>WBMY01004027.1:1190710-1279390 GCA_013397315.1 Donacobius atricapilla | reverse complement strand
GCGCTCAGAAAAAAAAAAAAAGAAGGAAAAAAAAAAAAAGAGAAAAAAAGAAAGAAAAGGCTGAAATTTCTGTATTGCTCCACCCCGTTTTCATTTTCTTCCCAATGGTTTTGATGAGACGGTCTGTGAAATAAAGTTGAAAAGACTCTATTGTCAGAAAGACTGTGTGACCCAAAGGTGCCAAGCACCTTCCAAATGAATGCCTGAAGCCAAGTGAAGTAATTGGGAAAGTCTTTAGCTGAAATTCGTATTCAGCGGTTCTGATATTTGGAAGCTGAAGAAATGCAGTGATGATAAGTGCATTTGTCAGGCAGCTCCTTTAGAAAAGTGCTAGGACACATCGTTGCTGTTCAGAGAAACAGAGGTGGGTGTGATGTTCTGTAGCCTTCAGCTTTGCCCTTGGCATGGGATTATCCCCTGGGAAGGATATAGCATACCATCAAGTTCCTCTTTGTAAAGGTAATGAGGAATAGTGTCTCTTGAAGTCTTGCAGAAAAGGCTATAAAACCTATTGACATGTATTTTTTCTTCTCTTATTACATCTGGGTTTATGTAATAAATGAAACTCGTACAGAAGAAAACCTAATGTTGGCACATAGTAGGGGAGGAGGTAACAGGATGAAGAGCAGCAAGTACACATATACACATAATTCTTGCCAATTTAGAGCAGAATCTAGAGTTATTACCAAGTGTTGGAAAGCTCATCCCAAATTTTCCTTTACCATATAACATTTGCACTATAATGGGTTGACAAGTATATCTTCATTTCTCATTGTAGACTATACATTAGCCAGTGGACAATCACAGAATCACGGAATATTCTGAGTTAGAAGGGACCCATAATGATCATCAAGTCCAAATCTTAGCCCTGCACGGGACAACCCCATGAGTCACACCATGTGCCTGAGAGCATTGTCAAATCCTTCCTGAACTCTGTCAGGCTTGGTGCTGTGACCACTTCCCTGGAGATCTGTCCCAGTGCCCAGCCACCCTCTGGGTGAAGAACTTTTTCCTAATATCCAACCTAAACCTTCCCTGACACAACTTCAGGCCGTTCCCTCGGGTTCTGTCACTGATCACCGCAGAGAAGAGATCAGGCTTCCCCTCCTGAGGAAGATGTTGACTGCAATGAGATCTTCCCTTAGTCTTCTCCAGACTGAAGAGACCAAGTGACTTCAGCCTCTCCTCATACAGCTTCCTCTCCCATCCCTTCACCTTTACTGTCCTCCTTTGGATGCTCTCTCACTGCTTTACATCCTCCCTACACTGTGGTGCCCAGAATTGCACACAGGCCTCAAGGTGAGGCTGCCCCAGCTCAGAGCAGAGCAGGACACTCCCCTCCCTCACCCGGCTGTGCCTGATGCCCCCAGGACAGGCTTGGCCCTCCTGGCTGCCAGGGCACTGCTGGCTCAGGTTCAGCTTGCCATGGACCAGGACCCCCAGGTCCCTTTCTGTGGCACAGCTCTCCAGCCTCTCATTCCCCCAGAGACTGGCCTGTTATTCTGATCACTTAGAGCAACCCTGGTGTCATAATTTGTGTAGTAGCAATAATGTGGGTCACAACTACTCAAGTTTCTGAATTAGTTCGGTTATTGTGTTTGTCTCTGTATGACTGCAGTTATAGCAATATGCTCTGCACTGCTTCCTATGGCTTCGAAATGTAAACAGGCTCTGTTGGTTTAAGCACATTAGTGACACACTTCATCTAACTAAAAAGGAACAAAGCCTAAGGCATATCTTTGCAAAATAGGTACACCATCCCAGTACTTACCAATATTATACTATTAAATTAAGGAATGTGCTTCTGCCCTGTATCACACAGAGATAATTTAAGACAGGATTTGGTTTTATTCTTTGCAACATTTAGAGCTGAAGTAGAAAAGGACTGCATAAGATTTTTTGAAAGTTTCTTGCAGGAGGAGTAAATACAAGTTAGATTTTAATGGTACTTAATATATAAAAATAATGAAATGTAGGCAAAGAACACATTCAAGTTCTGCACATTTCATAGCATATTAATTTAATTTTAAATTAATTGAAACTTCATATTTATTTAATATTTTTATTACTGCATCAGTCATATGACAGGAAAGTCAGTCCAGTGACCTACTAACTTTTGTATGTGAGAAACATAGCAAAACCAAGGAAATGTATCTTTATCAGATGCATGAAAAGCAGGTTCAAAAGACCTGCTAGGAATTCAAAAATTGCTAGATGATGAAACTTTGGGAAGAAATGTATGGGACCAAATTCCACCGTTCATTAACTAACAAGGATCTTACAGCATTTCTCATAAGAAGTGAAAATGAGAATGCTGTGGCGTGTTCAAGACCTAGCCTACAGCTGGAGGCAGACAATGTTAAGGAAAGGAAATAATTAACCATGAAAGGCACCAAGTGGTTTAATAATTGTTATTCCAAGAATGAAACTATCAGTACAAATGGGACCGGAAAGGAAAGTTGGATAAACATGACTGGGGAATATGCCGTGTACTGAGCTGATGGGGCTACACACAGGAAAGATCCATTTATTATTTGATTTTCTGGGTAAAAGACAGATAATGCTGGAAAAAGATTGAAGCAAACCATGAGTAAACAGGACTCTGGGATGAAATATTCCCCTTACAACATTTTCTCATGTATGGTGCTTGTTCATTTCAACCAGCTGTCCCCAAATGACAAGTTGGTGTGGAATGGGCCATCCTGCCCCAGCCCTATATTCATTTCAACTTTGTTCCCAAGGAGGCTGCAAAAGCTGCCTGCAGCAGCGATCCAGGACTGTGACATCTCTGCATTATGCTGAAGCTCAGTGCCTGGAGACTGCTCCTTTCCGACTTTGGTTTGCAGCTGCTGTAACAGGCAGACAGGAAAAAGGAATATGCCCCATCCTGGGTACAGGCAAGTGCTGCTCTAGAGGAAGGAAATAATTTTGTTCAAAGGGGCAGCAAAACTAGGTTTGGCTTGCAACAAATTTAGATGAATAACTAAATTTAGAAATTAAATTTTACTACCTGGAACTGACTGGTAAATAACATATTTCTTTGGGAGGTAATTAACCATCCTTTTTAGGGAGGTTTTTCTGCTTCTGAATCTGGCTAATGGGGTAGTGCAGAGCTGCATGAAAATTTAGAAAAGACCACGAAGCAGATGAAACTTTCCAAACCTCTGCAACATTTCCTATTCTATTGAATTTTCAGTTCAGTTTTTCTGAATGTCTTTTTTTTTTTTTCCTAAATGTCTTAGTTTATCTTAGGAGTCTCTCATTATGGTGCTGGGCTTTCCAGTAGGTGCCGAAACTGTGACAGATGGGCAGATGCCATGTCTTTAGAAAGACTCCAGGATCTGGGCTTTGTGTAACTGAATGGTGCAGAAAGTCCGTCATTGTCTTGAGCCAGCTCAGATGAACAATTGCTCTTCATCCTGTGCCTCACCTCATGCCATCCCAGGGAGGAAGGAGCCCATGCTCAGCAGCTGAAACTGCTCAAGGATAAGGATTTACTGAAAAACCCAGAGAGTTTAGTGATAGAGGTGTGTGTCAGAGGAGTTTCTTTAGCATTGTTTGTGAGTTGTTTTGGGAAAGTCATTTCAGGCTCTCCTATTTCAGCTGGCTTCTCCTTTTCCCTCCTTTGGCTCCTTCCACTTTCCCTGTTTTAATTCTTGCTGCTCCTTTTGGTTGGCATTAGTAAAGAAGGAACTGTCTCCTGCTTTAAAGTTTGGTATTGGTTTAATAGTATATTCATCAGCCATCCATTGGTGAAAGTATAGTTCAGGGTTCAGCTGCATAGAGTGTGAACTCTGTTGACTTCAGTGGTATTTCTCTGATTTCAACATCTGAGGACCTCCCTCTAATTCCATTGAGCAAAAGCTGACACATGCAAAGCTGTTTGTTTGTTTTTTGGTTTTTTTTTTTTTTTACAAAACCCCTTGCTGGCAAAGCGCATCTGTTGAACCATCATCGGAAAAATGCAGTTATTGTGGACTTGGTCTCATAGTAACAGCAACAATAAGGCTGTGGTAAGAGCTCGGGGTTCACTGGCAGTGTTGGAAACACGAGAAGCACATCCCATGCTCCCAGGAGCAGCGTCAGCGCCCCTGTCCAGCAGTACTGCTGGCGAGGGCTCCTTGCCCTCGGCAGAGGCGGGTGGCGGAGAGGCGGGATGCCGATGTGAGGGGCAGCCCTGGGCGGGGGTGAGGAGCTCTGGCCGGCGGGCAGGCGGAGATAGCGCCGAGCAATGCCCCGGCAGCGGCGGCCGCTGCTCGCAGGGGCCCTCGCGATGCCGCCACCCCAGCGACACGCATTGTTCTCCTGGGCTGAGGACTCTGTTCAATTAGCGAGCAAGAATCCTTTCCCCTGCTCCAGAGCTGGCTCAGTGCTATCACGCCAGTCCTTGGGTAACCACAGCGGTTTGACACAAGGCAGCTCTGATGGCGAGCTGCGCTGCACGTTTATGTGGGCTTCCTTGGAAAGGGTCGGGGGACATCTGGTCCGAATCTCCCTCCCATTCACATCCACATCCCCTGCCACTTCCTGAGAGATGATAAATAACTCCTGGGGTTGATCCTGCCTGCAAGGCTGGACCTGGACTGGCTCGTCCCTTCCCTCAGTGGCTGGTGCGGACGGCAGCAAGCGCGCTGCTCCACGGAGGCGCGGGCAGTGGAGGGCAGGCAAGGCAGGCATTGCTCCTCTCTGCAGGGCTTTGACAGACACCTCCTCCTCCTTTCCACTCCGGCGGCAGGAGGAACCAGCCCATGATTTCTCCTGCAGACACCTAGTACCAGGTTTGGGGACGTTGTTGCTGCTTTAGGTCCAATTCACCCAGCAGGATCCTGATGGCTGCTGTGACAGATAATGCTTCTCCAAACAGCTTTTAGTACTGGAGAGGTCCTGTCGGACCTAGATAGACAGGACAGATGCAGGGCTTGCCTTTCTTGAACCAATCCATCACGCTTCTAATTGCCTATCCTTTGGTGACAGGCTGTCACATTTGTAAAAGAAAACCTAGAAGAGAATGTGTTAACTCTTCCCCTCCTACTTTTTGTGGTTTTGTGGGAAGACTGAAGGAAAGTTAGGTCAGAGAACCACATTGTTTAACATTTGTATTAGGATGCGTGGCTTCTGTTGTAATGCTGTCAGCCCTGTAGCTGGAGGATCTCACATTTCCTGGATGTGAAACATCATCTAAGCATTACACAGCTTGGCTTGTCACCTCTTCCCTTTTCCTCTTGCTCCATCTCCCATGGGTTGCAGTTAAAGCAGATGAGAAAGAGATGGCAAGACCAGGAACTCTTCTAACGAGGGAGAAAAAGGCCACTGAGGCTAGTGCAGGTCGTGTGCTGGTGCCAGCGAAATCTGTGCCAACAAGGAGAAACATGCTGGATTCTGGGGAGGGGAAGGACAGGAGCCAGCAGGAAGGCAGGGAAGAGAGCAAAATGCCTCTTCTGATTTTGTGCTTACCCTTCAGGAGCAGGGAGCTGGCACTCCTGACAACAGGGCCGAACACAAAAAGGACTACTGAAAATCATCAGATTTGTTGTCCTTTCTCCCTTCCAAACACAGTTTCTCCCCTCTGAGACTTCATCCTGAGCGCCAAGTGCTCAAAACCATTGCTCTGCTCCATCACATAGACGGCTCCTGAGGTCCTGTATAGGTGATATTTTTCTGATGTTAGAGCACTTCCATTGCTTCACTTGTTTCTGTTAGTCAAACAATGTTTTCTTCTTCCACAGTTAACATTCGGAGGTGTAGGTACAAAATCCATTGTGTTGAGGAAGACCTCCCAGACTGAAAATATTTTGGTCAGATTTATGGAGCATGAGAAATCATCCTTACAAGAATGATGAAGGCTGCTGCCCCAGGGCTTCCCTCACACTCTTCACTATCCAGCAACTTCTCTGTGCCTTGAAAACAACAACAAAAAAATGTTTAGTAAACTTAGAGGAAACATTGAGAAAGTTCTGTGCAGAGAGATGAAGGGTCAGGGCTTTATAGTGAATAAAGTGCAATTCATTTGAGCTTTGGTTCTAGCCAAGAAGAAACTGTGCTGTTGTGAAGAGTGTGGTCAGGCGAGGTCAGATTAATGTCATTCAAAAGCAGCATAGGGATGCTATACCCACAGTGTCTGGCATGTGGGTAAATTGTGTCACCACTTTAATCTTCGTAATAAGTACACATTTGTTCTCAAAAAAGATCAGTGGCTGGCTGGTGGCATGGCAACAGCCCATGACACTGCCATATAGGAGACTTGGGCTGGGGGGAGGTGAAGGGGAATGCTGCCTCTAGGAAATTAAAAATTAGAACTACAGTCTGCTTAGTAAATGTCTGACTACGCCCTTGTACTGTACCACAGTGCATCACAAGGAGTGTTCTTACTTAAATGTCAAATAGTAACTTCTTTTTCCTGACGGGTTTTATGGGTCAATGGAAAAAAAAAATCCAGCAGCTAGACTATGTTTTTTGGTTGATTTTTTAAAAAACCATTTTATTTTAATGGGGTTATACCGTGTTCAGCGATTCTTCTGAAAAAAAAAACCAAAACAAAACCAAAAAACCAGAAGGTGTTCCCATTCCACGCTGGATTTATGTACAGAGTTTCTCATCAGAGAATAAGTCTGAAGAGAGAGAACACATCTGGGATATGAACTTTGCTTTGCTGGATGAATGGAGATGCTTGTCATGCCTCTTTTAATCTACTCATTACAAGAGCTGTCTTTCGATTAAAGTTTTTATTCCCTAGTTCTTACTTATGCCACTCATCTTCTTTCTCAGTCTTTGTGTTGCTAGACAGTACAAATGCTTCTCATGCCCTCTTGTAAGATGTTCTCCAGTTTTCCTTTCACTCTAGTAGTCTTCCTCCTCCAGTTTGGATTACTTCCTCCAGTAATCCAGCACAAGTCCTGGGCACACTGGGCTATGGCTATTCCAGAAGACTAAACAGATCAAGGGATTGTGCCAAAGATACCCACACATGCTTTACTGTCCTCGTGGCTTTTGCCTGTATTAATTATCACTCTCCTAGGCAATACTTGGACTTTGTTTTGGAACCAGCAATGTCTGGAGACCATTCCTAAGAGGCTGTTTGAGCTTGGCTCAAAGGTGGGAAGGTTTAGCTGTTTAGACAAGCTCTCTGCTGTGCTGCATGGCCTACAAGCCAGGGGGGACACCCCCCCCAGCCCTCAGCATGTTTTCTTTTAGTAGCACACACAGAGCCTTGGTGACAAAAACTGATCAGGGTCTTCTTTGATGAGGTCCAGCCTGTGCCTGGCATTTATTGATTTCAGGAATACTCTTCATCCTGTAGTGGAAATACTTAATTATAGGTGACATTTACCTTTTTAAGTGGTCAGGCCACATTATTGGATGCGTGGCTAACACAAGTTCCTACTCCTGATTTCTTAAGTGCGCACCCTTTTACCTTGAATAGTAAAATTTCCCTCCATGTCTATTGTTTCTGAAGACTATTTAGCTCTTGTTAGATAAAATACTGCTGCTTGTCTGTATGGACAAGCATGCCCAACCTCAGTCATCAGAAAGTTTCATTAGGGACTGTTTTGTGTCAAAATTGTTAAAGGTAATAAAAGGAATGATACTGACTCTTTCGAAATTCTGCTAGTGATTTCCTTCTTTTCAGCTCAACCCATTGTCACCTCCCTTTTAGCCAATTCCTTAACTACTTTGTGAATTCTTATCTTAATCCTCACTTTTTCTACTTGAACCGATAGTTTCCATCTGGCAGTGTACCAAATGCTTTGTTCTAGTCCACATAAATGACATCTTCCCATAGTTCCTTTGTGTGTGAAATCAGATAAGAGCATTATGGTAGACAGGCGAAGCTGCCTTTGTTAGGGTTATGTTGCATTTTCTTCCAGTTTTAGTTTGTTTCTATGTTTTAAGTTCCTTCCCTCAAAAAAAATCCAGGCCAGGGATTTACTCCACAGAGGCTGGAATATATTTATGGCACAATAACCTGTTTTTTTAGGCTGCAAGAGGACTGCTTTTCAACCCAAGTTGTCTTGAATTAGAGTCAATGAAATCTGCTGCTCAAGTCCCACCCCAGCACTGCTAAGGCCAGGGTATTGATTTCCATACACCTGAAACATATGTCATTGCTTCTATTCAACTTGCAAGCTCATTGTAGAATGAATTTTGTCTGTATTTCCAGCTTGACAATTCTTCTCAGGGACACATGAAGAGCTTTTTCCTGTGAGTGAACATCAAGAACTAGTGATGGGAGGCCCAGAATACCACCCACTAATCACTTCTGCACCTCATTATACTTTCTAAGTTAGGCAGAGCGAATTAGACTGATCAATATTTGTATTTTCTCTTGGACTGTCCATGGAGCAGACCTCTGCTAATGCAGGGAGGTGGGGAAGCACACACATGTTCCAGAAGCCCCCAACACAACCTGACACTGGTGAGTTTGTAGAACCAGCGGCACATTTTCTATGGGCACATCTTTCAGATATCAGCAGAAGTAACCATGAACTGGCTTCTAATTTGTTTCTTTGGATCAAATTCAGTGTAATGACAAAGCACAGGGAGTATATGTGTTTGGTGGGATATGTCTGCCTGCACCACCATCCTAGTTTCACGGACAATGTATTTATCTGGTTTTGGCATGAAGGACATAAAAATTACTGTAGTTCAAAAAATGTGATCTGACAAATATCACTGCAAGTTAAAGCAACTGCAGTGGAAAAGAAGCAAACCTATTCCGTGATTATTACATGCCTCTAACAGCTATCTCCAGCAATGAAGAGAAGATTCCCTGTGGGTAGATGAGGTTTACACTCAGGAGTTATGAACACTAATTAAAACTCTGTAAGTGTGCTCATTATTTTTCAGTTTCTGAGCTGAGGAGACATGTGCTGCCAATAATGACTAAACTAATACTACTTCAGTTACCTCTCTGTTTTCTCTGTTCTGAAGAGATCAGGGTACCAAAGTCGTGCTAAGCCAGTTTCCCTTGTACTGTTTATTTTCCCTTTGCTGTCTTGCTTCTTTTCATTTTTAATTATGAAAGCAGGATTCCTTCCAGCCAAGAGTTTCTGAACCAGGGGAGAGAGTGGGGATGCCTGCAGGTCACTCTCGCTCAATCTAAAAATGCTACGAAGGAAAAGGAGTTTGTGGGTGCTACACAGCGATGTCCCTATGTGAAATTTCTGAAAGGTTCTGCTCCTCCTCTAAAACCTTCTAGGGGCTCTCAGGCTGAAAAGGGACTGTGAACTCTAGCTCAAGAGTAAGGCTTTGTTCGCAGAGCTCTCAGCTCCTTTCTGTGTGCTTATTTATTTATACAATCTCCCTTATCTTTTCTTGTGTGCCTTGCCATTTCCTTAAGCTCACATCTCTGCCTCTTGACCTATTCAACTTCTTTTTTTCATGACGTCAGTGCATTTTCACATTCTCCTTCAGTCTGTCCCAGAATAAAGCCCGAGTTTTCTCCTGCATGCTTTCTGAGTGATTTCCTGTGTGTGTGTCCTGTTTTGGTTTCAAGAAGGAAAGGAGGTGCGTGTCATGGGTGTCTTTAATAGTTCATGCGGATGCACTGGGGAGCAGGGCTGGGAACCCCCATCGAAGGGCCTGTGCCCCAAAGGAGCCCCCTGCTCTGGTTAGCCCTGAGCCACCCCTCTCCTGCAGCAGTGAGTGCCATCCCATATCCACCATGTGGATGGATATATGTGGTGGTGTACACATGTGAGCACATCATACACACTTAGGTCTCAGACGTGGGACAGGGAAAGCTCTGAGCCTCACCTTGCAGCACCTGCATCTCATGGGTCTGTGTAGCACCAGTGCCCTGCTCCGGGCTGGGACAGAAGACCAGGAAGGATGCTCTGGCTCCCTGCTGCACCTGAGGGGTCTGAAAGGGCTTCAGCCCATGTCTATTGAGTGACCACAGGTTCATACGTATCTCCTATGTGGTTCCGACAGACTGGGTGCCCGCCCCCAGTCACTCAGGCTGCTGCAAGGAGACAGATGCTCTTGATAGAGCCTTGCTTCACGAGGCATTTTGGGGAACGAGGCATTTTATAGACATGCTTTATGGAAATGTGAAAGACTAGCACACATCTTGATTTTAAAACTCTAAATTCACCTTGACAGATGGCAGGATTTTGACTTCTCACCCCACACCATGTGCTTCTTAGTGTGCAGAAAACTCCTGACTGTCCTTCCAGTTGGTGTGCAACTCCCATCCCCCAAATAAAGTCCAGCAGCATTAATAGTTTAGTACTTAATTTTTCTTTTAGGTCTGCCATACAAACTGCTTGCTTTGATCACTTGGAAAAAAATGCTGATAAAATAAATTAAAGGAGAAGTCTTGACTTAAGTTTAAAAACAACTTCCTTCTCATTAGGCTTTCCACGGGAACCATGCATCATATTTATTTAAGCGTTGAAGAAAATATTTAGCCTATTCACAAAGGTTAAATAATCAGCTGATAAGATTTGTAGCTAAAGTATGTTTAAATGTACTCATTAAACATAGTATGTGTTAGGCAATTTTTCAAAAGCTCTGCTGCTACATGTAAACCATTAGGAAGTGGAAAAGAAAAAGTCAAAAGGAACGAAAGCATTCCTTGTGAACAAATACAGTTGTGCATTGTATAGACTGCAGCTAGCGAGAGTCAAAAAGTCAGAATAACAAGACCCAGAAGAAGGCTATAATGATACAATTTATTCTTCAGAGAAACCAAGAGAACTAACCCCAGCATTTTGCTCTAAAAAAGGGCTACATGTTTTAGCTCACCTTGTAATTTATGTCTATAATAATTGGAGAGGGATGGTTAAATGTAACTTATAAAAGGCTCAAAGCCTGTGGAAACAAACATTTCTTGCTGAGCTGAATTTACTTTCCAGCTCTGTCAGAGAAAGTATTTTTTGTCTGATTGGTTTTACTGGTGCACAGAATGATTCCATACTAGGTTTGGGTAAAAGTAAAAAGTTACTTTTGTTTTATAAATAAAAAGATAATCTTTTAAAAACTGATTGTTTGGAGTTTGTTTTCTATAATATTTCTCCTCTTATTTGAAGTTCCACTTCAAGCAGAAGCCAAGAATATCAATCACCTTCTCTGAAAGCATGGGACAAAAAAAGATGTCTTTTTTCTTAAACAAACCTTTTCCTTTGAAGACTCCCAGTCTGGTCTTTGAGATGATGTGGATGACATCTCTGGGCAAACAAGACACAGACTGCAGACTTGAGAACTGAGATCATGAGAGGGAGCAGATGACATCCGGGGGTTTTATATTAAATATTGGATTCTGCTGCTTTTATTCAGAAATGGTCTTGCTCTTTGAGTGATCCTGCTCATTCCTTTGGGCCTATGCCTGATAGTGGACCATAAATTGCCGTGGGACCAGGCAAGAGTTAGGCTGCTGCTCTGTAGGCATGTGGTAGGATTTCATGTCAGAATTGTAGTAAGAACTAAGGGATCAATGACATATAAAGAAAACAAGTACTTGATCTCCTGTTTGTGCTCCAGTTTGGGAGTTAATGTGGAGTTGCCTATTTTTCTATTTTGGTGGAGATGTGAGAGAGGAACTGTTGATCAGGGCTTTCTCTTTTGGAAAAGACTTATGCTGGTGCCTTTTTTCCTTGGTCATGCAAACAGCTATGTTTATTGTGTCACCAATACAGCGCACGTCTGGTCTTATGGTAAGAACGTGCATGAGCAGTAGGTCGTGTGAGGTCTCATTGCTGGGGACACTATGACGGGACATGTGCTGTAGCATGAAAGCAAGTAGCTCTCTTTCACCTGTGTTGTGTGCTGGGAGATAGTGCTGGGGATACTTGCTTTTTGGTTTTGCAGTTTGATGCTGTTTGATGCATGTCTCTTAAAGGCTCAGGGTTTTTGGAAGAAAGGATGATAAGGGGTGGGCTGTGGCCTTGGTCCAGAATAAAAGGACAGTCCCAGGCTGCAAGCACATGGACACCGCTGCAGCAAGGCTCTGCTAACAAGACCTGGTTGGAATGAATAAATCTGTCCTGAGAAAATTATAACTCTATCCAGAGTGGGAAGAGACATGCAGCATGCGTGATCATTGTTAAACCTCTGCAATGCTGTTGTGTGTGTTTTGTTCCTTGCAGGAGGGAGGAGGAACTCCTGGATCACCTTTGTCCATGAGCCTGGCAAGATAACATCATCTAGCATAGCACAGTTCAATGAACCCTTTTATTGCCTGGCTGGGGAGGTGCATGTGGACTTTTTTTAAGAGCAAAAGCATTTCTTCAACTCATGGGTTTTGTTTGCTTTTGAAAATCATTATTTGCCAGCCTTGGTGACCTTTTTTTTCAGCATTGCACCAGTGTAGTGACGTTACTCAGAAAACCATTTGGAAAAGCTGAAGGGACAAGTGCTGTCTGTGCCTGTACTCTGATACGGCTGCTCCTCATGGATTTCACCACCACTTGTAGGCTCTCTGCAGGGAAAAAGAGTTAATGGGGAGGTTTCATAATATTTTACAGCACAGGAACCAACCATGGTAAACTGGCTGTTGCATGAACCTGCTTCCTCACCCAGCCTTTAAAGACCTTCAGACCCACTCTGATTCACAGGTCATAAATGGTTAAGTACCCTGGCAGCTCTTGGGCATTGGAAGGCCCTCAACATACTCAAGGCAAAATAACAGGGAATTATGTACGTCCAATATGCACACACACATAAATAAACAACATTTTAAGTGCCCAGTATAGATCACAGGTTTGCAAAGCTGGGTTTAGAACTCAGATGGCTGATGTGAAAGGGGCTATGCCTAATATTAATCTAATTGCCACGTGTTGCCTGAGAAAATGCGTTCAGCTCAATAGCTGAATGACTTGGATTTGGCTCTGCACAAAATTTTGTCTTTCCATCAGAAGATTAAAAGGTTTTCTTAACCATAAACTCTGCATTTTTTCAGTGCAGCCAAGCTATTAGGTTTTGAGGAGTTCAGGTTTTTGTCAAGGGCTCAAACACCTCAGTAAAAAGCAGAAACATGACAAAAAAGTCCAGTTTTGTTGAAGACAATTTTTCATTTGTAAAAAGGCTAGAAAAAAGATCTCCACACAACCTTACACTATGTATTGGCTATGATATGGTGTAAGTCATTTAAATGTTATTTCACTGACACCACTCTGCTGATTGCTATTTCATGGACACCTACCACACAGAAAGAAAACTATTTAGAATTACTTTCTGTCCAAGCTCTTTGGACAGGCCCAGTGAAACACCTGAACACATGCTTAACTTCTTGGCAAGGGAGCAATGCCATTGACTTCAGTGGTGTAGCTCATGTGCTTGGGCTTAAGTGTGTGCTGGAAAACAAGAGATTAGAGTGACTGAGTTCAGAACTGCAGCAATGAAAAGCCCCCAGTATTTGCAGCCAAAGCTGAAGTGGAACACAGGGCTAAAACAATACTACTAGGAAGAGGTTGGGTTTTTATTTAATCTATGTTTTTCACCCAGCTTTTGAGGTGACACTCTTGCCATCACTGGCCTGCATGAAAAAGGCAGCCTCCCAAACCTACAGAACTCCAGTGTGTATTTCAGAGAAAGTGAAGTGTTAAACAAGAATTTACAGTGAATATCCCTCCTCCCTTTTCCCCACTTTCTCCTCTGTTCCTTTTGACATCTGAGAAGACCAACCACAACTGCATACCATTTATAGATTTGCCTGATTAAAAACAGTTTGCCCTATAGGTCATATCATGTAGAAGACGCAAGGTTTTTGTCAAGAGACATGCTACTGGCAGAAACTGTTTTGCTGCTATTGCTAGTAAGAAATTAGTAACTAGATCCATGTCCTGTTTTTTATGCCAGCTTTATAATTATACTATTTCAGTGGTAAGCCAGATATTTGGGCCAAGGGTAATTTAGAAATTCTAGATCTCTATTCAGTTTTGCTTTTTATGTTCATCTTTAGTGCAGCTATGTCTCCTTGCAACATATAATCTTCCTGCATTTTCCTCCCTTACTGTGGTTTCTGTGACCCACGGTCACAATGTAACAAATGCATTTTATTCAGCGCAGCTTTGTGAAACCATAGGAAACAATTATTGGCTTTAAAGAGAATTATTTTCTTGTTGTTTATGTCTCTGTCCCCAGATAATTATGCACTCACACTGTGCTGTATGACTGGTGGGGCAGGGTTTGTCCCTTCAGTTCAGAAATGCTTTTGCTTTCCTGCAATTTCTGTCATTTTGTGAGCTCTGTGGAGCCTATTTGACTTTCTTGAATGTAGTTTTTTATAACCTATGAGACTGTGGTTGGCTGGGTTATCCTTCTGGTGTGGTAATGGTCTCTGCAGTCTTTACTTGGACTGTGATTACACAAAGTATGTATTTGTCTTTTTCAGCTTATATATGCTGTGAACGTCCTGAGCTAATGGTATCTCTGAGATGCGGTTTTTGGAGCACTGGTGTGTTCATTATGCTGTGTTTGCTTTCCACAATGAAACATACAGCCAAAACCACAACTTGCCCCTTTTCTTCAGCACAAGCTTTCCCCACTGCTATCATGTTCTTGTTCCTTTGCTTATTATGTATGTGTTTTTGTTTGTTTGCTTGTTTGTTTTATGTTCTTTGAACCTCTGGAAAACAGACTCTGACAAGCCTTGGTTTTATCTGAGAGCCTTCCAAACCTTATGGATTTCAGATGAATCATTTCTCCCATTGTCTACAAAAAACTGAAGATGCATTCATTGTTGACCAGATTTCTTTGAAGCCTACCTGGAAGCCCTAGCTCCCACCAGCTCAAATGTGTCACTACAGCCAAACACCATAACCACTTCCCATGCTAAGTAATGATTTCATTCTTGGAGCTCCAAAATAACTGCCTTGAGCCTTTTTATTTTCAGCTGTCTTTCTGTTTCTGTTGGGCATGACAGTCCTGGTGGAGTATGCATAGCAGTGTACAAATAGTCATGTATGTTTAATACTCTGGGGTGATAAGCATGAGAAAATAAAAAGTCAGGCGCAGACAAGCATGGTTTGGGCACACGCCCCCTTGCACCATGGCTCAGTGTCAGGGGAGGCTGTGCCTCCTCCCCAGACAGATGTTTTCTATTTCTGGAGTCTCAACATTATGGCTTTTTCGATAGTCTTTTCACATCCAGATTTAGTTTTGTTCCAGATAAAACATAACTAACCATTTTCATAAGCCATTTAGTGCCCAGGATGGGATGCCTCCACATGTAGGGGCATGTGTGCCCATGAATGTGTATGGGTGTGCAACTGTAGGGTTTCTATCAGGAGTATGCTTGGCACATGGGCACGGAATAAATCTTGAAGTAATTTTCACCACAGGAATTGGTGAATGAATTGCTTCCTTTTTTCAGTGGCTAAATATATATGCAAAGCATATTTGACAAACTGGTTTTGAAATACACCTCCTAGTAAACGTGACAGCTTTCTATTTGTCTCTTCTTCCTCCTGCCATGCAAATGGTCCCAGGATTTCCACACTCACACCACAGGCACACATAAACCAGAGACACCTGGGAGCATAATCTTTAGCAATCTTCTGTTGCACCCTCTTCATCACAGCCCCCAGCTGCTCCAGCCTTCCACTTCTTTTCTTCTTTCAAGCAAAGGGGTCAATAGTTACTTGTCCTTTCTGCAAATTAATCTGTTTACTGGGATTCAGTATAATTTCCCTGTCTTCCATATTCATCTGAGCTACCTGTCAGTCACACAGTGAATCATCTTCACATGAGGTGGGCTCTACAGATACATGAACATCAGCCCCTGGACCTCGCTCCTTGTGGAAGGAGATGCATTGAGATACACAGGAGTGTTCTCCTTGGCAGGGCTTTTGTGGGTCGGCCCGGGAAGGTCTGTGTTTACTAGAATTATTTGCTCAGAAGATATTATCACCCCAGGTCCAGGGAAGATCTTTCAAATAACCTGGGATATTGTCTCTAGACTGAACTTCTGGGGTGTTACCCATCACCAGGTTATTGCTTCTGTTTATTCTTCTGGCTCCTAGCTAATAGAAAATAAAGTCTACTGTGCACTGTCTACAGGTTTCTGTTTGCAGCATGCTCCTTTTGCTCCTAAGTACCTGGTGTCAGTATTTTGGCATGTACCCCTTCCCGAAGAGTGGGTTGGTGGAGGGGAACCAAACCACTGCTTTTTCAGCTATACATTTCTCAGTTTACATGCCCTACCTTTGTATCAACCTCAAATTATTCAGGCCTTAGCTTAGATTCTCAATGGCTGATTTCTTTTTCCAGAATAACTGCAGCACTTTAGATAGCAACAAGACCCAATGCACATAAGAGCTCTTTCTCTTTTATAGTCAGGATGATAGTGGACAGTTCGTTTAACTTTTGCTGTACAAAGCTGTTAACGTGAAGGGTGTTCTGGCAGAGGTAAGCAGGAGGGGAGTCCATCCCTTTAATTCCATGGCGTTTTAGTATAAATTTGATTTCTCAGGGGAAAAACCATTATATGTGTACTCCATAAGCATTGAGTCAATGAGAAGACAGGAACCAGTAAAGATCTGACCGCTCTGTTACAGCCTGAAATTCTTTTCTCACAGAGTAATTTCTGCCAGAGATGTAAGTAAAGAATATCTATCTGAACATTTCTTTTTATTTTTAGTGACATTTAAGCTGCTATCCTTTGGACTAGTTTTATCCCCTCCTGAGTCAGAGCTCTGTTCTAGCATCAGAAAAAATAATAGATTGTAACATGCAAAATCTGTGCTATATGTGTTGGCTACAGAGTTGGGGATATAGTGTTTTCCAAGGAAACACTTAGCTTCTAAATGTTTTGCTACTTCTGGAGAATTTGAAGAGGCTGAGTTAGGAAACTGGCTGAACCTTTAACTGATATCCAAGCTCAGATGATGTGTTGCAGGGAGGTTGATGTTTTCAGTATGTAATTTCCCAGTAGTCTTTTCTTTTTGTTGTTGTTCTTTCTAATCATCATAATTTTTCCTGAACTTCCCCACCCATCACTAAGGCAAGCAGAGTTAAGCATCTGATTTGACCTGAGCATCTCTGCTCTGCCTTTTCAACTCATGACTGATCAAACCAAATCTGCAATCTCTGGCACAGACCACAAAGGCTGGCTGGGGTCTGAGGAGTTGCAGTAACTACTGTCAAGTGTTTGCCTGACCCATGTGATTTTACCCCTCCCCTTCTCATAAGGACATGAATCCTGAGATCAAAGATCCTTCAGCATTTTTATGGGAAGTCAGCTGGAGGCATGTAGGCCGGTTTGGAATACTGTGAAAACTCTGGATGCTTTGTGGAGAACAGGCCATCTGCCTCTGCAAAAATGTGTCTGTCTGTGCTGATGAATCCTTATCCTCTTCTTCAATTTTTCAAGGATCCCTACTTGATTTAGGACTGTTTTTTCAACAAAATTATGATAAAGTTTCTCTGATGGCATCATAAGGCTGCAACGTGTAAAGAGGCAAATTAGGAGAAGGGCTAAGAAAGCACATCACTGCTAAAAGGCGCAGCTGTGCTGCTGTGTCCTCTTTACTCTCCCTCTCTGTCACAGTTTCCAGCAGGGACTGGTGGTGCTTCTTCTTATCTTGGAAAGGTCAGCCCACTGCTCTGGTAGCAGCACCTTTGGCTCTGAGTGTGACCGAGCCACCCGTCACGTCCCATGGTGGTGATAGAGGGGATTGGGCCTGGCATCCCGCTGGGTTAGGGAATGATAAAGTGGGCTTGTTCACAGGGAGGGGAAAGTAAAGCAGACAATGGCCTGTCCCAGCATGAAGTTTGGCTGCTGCACTGTAACATCAGCAGTGCTCAACTCCAGGGACAATTCAGTGTCTGCTTCGGGGGAGCTGCAGCAGCTACAGATGGAGCCATAAACCGAGGCGGCTTCAGGCACAGCTACAGCACAAAGTATTCCTCCCGTAATCCTCCCAGACGTCTTTCAGACCCCTGGAAATTCAATGAAAGAATTTATGACTATTATTCCCAGTTATTTTACTATAAAGGAAAAATATCTCAGCCCCAAACCAAATTTATGTCTAAGATGGTTGGTTTTATAGGCACCACCATATGGCTGAACCGCATTTTGCCTCACTGACTTCTTTTCCCTTCTCTCTTTTTTTTTCTTTTCTTTTTTTTTTTTTTTTTTTTTGTTTCCTTTCTGAAGGTAGAGATATGAACTGCAGTGTAAATTGCCTTCTTGTCTGCTCAGGGGACCAGCAAAAAATTGATTTATTCACAGAGGTAATTTTCTTGCAGAGGCAGAGTGGAGCTGTAGCTAGTAAATTTGAGGATACCCTAGGGGTGGTCCTTTAAGCCAGGTATGGATCTGACGTGGTGGACACTTGCACAAGTTGCACTGTATTCTTACAGCTAAATAAAAATTGTAATGAAAATGAAAAAATAACCCAAATTGTGTGAAATTTTCAGTAAGAACCAAGCCTATGCTGACCTATTTGTGCAAACACAGCCTTGGGGAACTGTCATGGGGAACTGCTGCTGTCACCCTGTGGTGGGACTGTTGGGGCAGAACAGCAAGTGGCAGTTTTCTGGTGAAATGTGGGGGCTAGGCCCTGAAGTTTGACATGTGATAAACAGAAGCACTGCTGGACAACAGGACAGAGATGACACCTGAGCTAGAATACATCTTCTTCAGCTCAGATAGATATTAGGAGCTCTGGCAGAGTGCTGGAAAGGGCTACCTGTCCATGTGTTTGGTGGTGCCTGCGCTTTCCTGCGGCCTTAAACCCTTGCTGGTCTGGCGCATCTTCTGTCCATCCCCTTCCTGAGCCTCCCTCCTGTCCTCTTCCTGTCCTCATGACTTTATGTTTAGATCAGCTGTCAGCTGCCATTTTGAAAAGAAAAGCAGCTCTCAGAGTACTGATAATACAGTGTGGGCTGTGATGAAGTAATTTCCTTCTGTATTTATTTTTATTTTTTGGCTGAATTACTTTTAATGTTTGCTGCTTTGCCCATTCAATAACCTCTGCATTGCTTTTCAAATGCATTCTTTTAACCCATTCTTCCCATCCTGTCTCTGTGTCTTCATTTTTTACAATGTACTTACACAACATTGACTTAACTCACATGCCCCTGGGGAGAGGATTCTGCAGAGTCTTCCCTCTGTGCTCCAAAGAATGGCTACAGATACAGTTGGTCCTGCTCTTTATGGAAAGCCCATTCTGCTATCGTCAGCAGCAGAAATTTAACCAGATACTTCACCCTAATCATAATGGGTTATTTATTGGCCACAGAGAAAGGGTTATTTTCTGGTACTTCAGATAAGGCTGGGGCCAGGAAACAGCTTGCAGTTGTCTCTGTAAATTCATCTAGTCTCTACCAGAGTGTTTTGCTATTTCCTCCCTTGTTATCTTCAGAGCGAGGCTGTCAGGAAGGGGCAGGCTGGCGAGGGCAGCTCAGCCTCCCCAGAACGGACTTCTCCCACATCCTCACGATCTTGTGAGGACAGCAAGCCAGGCTCTGGCAGCCCCTCTGTCCCTCTCTGGCAACACGTGTAGAAAGTTGTCCTGTTTTCCCCACTCAGCCAAGAGAGCTCTAAGAGCTTTCTAATCAGCTCACTGTCAGCCTGTTTCCTCTCATCATTTAAAATGAGACCGTGCTAGGTTTACAGCTGCCAAAGCTTTTGCTTGGATTCAAAACACTGAGTGTTTGAGAAGCAGACTGAAACTACCAGGGCAGATGTCTAAGGAGGCAGCACCCCGGGAAGATGGGCCTTTTCCTCTTGTCAAAAATACTCTAAGTGGATGAGAAATCATCACCCTGGCTAACAAGTTTTACTTGCAATTGTTCTCTTTGAAAACTGGCTGCTTATTTTGTTCCCCATGGTCAGATGTGTACCTTTGTAAGTGAGATGACCGAAAGTCTGTTCAAATAGGTGAAATTCCCAGGGGAGGTGAGTGGTGTTGGGCTTTTGGTTTTATTCGTGCATATGCAGGAGACTACAGGTTTCTCCTGCTCATGGTTTTAGAAACCTCATGGGTGTATCAGTACTCAAGGCACATATTTCACTGGCCTGCTTCTGCTGCTCCAAAGGTGAGCAGAGTCAGGGCTGAGTGATACACATCTTTGCTATGAAGAAGCAGCTCCAGCTTTTTTTCACAGGTGCCTGGTTTGCCTTTGAAGATTATAAAAGCTGGGCAAAAATCTTAAAAAAAACCTGCTTGGGACCTCTTGTTCTGGTGTCAGTCTGATTCTTCAGAGAGGCCGCACCTCTCTTTTTCAAAGCAGGCTTCCAATGCAGTGGCAAATAGGAACTGCAGGGTGCAAAATCACCAACACAATGTGCAAATTACTAGCATCTGAAAAACATGGCATAAGTTAGTTACCACTAATGCAAGCATGTCCCCATTACACCAGCACACTCATCATCTATGACAGACTTCTTTCTAGCTTAGACATGTTACTGAGAGGATACTAACTTGTGGAGTTCAACAGGAACCTTTCTTCAACCTTGTCTTGGCTCTTCACTTCATCCACACATACAGTGGAGGTGTTCTGCATTGTCACAGAGCAAGGGCAGGTAGAGTGCTGGTGCAGCCCTTTGGAAAATGGCCTTTCTCATGCATTTGAGAAGTTATATGTAGCTGAGCCTGGATACCAGGATCAGTCTGAAAGACAAACTGAAGCCAAATGTGGTGTACACTTCTAAAAAGTCAAAATCCATCCAACATGGGATGTACTAGTCACAGCAGCTGATTTGTGCTGCAGTTCTTGCATACACTTGATGTGGAAAGAAGACAACGTGCAAGAGGAGGGTAAAGTGCACCAGGGGAGACGTGGAGGTGTGGAAACAGGGATGGTGGAGGTCATAGTGGCACAGGGGTGGGATTTGGGGCAGGGTGGTGTGGGATAAGGCCTCTTGGATAGAGAGTGCATGGGCTGGAGGGGGAAGGAGGGCAGGACCTGGGTTAGAGGCTCATGGGTAGAATGGAATGGTACAGTTACATATTTTGGAGACATTTAGGATTTCTCTCCCAGTCTTTCTGAGAGCTGTGCACCATCTAAACGGAACCCTTTAGGGTTTGCTTTTAGGGAAGATTTGGGATTTAGAGTCTTAAATTTAGAATTGCAAATGTCCCAGAGATGGAAATCATACAGATTGCACAGCAAAGCATGGAAATGGGAAGAGGAGCCTCTTATACTGTCTACTTTCAGCATTTGTTAGGACAGACATGCTCTTATCTTGGGCTTGTTGTGTGTAATGACATTATTCCCAACACATTCTGCTCATACCATATTCATGTGGAAAAAAATTCCTTTCTGCTTGTATGTCATTGACATTTAGCATCAGTCATTGAGCACATTTGATCTTCCATGTTCTGAATTTCATGAAAATCAAAGTGATTTTAGTTTTCTTGGAAGTGTTGAACAGCTTCAAACACAGAACTTGCGCTATATGTGTAATATATAATTGTAAATCTGAGGTTTACTCAAGGAAATTTTGCAGCTGAAAATACACCCTGACATAAACCTGTAAATTTTTTTATGGCACTCTCCTTTTTACCCTACTTTAGATGTCTGAAAATTACAATATCTATAGTAACATGTATTTTAAAGTAATGATATCAACATTAATAGGACAAATTATTATGCAATATTTAGACTTCATTAGTTTCTTTAAAGTATTTCTTTCATATTACAGAATTTCATTTAGGAAAACTGGTCCTTTTTTTTTTTGATGTGGGTTAATTCCCCTCCACCTATGATTACTGAGTTTACCATGTAAAAAGAAACAGCAGTTCTTTTTAACACCAGCCTACCTCTAGGATCAGCAAATTAGTTTAATTTCTTCTGGTGCTCGAAATACATAAGCTTTAATCATGAATCAGATACACACCCTCTGAAATATGTTAACTCATCAAAGCAAAGGGCCCACTAGCTCTAAAAGAGAAGCCTTATTATACATGGTGTATAATGTCTGATATTTATATTATATAGTTTGGTTTCAGTTATGGAGTTTGAGGTGTATATATATGTGTTTGATGTGTGTATATGCATATACACTGGTTTCAATCCAGGTGTAATGCTGACCTACGGGAGGTTGGGTTGGGCCACCTGAAGTTCTCTTTAAGCCTTCTCAAGATGTATGAAGAAGTAAGATGGGTGCTTTGCTTATAAAAATTCTTCACAGGCTTTATATTTTCTCAGTCTTGGTAAAGACTTGAGTTTATTCAGGTTAATTTTTGACATTGACTATTCCATGGAGTAAAGGGATTATCCTTTATTGCACCTTCCTTTTGCTGCATTATAAAGGAAGCTAGAATGGGTAACCTGGGAGGATGCAGAGACATTGAACATTGATGAGTGAAGTTAGGAAAGCCAAAGCCCAAATGGAATTGAATCTGGCCAGGGATGATAAAAAACAAGAAGAACTCCTTTAGGTACGTGGGTGACAAAAGGTAGCCTACAGAAAAGGTGGGCCCACTGCTAAAAGAGTTGGAGGACCTAGTTACACAGGATATGGAAAAGGCTGAAGTGCTGAGTGCCTTCTTGCCTCAGATGGCACCCCTGAAAGCTGAGGAAGCTGCCAAATGTCATTGCAAGGCTACTCTTGATAATCTTTGATCATGGCAACTGGAGAAATACTCAGAGACTGGAGGAAAGCAAATGTCATGCCTATCTTCAAGAATATGGCAAGAAGGACCCTGAGAACAGTAGGCCAGTTAACCTCTTCTCAATCCCTGGGAAGGTGGTGGAGCAGCTCATCCTGGAAACCATTTCCAGGCACATTTGGGAGAAGAAAATCATCAGAAGCAATCAGCAGGGATTCAAGGGTAAATCATGTTTGACCAACTTCAATGACTTCTACAGTGAAATGACTGGCCTGGTAAATGAGAGGAGAGCAATGGGTGCTGTCTACCTGGGCTTCAGGCCCTGTTGATGTATGGGCTGAATAAGTGGAGAAGCTGGATGGAAAGCTGGCTGGGTCCAGAGGGTGATTAGTGGCATGAAGTCTAGCTGGAGGCCAATAACTGGCACTATATCCCAGGCGACAACACTGAATCTGGTCCTGTTTCACATTTTCTCTAATGATACGGATGATGGGCCATAGTGCGCCCTCAGAAAATTTGCTGATGACACAGGAGCTGGGAGGAGTGGTTGATATTGCAGAGGGTGGTGCTGCCATCCAGAGGGACCACAACAGACTGGAGAAATGTGCTGAAAGAAACCTCATGAAATTCCACATGGATAAGCTCCAAATCCCTCACTTGGGGAGAAACAATCCCCAAATTTCCAATGCCAGCATATGCTGAGGGTAACCTTGCTGGAAAACATCTTGGCAGGAAAGGACCTGGTAGTCCTGGCAGATACCAATCTGAATTTGAGTGAGCAATGTGCCTTTGCAGCAGAACAGACCAAGGGTGTCTTGAGGTGCAGGAGGCACAACACTGTCAGCAGGTCAAGAGCGTGATTCTTCTGCTCTGCTCTGTATTGGTGAGTCCACGCCTGGAGTCCCGTGTTCAGTTCTGTGTTCCTTAGAACAAGAAAGACATGGACACACTGAAGTGTGTCCAATGAAAGGCTACAAAAATGATAAAGGGACTAGAGCATTCAATCTCTGAGGAAAGGATGTGGGACCTGGAACTGTTTAATCTGGAGACAACTTCAGAGTGTGTGTGTGTCTATAATCTTATTAACATGTTTAAATACCTGAAAGGATGGTGCAAAGAAGATGGACCCAGACTCTTTTCAGTGGTGCTCAGTGACAGGTTCAGAGGGAATGGGCGCTGACTGAAACTTCAGCGGTTCCCTCTGAACATCAGGAAACACTTTTCCACAGTGAAGATGACCAAGTACCATCACAGGTTTCCCAGGGAGGTGGTAGAGTCTTCATCCTTGGAGACACAGTCCTAGGCAGCTGGCTGTAGGTCGCCCTGTTTGAGCAAGCGGTTTGGACCAGATGATCTTCAGAAGTCCTGTCCAACCTCAAACATCCTGTGACCCTGTGCTTATATTAAATTTTAAGCCCTTGTTCTTGTTCAATTTTCCGTGATCTCTGTGTCAGGAATATAATTTACTCATTTTTTTCAAAAGCGCTGCAAAACATGGTCCATCCTGTCCCACTTTGTGGATAGAAGACAGTAGGATTTACTTGATTACAATGGATGTATTTTCTATTTAAAAAAAAAAAATCTGGCCCATTGTTTTGCTTCTACAGCAAATCACCAGAGTGTCTGAGCCCATCTGCTTTTAAGAATCCTTATTGTCCCTCCGGGAACAATAAACAGCATGCTACCAAGAGCCTGTGAAACTGGATTGTAGTTTTCATGTATTTCTGCTCACAAACAGACAAGTAACTGCAATGTTCGTGTGCAGAAGTGTTGCTCAGGTGTTTGCCTGGAGATGTTTGGTATCTCTGCATTTCCTGTGCCTGGCAGGGAATGGGGGTCCTAACATAACCTTACACCTTTCAGAGAGATCCTCTCTCCACATTCAAGGCTTTGGCATTTGTAATTTCCCTGATGGCCTTATTAGGTTGGAAAGAAACTCCAGTGTGTTTTTTCCGGTGTCCAAAGAAGGGCGATGAATCTGATGAAGGGTCTGGATCACAGGAAGGATGAAGAGTGGCTGAGGAAACTGGAGGTGTTTTGTCTGGAGAAAAGGAGGGTCAGGGAAGAGTTTATTGCTCTCTACAACTACCTGAAAGGAGGTTGTAGCAAGGTGGGATCAGTCTCTCAGGTAACAAGTGACAGGATCAGACTAAACTACCTCAAGTTTCACCAGGGGAGATTTAAAACAGATGTTAAGAAAAGTTCTTCACTGAAAGGGTTGTCAAGCACTGGAACAGACTGTCCAAGGAAATGGTTGAGTCACCATTCCTGGAGGTATTTAAAAGACATATAGATGTTGGCACTTAGGGAAATGGTTTAGTGGTGGACTGGACAGTTCTGGGTTAATGGTTGGACTCAATGAATGTCAAGATCTTTTCCAACCTAAATGGGTCTGTGATTCCCTCTGACATCTGGAGGTCCAAATCACTGCTCCTGTAGCAGGTCTTCTCTGCTCCATTTGGCATTGCCATCTCCAGATAATCCCCCGTCTTTGCCAGCCTCACTCAAATGACCATGAGCTAACTTGACCTGTGAATTTATTTCATTGAGGGGGATTCTCATCACAAACAGAAGAAAAAAGGTCAGAAGCCCAAAAATGTAATTACAATCTAAGTCAAGGCTTAACTCCCAAACTCCCTGGTGCTGCTCACCTGTGGTTTCTGGGGTCCATCCCAACTTCCTAGACCAACAGGAGGTAGGTTCAAAGGGCTCCTTTCTCCCTAGCCCCTGCTAGATACTGAATGAATGAAATCAACTACATGATCCAAGGGACTGTGGACTATCAAATGCTGAGGTTTTTTCGTACCACACGCTGCTTAACCTCAGTGATTGATGGATGCGGGGAATAGATGGGACTGCTGCTGAAGATCAACACCCTCAGGCCCTCAATTAAGGCGTCTGAAGTCACAATAAATTTTCCCAGGCAAGCAAAATGAAAGACAAGTGGTTCCCAGTAGTTCCAAACAAATCAAATGCTCTTCATCAGCCACATTATAGCTCTTCTTTATGCATCACAAGGAAACAGAAATAGCTCAGACCCATGAAATAGTTTCCAAGTATCTGTAGTTACCTGGGGGTCTTTGACTCGGTTCAATCAGGAATGCCAAGAAACTGTGTTTGTAATGTTGCCAGCCACTAACATGGGAGCAACTCTGCGGGCACAAATTGAAATGTGACCTAATCAGAGAGCTGCGGGAGAAGCAAGATGATTAAAAAGGAGGCACATTAGATGTGACGGAGATCAACGCAGACAGGAAAGGAAAAGGAGATCAGTAGTCTCTTCAAGCTAGCTTAAAATTAGTCCTGCCCAGCTGAATACTGGCGTGAATGCAGTAGTGAGTTCTGAAATGAGATGAACAGTTTATGTCAAAATAATGCAACAAATTCCAGCCCCAAGTAAATGTAGGAACACAAGTTCTGCACTGTGCCTGAGGCCCTGATCCTGTGGGTGATTACATGCATGAAAAAGCCCAGTGAATGCAGGTCTATTCATGCATGCACAAACACTCACAGGATTGGGGTTTTATTGTGCATCCCCTGCAATCTACTGGATGGTATAGACATCAGCCTGAACTGTGGCCTGTGTTTTCTCAGGAGTAAGAAAACTAAACAAAACACATAACAAACCTGAGGCACAGTTCACATCTGAGTCACTGAAAGTTTGTACAGTAAACACATGTATTCAAAACTGGACAAGTTTATTTTCCACAAGGCAAGCCGGTTTTGTAATTTTTTTCAACTTATAAGGAAAGGGAAGAAATTCCTCCCCCTCTTCTCTGCCCATACATTTCCCTTGTTTGTGAGTCTTTAGAAGGCTATGAAGCTGGACCAGGAGAAAACAAGGACTTTCTTTAATGAATAAATATTTACAACTGCCAACTTGGATACCTAAGGCTGAGGCTGATTTCTTTGAAACATGCACCGGAAACTCTCGGGACTTGATCCTGCTTGGACTAAAACGTGTCCTGGAGCAGCAGCTGCTCCTCATAATGCATGTCTGAAATCCTGAGCAGGACCTCAGAACACTTTGACGGAACTAGGTTGGCTTATTTGTGCTGCATAATTCAAACCATTCTACTTGTGCCATCAGAATGCATCTATTTCACTATACTTGGTGTCCTTCCTGTAATTCTTGTAATTTCTTGATGTAAAACTTCTCACTTGTTTGGCCAGTGCTTTCCTGGGGCCAAAAGTTGACCTCTGAAACATGAGGCAGAGGCAGGACAGTGCCAGTGAAGGTGAATCCCTTGCTATGGGGCTGATTGTGAGGCTGCAGTATCAGTGATTCCTCAACTGGGCAGCTGGGGAAATGTCAGGGTATGTTCCTGATGTCCTTGGTCATTTCTGATTCTTGTGTGGTAAAAGAATTGAGATGAAGGGACAAAAGAAATAACTTTTTTGCTGTAGAACAAAAGCTGCACAAATTAAGAGCTTAAGAGTGCAATATAAGGCTGCTGGTAACAAATAGAAGATAATTTGGCAAGTCCGAAATTGTAATGTAATACGTCCCCCAGTGACGCATATTTGTAAGCTTACTGGAATGCCATTATCTGAGGAGCTCTCCTTTTTATTTACGGTCTTGACTCTCCACAGCATATAATTTAAGGTCTCATTGAGTTGTGTAAAGGGCATAGGATCAGCATTCACAAGTCATGAGATAACTTCTCAGCTTCTTCACTGCATGGCCCTGTCAGCCAACCCCTGTCAGTTCACTCTGTCCACTCTCTGCTCCTCAAGGACGAGGGTGAGGGCTGGGTCCAGCTGGTGGGTTGCTCTGTTGGCAAGGAGCTTTATTTCAGCTCCCAGTGATATGACGGCAAATAGCTCCTGCAGTAGGTTTCCTGTAGATGAGTTTTTAGTATCTCCAGACTCTATAGATCTCAAACCTGGGATTGGATCTGGGAACAGAATGCATAACTGCCAATGCACAGAAATCAGAGTGAAAAAGGTAAGAGGACTACTGCTGTGTGCCTCTGCTGGGACAGTCCTCTCCAGAAGAGCTAGTTGCACCAGTCTGGAGGGTCTTGTTTCACTGTTTTTTCTGTTAATTTTTCTCTTTTGTACAAGTTGAGTTGCTCAATACTTTAAGCAACAAAGATTTATGGAGAAAATAGTTTGTCTTGATTCCTTATGAGGGAAAGTAGCACCATAAATTTATTTCCATCTTTACTTTCCAGCTACCTCTTCTTTTCTGTGCACTCAGAAGTTTTGGCTGTGGCTCAGAAGCCCAGTCCTGCTGCCATATAAAAGCTCAGGGAGCCAGGAAGGATATCATCATGAGAAACTGAACTCAGGGAGCTGGAAAAGCCTTTTGGTTCTGACTCAAAACATTCCTGGAATGGGGTTTCAGGGCTTACACTGGAAGCAGTTGGCGGCAGTCAAGCTATGCATGATGCCACCAAATACCTCCTTGTCCATTCCCTGGGTGCCAGCACATGGATGTCATGCCATGGTCACACACATCTCCATTTCACTGCCGCTCTTTTTCTCCTATCCTTGTCACTGACCATTTGGTTAGCATAAGGAAAGGTGCCACGTCTGTCCTGTGTCAGTGCCTTTACATCCCACCTCCTCTGGCAGATGGTGCCTTACTCCTGACACCAATTACACAGCATGAAAATCGCGCTGAGAAGAGCACTGTCTCCCAAGTTACTATTGTGAATGTGTGTGGACTCCTTTGCCTGCAGCCACCTTGGTGCCCTCCACTCCCACCCTTCACTCCTGTCCCCGCCAGGCCCTCCCTAGGTGTCAGTCCCTGTTAGCCATGACCAGCCTGGTGTCCCCGTGGCAGGGGCATATCCATGCTGCAGCACAGCCCCCTGACCCATGTCAGGGCCTTGCCTTGCTGTGAGTTCCCAGTGCACCCCCAATTTATGCCTTTGTGACCAGGCTAGGGATTTCCACACGGATCTGCTGAAAATGTGGTTTAAACCTTGAACCTGGCAACTTCTGTCCCCAGAGAGAGCTCCAGGGGCAGCATACAGTTGTGTGCACAGGAATAGAATCCTCTGTGAAGGTTAACTTGTTTATTCTGTGTGGGTAGCAGTTTTGAACAATAATTCCTCCACACTTTGACTTCAGAGGTGTGGACACAGCTCCCAGTTGTAGGCTCTAGTGTCTCTCCACCCAGCCCTGTTTGCACTGAGGGTGATGATCAATACAAACTCTTGGATGAGAAACACTGAGAGATTACTTATTTCTCCAATAGTTAAAGGAGTATAGTAAAACAGTTTGTTAACTGAAAAATCAGTCCAAACTTTAAAGCATGATAATTTAGTTCAGGTGTACCTCTTGGATAATAAACTCTGTTCCCCTCCCACAACGCAACATAATTTCTGTCACATTTGTCACTGAAAAAACTTTAAGAAAGGGGGAAAACAACTAGGTCAGTCCAAAATGTGTAGCTAGTTCTCCTTTAACTCTGAAATGGCAGCTTAGTGACCAAAATACTTCAAGAACTAGAGAAAAGTGCTGTAAATCCCCTTCTCACTCAGCAGCTTGTTACTGCAGAGCTATATAACTTCAGGATACAATGCCAAATAAGAAAATAAAAAAAGCTGGAAGATATTAATGTGAGCCAGCTTGTTCTGAGTATATCTTCGTATTCTCCTGTAACATCCTCTTCATGACATTCTTAATTGAAAATAATAATTATACAGTATAGTTAATTTATTCAAAGTTTGTTTTTTTTCCAAGTGGAGTGACTGGCTCTCAGCGTGAGTTTCACCAAGGAAATGCTCCTTGGCCTTAAACCAGCTTTTGAGCTAGATGCACAGACTGCCTTGTTCTGCAGTTTTCAAAGCATTTTCTTTTGATGTTGTGCATGTGCTGCATTCTGGGAGAGAAGGCAGAAAAGAACACTTCACTTCCAGCGCTGCACAGGCAGAGGTGGTCCAGGGGCAGGGGTTGCACCACTTTGGTGCATCTCCTGTGGCCCACTGGGCCTTGGAGAGAAGCTCACATTGATTCACTGCTCCTGGCTGGCTTTGCTTTCTTACTCACCTGTGCAACTGAGACAATTGCTAAGATGCAATGTAGGTACTAGCATTTGTTTTAAACACAAACCCAGACTTCAAATGCTCCCTGACAAAATGGCCCTTCTCGTTTTTAAGATAAGGAAATGAGTGGAAATGAGAAGTGGGAATGGACATTACACATCAGAATGAAATGCAAAGTTAGCCTGGCTTTTTCTCAGCTTAAGTGCATACTTGCCTGTTTGCCTATCCACCATGTCCAGTGTAAAAAACAAACCAGCTGTGCTGCTACTCTGATAGGTAGCAGTCCAGGTTTGCCTCTGGGCAGATATTTACTGCTACATTTGGCTTTGCTTTGCCATACTGCTAACCTCCCTTTTCCTATCTACATTTGTTTTGTTTTTATTAAATTTTCCCTCTAAATAGTCTAGTTTGTATTTCTAATGTCAACAATTGCTTTTATCACAGATAATAACTTCCTCTGACAAAAGCTGTAGCATCCTGCATGCATTTCAAATCCATTTTATGGACAAATATTGAAGTACAATATTTGGCCATGCATGCAATTGTATGTATTTATAGTAATCAAATTCTAAGGCATGAGAGCCAAGAAGTAAGCTGGTTGCCAATTTTCTTAATCACGTATTTAGCTGACAACTTCTGCTAAAGCTTAATTCTTCTGCTAAAGTTTACATTGTGATATTGTGATGTTTATGAAGTAATTTATGTGGTATGCTTAAGCATTCTATAAAAACAACTATAAAAACCCAAACTATTCCTTTAACTTGCCACAAGAGGTAAAATCTGGAATCTCTGGAGAGAATAAGCATGTATTGATATATAGATTGGAAAAGGAAACTGGACACCTCAATTAAGAAGATAGATGACTTCCTTTTTATTAAGTAGGACACAGAAATCATATCTCATCTCATTTACCAATACTGCCACAGGCTTTATGCAATTCATTTGCCCTTCTGGAGCTTTGTGTCCCACATATGCAATACATCACAAAGGGACTATGAGATGGAGCAGTGCTTGTAGGAAATGCTGAGACCTGCACATGGAAGGTACCAGAAAAGACTTCGTTTATTTGGTTCATGTATGTATGTATTTGGTTCATTTTAGTTGGGAATTAAAAGTGACATAGGTATTTCTTCTTCTGGAATGAAACAAACTTACCAGAAATTGTCTGGATCCACTTCACTGACTGGTGTTTTCTTCTCTGGCATATACTAAGTGAAGAAAGGCAGGATATTCATAATACTCTGTTTAAATGCAGCTTCTGCTAGCACAGACAGCTCAGGACAGCAAGGAACATTTAATTTTCTTTCTGTGTTTCCATTGCTCTAAATGAAAAACTTCCTTGAGTCATTCACATGGGCCTGACTTGGCCCATACTCTTATGGCATCTGCAGTAAAATTTAGTATTCTTCCCCGATTCCACTGCATCAGGAAAAGAATTTTTCAGTGATAGCTCTTTTCTGAGGTATTTAAATCACTGTCTGGCTTCCTTGTACCCTCTGCAAAGCATTGCTCTCTTTTGGTGATGTGGTCACCATGCCATCAAACAAAACCCACCCAGCCCTGAGACTTTGCCTGGCTTTCCTGACAGACCTTAGGGATATACTTCCTTGGCCTTCCTTGGCCATAGACATTTTCTACAGCGTCTCATGCACAGCAGTCACATGGGAATCCTGATGCATTTTGACTGTGAGCTGACAGGACTTTGTCTGTCAGATCATGACATTTAAGAGGTGCTTTGGCAGGCAGCTGTTGATGCTTGAGGGAGTGTATCTGCAGCCAGCACATATCCTCTTAGCTTGTATGTAGCTAGCAAAGTTGAAGCTTGCAGCTCAAAAAATCACTTTACCTGTGATTTTCTTCCCCCAGTACTGTTACAAACTGTGCCCTTTCCTGTGTGCTTTTTGCATGCAGACATTTTTCACATGCTTTCTTGGATCACCTTTGGAAACCTTCTTCACCTTTTTATCTGCTTTGCTCTGTATCAGGTTTTCTGGAGACACCATGGTTTGTGAAGTAGCTTAACATGAATAATGATCTCACTGGCTTTCAAGCCGAATCCTTTTGCTGACAGTATCTGGAGTAACCATTGCTCTGATAACTAACTCCTGGTTGCTCTTCTAGCACTGTGCTCAGATCACCAGCAAACATTGGACCCATTTGATGCTGTGTGCCCTTCTCTGGGGTCCCTGATCTTGAGCTTCACACAGTTTTATGCTTTGGATCCCTTTTCTGACTATTGACTGGTAAATCTGAACTCCAGAAAAAGAGTGAGGTAATGTCCAATCTCCATGCAGCCTCGTGCTCAGAGCATCTTGTCTTGGAATTGATCCCACTCCACTCTTCGAAGTGTTTAATGGCTCCACTCTGGTATGGTACATCTAGATGGTCCCAGGGGAGCACAGGTGTTGAGGGCAGTCCAGCGTCACCTTTGAAAGCCTGGCTAAGGAGTGGGTGATGGAGCTACCACATAGGTCGTGAGCTTTTTCCTGTTTCCATGCATGCTGGGTTTATCACTCCATGTCACACTCGTGCTCATCAAGCCCAGCCATGCAACAGGGAGCTCCTGGCAGCGCTGACGTCCTTGCACTCACCATACCCAAGCTGTGTCCTAGAGATGCTTTGGTGTCACTGTAACCAATGCTGGGTGCAAATGCTCTCTACACTGTTTCTACCTCTTGCTCTCCTCTTTATACTCACTCCTGCCCTGTGCAACTCCCCACCCATGCTGGCTCGCATCTTTGGAGGTTGCACTGTGAATCCATTTGAAACTAAATGCAGGTTTAAAAAGTTAAAAAAAAAATCCTAACATTTTAAAAGATTGATTATCTTAATCTTTGATCTTACCACAGGAAGAGTGATGTTGGCACAGAGTGAGGGCCTGTGCAATACAGTACCAGAGTGGGAATGAGAAATGGGAACGTGCATTACATTCAGGAAAACACCAAAAGCTGACTTTGTTGCATGTTTTAAATCAGGAACTCAGAGCCTGTGACAAGCTGATCTGCAGACTCTCTTTTAAGGTGAAGAAAAGTCTTCATCCTCTTAGGAGCTTCCAGCATTCCCAGCCACATCAAGAAGCAGGATACAAAGCCTTTTTGACATCATTGGGAGAAAATAAATCCTCCCTTTGCATTTTTGTTTCCGGGCTCTCTGGGGCTGCTGGTCTGGATACTGAGGGATATGTTCTGCTGTGGCAGCATGTGAAGAGTTTACAAGGGGAACAAACTCTCCATTTTGCTGATGACCCTGGGGAAATGTGAGCAGATTACAGGTTGCTGTCTATCATCAGTAATCTCATGGGTTCCTCCCTGTGGCGGGCTCTGGATGGCAACAGCCTCTATATGTTTAGTTTTTCTTAGAATAGATGTGTAATAGATCTTTCCAGAGAAAACACTTGTTAATTACAGGAGAAGTCAGGGATGGGCAGGCTGGGAAAGGTCAGAGATCTGGAAAATGTTTGTCAATTTGAATCTGTCTAAAATTGGGCAAAATAAGTGGAGGTGTGGGGCTAACCAGATAGTTTGTTTACAGAAATTCTTCTTAGAGGCTTTTGAGCTTGGTATAACCAGGAGGTGCTCTTTTCAGGACACCACTAGTCCTTTTCTAGCCTACACAAGGTGCCAAGACTTTGGCTGCACCACTGTCTGGGCTTTTCCAACCACTTATTCCACTAAAATTCAAGCTACAGCCTCTGTGTCATAACATAAGTAGTGGCAAGGACCTTTCTGGTTTATATGTCCGAATAACAGCACATTCATTGAGTTGACCTACGTGCTGTCCTGTCTCTTAGTCTGTGTTGTGTTTGCTGATACAGTAGAGTCCTTTATCCTGCTCCCAGGCTCGTGGAAAGATGCTCCTGAGGTCTGCAAGCAGAGAGGGAAAGATAACTCTTTAGAGAGAAACAGAGTAGCAAGTCAAGAGGATCGAAGTTATAGCAAATGTTTAAAATTTGCATTTCTAGCCTACCTACAGATACTTTTTGTATTCTCAGAAATTTTTAGGCAGTTATGAGATATATTGGCTGGCTATAAAATTTACATTGCACTTCATCATTTGAGAGACACATTAGAAAATCTTGTGTCTTGGTCCTTTTTATTTTCCCCCAATGTGCAGAGACCTATCCTGTTTTACTTGGTTGCCTCTTGCTAAAGAGCCTTGAAACACCATCTCCTGGCACCTCTAAGAGTTTCTCATTTCATGCAAAATTTATCATACTTGGAAGTATCTGAGTGCATGAGTTTAAAATCAGATTTCCACAGTTGTGTGGTGGAGGGAACTCACAGGAGGACAGAAAGAGCCAAGAATATGACTGAAGCAGTATCACTTTGAATCCAGAGGGAATACTGGTGATACTTGCTCGGTTTTAAATTGAAGCCACTCTGACACAGCTTGTCTGTCAGTTGTGATACAAGTTTATATATTGTTTTAAAATCAGTTAATTTATTCTACAGGTTGGAAATGCTTCAGCCAAGTTTTCTTCTTTATGGAAGCCAATTCTTGACACATCCTAGCTGATAATGGCAAGAAGACAAACCCTTGGTTTTTTTTTGTTTTGTTTTGTTTTTTTTCTTGTCACAATGTTTGAGCTGTTCAGTTCCCATCCCTAATGAGGAGTTAGTTTTCAAACATATCTCTGCCTGTATCAGACCATTGATGCTCAGGAATTTGGAAAAATTTGAGTACAGAAGAACAGAAATTATGTTGTTTTTGTTACTTTTCTATGGTATTTTTACTCTGGGATTTGTGTTAATATTTTCCTGCCTGAATGCCCTGCTGAGCCTGGAGGAGCAGAGCTCCCAGGGTGGGAAGGGGTTTTGTGCAGTGGGCATTTGGAGGCACTCGAAGTGCAGTTTGTGTAGAGGACCCATCGGTCCAGATGCAGACTAGATACCTCTCACTGTAGCTCCACCAAGACTGGTGGCAGCCACCATCCCCTGAGCAGGAGAGGCTGGTGGGAGCATGCTGCCTGCACTGTGCTACTGGCTGGGGTGGGCAGGGTTGGCGGGGACAAAAGTGCAACAGCTCTTTAAATTTCCCATGTAAACCTAAGCATGTGCCCCATGCTCATCCCCTCACCAAGGGGGCACCACAAACAGGGGCGTCTTTATAAAGACCATTGATTCTCTGAAATGCATGTCCATCAGTGGGCAGCTGGTTGGTATTTCAGGAAATCCTGGCTCTGGTAAGCATGTTTTATGGGCCTGCTGTTGCAGTTGTTATTGCTAACAGATTTCCCACCACTGCATCCCAGCAGGGTACCTCATATCTCTCTGCAACTTGGGATGATGTTTCCTGTTGTGAAAGTTGCATTTTCTGTTGAGAAATTTCCAGGCTGCTGATTAGAAAATATGAACATTTCTAAATCTCCTATCAGAATAACAGCAGTGGGAATGCTTAAAGAGTGACTGTGAGAAAAAAAAAAGAGCCTTCTGGCCAAAAACTCCTGGCGGAAGGTAATTTACAGTACCTTTGTTATAGTGTTGCACACAACCATGAGCTGATTTTTGGGGATAAGAAATCAAACCACTCTTCACAGCTCAAGACTTCACATCAACCTCCATTGATGCCTGTAAACTGCGTGAAGTCCAAACTCCTCACTTATATGGGCCTGAGGGGTTCATTCAAAAATGGTTGTGGCTTGAGAGCCATCATGGTCTCTGGTCTTCTCACAGTCACCTCCACACCAGCCATTGGACAAAACGGTTGCAGAGCAGTTCTTTCCCTTTTGTGCAGGATCATGACCCCCTCCTCATGGTACCTGTGCAGAGGCACTATGGTTTCTGCTTTTTGATCTGCTACTCAGACATTCTGGTTTCCCCAGAACATCTGAATAGCAGATCAGTAATTGTGGGATACACCTTTTTTTAGTTTTGGTAAGTGCCATTTTGGAGTTTACAGCTGATTTAGCTGCCCCAGGTTGTCTTTACCATTCACTAGAGAAACTGGTCCTTCTAGAGAGGTATTTTGCATGGAAGAAAGATGTGGAAGGAGCTCAGTGCTGGCACATCCAGACCTCCACCCTGTGACCAAGTCCCCACTAATTTGGAGCTAATTATCCATGCATTCCAGAGGAGGGAGACTGGTGACTGGGGTGGATGGTAACTCCACTGTCTTGGAGTCTTCCCTTGCACGGTCCACAGAGGTAGCCAAGACGACCCCAGCAGACTGAGCCCTCACCTTTCAGATGTTCGATGAGCTCAATCCTGCTCCGCCTGCAGACGGAGCTGAAGGATTCTGCTGCTGTGTTGCTGTAGCATGGCCCTTGCCAGCAGGGCTCCACCTCTGCCTCCTGGGAGGCGTCACCATGCCAGCTGCCCACCATCCCTCTGGGTCTAAGAGTGCCCTGGAGAAGGCAGTGCCACCATCACCCTGAGGCTCATGGTCTGTCCTCTGATCAGCATTTGAGAGCCATCCAGCTCTCCAAATCTCCAGCTTCCATGGGACTTCAAATCCTCTTCCATGGGATTCCATATGTTGCTCTGGGTAAATATTTCAGCTGGGGATTAGCAGAGACATCTCTTGTGGCAGTAAAACACTGTCAGGGGTCTACAGGGTTTTCCTCAATGGGGCAATGTTGAGCACCAGGGTACTGCCATGCCGGAAATAATATATGCTCACATTGAATTAGATGTGACCTGAATTCTAGCTAAGAGAGTCAGTGGGGTCTTACAGTTGCAGAACTGGAAGTGGGCCTGCATTTCTTTCCCATCATGGAACAAGACAGCACTGGGTGACATGTCTATCATCCAAAGCAGTGGAACTCACTTAAAAACTGCTAATTGGGAGAAGCTGAAGTGGTAGAAACTGCCTGACTTGGCCTCTGGATCACAGTTCCTGCATGCACTGAGGGAGAAGGCTTTGTGTCAAGCTTGCTCTCCTTTAATGAAAAATGCATTAGGGAGGCCAAAACATGAAGAGATCCGTAAATACAAGGCAAACAGATAAGATGCAGTTTCCTATGATCTCTCCAGAGTCACATTGTCTCATTTTCATCATTTAATTACAGATGCAAAGCTGAGTAAGTTGCCAAAGTAAACTATCCCAAAACTGAACAAATATTCTGGGTACAGAAGCAGTCTTCTGATAAGGTTTTACATTTTTTCTGTGAGAAGAAATGTGAATGGATTTGCTGGAGGCATTTGTATTTTTTTGTAAACTATGTACATTTCTTTCGGGATTTGTTTACCGGCCTGGGTCTTCTATCTGTGTCTCAAGAGCTCTTAGAAATATTGCTTTATTTTGATAAAACTTTTCTAACAGCCATAATATGGTTGCTGTATTTCGAATCACCTTGCACACAACTAAACAATCCAGAATGTATTTATCTCAGTTTGCAAACATTTCTGTAAACAGTTGATTCAATTTATATTCACTCAGACCATATTCAGGAACTTTTTTTATTATTTTTGTCTGAAACCCAGCTTGAAAGAATTGCTATGAATTAGAAGTTGGAGGAATAGGTTTGAAACTTTTTCCTGCTAGTTCGTTAACCCTGTTTAATAGATTTTGTGGGAGAGTATTTTCTCCATGCAGTGATTATTTAAGCAATAGTTTCTATTTTTTCAAAATATTTATTAACCACCAAGTTCCTCTGATATTTATTGGCACCTTGGAGCAATTTATTGCACATATAATGGAAAGGAATGGATAAAGTTACGTCTATTATAGAACCAGAGTATTTTTATTTGTTCTTTAAATACCTTTGTGCAACTTCTGAAGCTGGTGTACAAAGGAGGGTTGTGCTCTTGTACTTGTTTATCTTTACTTTGTTAGTGGATTCTTTCTGGTGTCATGCTTTGTGCATGGCTCAAAAAAAGTCATTAGGATTAGAGTCAAACATTAACCTTGTGACCTTCTTGTTTATATACCTACTGTAAGTCTGTTCTGCTTGTATTTCTGCAGTTAGTAAAAGCAAACTTGTGTGCACAGTCCCTGGCTGGCAGTGGGCAAACTGAAATGTTTGTCAAGATCACTGATACGACATCCCTTCAAAACCAAATCTTCAAAGGCGTGTCAGTGGCTGAGATTAAATGAGAGGGAGGTTTTTAAAATGATGTGTCTGCCTCCTTTCAAAAATAGTAAACTGACAAAAATAGCATTGTGACCCGAGGTGGCCATGAACAGTGCAATAAATGGAATATGAATACACATTTTAATGTTGGCTCAGCTTAGTAAATGAATACAGGCTATAAAATTCAAAGAAAAAAGCCTTACCATCTGTCCCTGTCACAATGTACCTTGATGAAATGGAAAAGGGCTGGAAATCCCACATGTTCCTGCTGTTTTTGATAAACTTTGTTCTCACCGTTCCGTGGGTTTTTTTGAAAGTGTCTTTTTCTCCATGTGTGGGGGAGGAAAATCTCTGACTAGTCTTAGCGTGGAAAATGTTTGAATGCAGCTACAGTGGGTAATACCAAAGGAAGGTGCTTTGGCTTGTTAATTTGCACGTGTCAAGGCTTCCTGAAAACAGTAAATTGGGAAGTTGTGGAAAGCTTCCTTGTTTGTCTGTTCTCAGCAATAAAATCCGACAGAAGAATATTAATATCCCACGGCACCTCACGAAGCTGCACTGCCAAGTGAGTCTCCTGGGGAAGGGGTTGTGCACAGATGTTGCCATGGGGCAGAGGGCTGCAGTGATGCCAAAGGATGGGCGCTCCTCCTGCTGCTGGCCGGACAGCTTCACCCGTTCCTTGGCTCTGCAGCTGCAATGACCAAATGTCACCATCAGATCTGACTCCTCTGGGACTCACTCTGGGGTCACCAATTGCCAGTGAGTCCGTCCGGCAAGGATGCCAAACTACCCCTCTGTCTGTTGCACTCGCGGCTCAGTTTGCATCTGGGAAAATGGAAGGAAAAGGACAAAAACAGGACCCCAGCCAGTGTAACGTATTTCTTTTCATTCTGTGTCAGGCAGCACTGGATCATGCCCTGGCTTGCCAGAGTGGATTTGCCTGCTGGCCTGGGTGTGGCCGGAGGGACATTGGAGTGCAGGAGCGCTCATCTGCCAGCAGCTCCTCTCCTGGGGACATCCCACAGGGACCTGCTGGGAGCCTGGCTCCTGCCCAGCTGCTGCAGCTCAGTGTCACCATGCACACCTTGACAAAGTACCTACAGACACAGGCTGCTGTTGCTACATTTGATTTTATTGCTTGTACCAGACGCTGCATCTTATCTCAGTGAGAATGAGACCTGAACTTCTCCCCTGTGTGCCTGTTGTTGTGTGCGCAGGATAAGGGTTGCTGCTGGTGTGAAGGCAGCAGTAAGGCTGGTGCAGCCAGCCAAATCTCACCAGACCTCCTTTCCCTGTTCCCTCAGTTTGTTCATCTGTCCGGGCCATCCTTCCCCTACAAGCTTCCACTGCCGTGGTTGCAGCTGCCTCCTTCACTGGCTTCCCTTCCCATCCCAAGGCAAATGCATCTTACCCTCCTCCTATCCTTCCCTCCTGTGCATGCTCATATGTCTGCTGCGCCAGACTCAGAAGAGAATATTTGACTGCAGCAACGTCCTTAGGAGAGCAGAGTGTTCTGCAATTCCATTATCAAACACATCATGGGTTTTGATCACACGGGGAAATTAATTCAGCCCATCAGTGCGTGTTTATTGCCAGTACAAACCTCAGCAAAACTTTTAAAGAGAAATCCCTAACAAAGCACTTTCTTTGTAAGTTGGTACATTTTAAAATTGATACACTTTTTTTTTTCCAGTCAGTGAAAGCCTCAGTACTGTTAAGTCCCCAAACACTTAACAATCCCTGCAGATAGCATTGCAAAATTTGAATGCCTCCTTGATGGATATCAAATACAGTTATCAATGCAAAAAGTGTTTGACTAGGACTTCATCTGTGGAAAAGTAGGGTCAAGCAGAGATAACTTTCTGGTAAAAAGTAATCTTTCTAAATATTTTTTTTTGTGCTTTTCAGTGAGTGGGGGAGACTGTCTCCAACCTAGGGACTAATTTTAAAGTGCAGATAAACACAACCGTAGCCTGGAAAGAGATGTAAGAAAGCCAGAGAAATGTATAATCAGATTAAATTTTTGCTCTAGTGAAACCATACCATGATTTTATATCATTTTCTTGTCTTATAGGACAAGTTTCTGAGACATTCAGACCTTTTTTCATTTCTGCTCAATCTCTAGTGGATGTGAGAGTTGCAGGTGAATTACAAAAGGGAAAAGTCTGTAGGAGATGACAGATGGCTCTTTACTGTAGATGACTTTCTCAGGGATACAAAATAAAAGGACTGAAGAGAAAAAGGAGCCAGCTTTGAGATAACAAGGTGCTGATGTAAAACAGAGCTATGATGGCAGAGCAGGCTTTGCTTGAGGACTCTCTGGATGTGTGGAGAGATGAGGAGATGGATGGGGCAAAGAAACAAAATTTCTGGAAACAATGACACTTGGAAACCACTGCCTGCTGTCTGTCCCTGTCCTGTCCTGCCAGGGTCCTCATCCCTATCCCCCAGAACTTCTTTTAGCTCTGCAAAACTTTCTATCTTTACTCCTTCCTATTCTTTAAAACTTAAATGGTTAATTCCAGTTCTGGATCAGATGTTGCCTCTTCCAGTCAGAAAATGGTAATACTTGCCGTGCGGAGAAAATGTTTTGATTATGTAGGCAGACCTCCTGTTTGTATAGAAACAAGGAGAAAGTTGGTTAAATAATGGTTGCTAATCATGTGAATGAGATAATGTATAGAGATAATCTAGGGGTGTGTGTGTAGATGTATATTTGTGTATAACCCCAGTGTAGCTCTCCATTGGAATTTATCACTCCTCTGTAATATTATGGTAGCTTTATTGGAATGAGAAAACAGAGGAGAATATTGTTTTTTTAGCAATGTTTTAGCATTGTAAAGTAAATACTCCAGCAAGTATTTACTAGCAGAAATACTATTACCATGGTTAATGAAACTCCATTCAGTAAATGGAGCCAGCTGCAAACACTGGGCTTTTTTTCCTTAAAGTGCCTAAATGTCCTAATAAGCATTTTCTCCCCTCAACAAAAAATATCTATTTTTAAGGCTGCAAACTGCAAGGGGGCCTATGAGACCACAACTGCTGTGCTACAATCAGTAATAAAAATACTATATAAAATGTTAGTGGAAAGTGTAAAACTTCACTTCCGATACAGAGGTCTAACCTTTACTAAGAGCTTTGGGGTGTTAAAAAGTAGCCTGAGTCTCAGAAATGCCAGCTATTGAGAATATTTAGGCTATGTGGTAAGTGTCTGTCGTATGTTCCCAATAAATGGGCTATTGAGTCACTAACCTGACCAGTAAGGGCAGCTTGTACTGGGCAGAGGGGCTGAGAGATGCTCACTGAAAATGGGTGGGGTCATCTGCACAGCAGTGCTGACCCATGGCCCCAGCCCCATCTCTGCCACTACTGAGGGCAGCCCCCAGTCTCCAGTGTCCTTCTGCCTGTTCAAGATAAACAGTCTGAAGAGGATTTTCTCCAGCTTTCTACCATTGTATCTCCCAGCAGCTGTGTCTGTAGGTAGCCTTGGAGAGCATGGACTCAGGCTTTGCAGCACTGCAGGAACTGGCTCCAGAAACCATCCATTTAAAAATTAATTTAATGTTTCTCTCTCTCTCCCCAAGGCCCCAGAGTCACCTGTCCTGTTGCTGGGATGTTTTACAGCCCTTTGGCTTTGCAAAACTTCCATGCAAGCCTGCATTTGCCTGTGTGGGTAAAAGCTGGCTGTGGGTGAAGCACAGCTCTTCTCCCGAATTGTCCAAAGTGAATTTGAGGGTGGGTGAGAGACTGTTTGTATGGCTGAACTGCGGACATCTAACAAAAGTAGTCTCTGCAGGAACAAACCTCTCTCTGTTAGGCTCCAAAGGGAAATCAGGATCCCAAATGTAGGGGCTTTAACCTGTACTCTAATCAGAAGTCTGCAGCTGGTGGTTGGGATGTCTGTGAGATGTGATCTGGACATCTCTGAACACATCCCACTCTGGTACAGTTCTAATGGCATGACGGAGTTGAGTGCTAAGTATCAACTCATTAATGTTTTTGGGGAAGGAGAATAAACTTTGCAGCCAAGAGCAGTTTTCCTAAGATTGTTTTCCTGGTGTAGCTCCCTGCATCCTTGGTTGTGTTTATGAAAAAGCATTTTGTTTACATGGAAAAACAAACCACAAGAGTCTTCTCATCTGTCATCCCTCCCTTTCTTCAAGTGCACACATGTCCTTGGAAGGAGCCCTGCCTGGGCACTGGCTGGGGTTCAACGGCAGCATCGTGTGTCTGCAGTCAGTACTCACATACCACCAAAAGTAAGCAGTTGATGCAAACAGTTAACAAATAACCCAGAGGATTGCTATGGCTCATCCAAAACAAATCCAGGACCCAGCTTAATCTTTCTATTAACTTCAGGAGAGTTGATGCAAACTCATCACTTGCTTGCAGTTAGTTCACTGAAAATTAAAGGTAATTCCAAAAATGGTGGTAACAAGGCCACGCTTCCTGCTATACACAAGTCTTTCAAGTGAGACAGCAGAGTCAACACCATATTTTCTGTTTTGACTTCTATGAAGAAGTTTATATCTCAGACCTTTAAATATACATACGAGAGACATCACATCATCACAAGTAAAGATGGTTGTTTCTCTGAATCATATGGGAAGGCTTGCAGGAGAGTCTCTGTGACAAGAGGCACAGATCCCCAGACACAGGCATATTCCCTGCTTCTTGGGCAATGCCTTGTGCAGGGATGACTGTCCACTTGTGGGGCACAGCTGGAGCCACCTTCGGACACACACAAAAAGGACTCTCACATTAGACTCAGCTTGTGCTCCAGGAGACACAAAACCTCCGTGGATGTGTATTGCATCTCACACCTGGAGGTTTGGGCAGGTGTGGAACTCTGTGTCTGCACCAGGAGCTGGAGGATGCCATGGGCCAGTAGGGAAGGTAGGACAGCAAGGGAGTGCCAGTGCGCAGGGCAGAGCTGGACATGTTTTCTCTAAGGGATGACTCACCAGGGATGACACACTGGTTTTACACGCTGCTGGTGTGTGAAACTCTTCTATTGTTCCACACAACACCTTTGACAGCCCTCAGCAGTGAGAGCTTGAGAGAGGGACAGAAATTGTCCTGAAGGTCTCTATTTTATTACTTGATCTCATATCTTAATGACCTTAATGAGCTTAACTTATCTAGCTTAACTAGATATCATCAAGTATCCAGAGCTGGAAAGTGACCCACCAGGATCATCAAGTCCAACTCCTGGATCTGCAGACGGCAAGCCCAAAAATCACACCATGTGCCTGAGACTATTGTCGAAACAGTTCTGAACTCTGATAAGCTTGATTCCAAGATCACGTCCACTGGGAACCTGTTCCAGCTCCTGGGAAGCTGTTCATTATAACCAGCATGGAACTTAAGTACAACAGTTGCCATCCCTCAGTCACAACCTAGGCTGGCAGTTTGGTCCTTCCTGTACCCTTACCACTAAACGTTCAAGTGCGCTGCAGGCTCAGAAAAAACCACGTGTCTTGTCTTTTGTACTTTTCATGCTTTAGAAGAAAACCTGTTTTAAGATTGAATGTGCCTAACTGAATAATTTATATTAAAACAGAAGATGTGGATAGAAAGAAAGAAAATACACACATTTTGGCAAAGGATTGTACTGTAACTATTTTCAAATCAGGGGTTACTTTTTGGTCCAGTTTCAAGTTACAGAATATGGTTTAAGGTGTCTTATTCTTTGAAAAATGTTTAACAGGCATTATTCAAATATGTCATGCAGTTCTTTAGAGTGAATAACATACACGTCTGTGAGATCACCAGGATATGTTGCAAGAGGACATTTCTGAGTGGCAGACAGACATGTTACTTAATGAAATAACATTTTCTTTCAAAGCCAATTTACATTGCATACTTTTGGCTCCTCGTGTACATACTGGAGGCAGAAATGACTGTGCGCCTCCAGCTTTTCCAGACTATGGAGGAAATAAACAAGTGAACAAAACGAAAAGAACAGAAGATGGAAATGTTGGTAACGAAAAGCCCCCTGAACAGGAGATAGCATGTATCATGGAAAACAAGGAAAGGGGAGAAACAGGGAGGGGGAGAAGGCAGGGGAGGTGATGGAGTCCTCAGCATGGGCATGGGAAGCCTAATGGCCAGGCTTCCCTGCCCATGGGAGGGAAGCAGCTGCCCACTGGTGAGGAGGGTTAGCAGGCACGGAGGGAGTTACTGTGCTCCCTGGTATATAAATATCTTTTTCTAGATGTAAGATTTGGCTTTCCTCCTATCACAAGAACTTGTTTGGAACCTTCTCAGGGTTGATTCTGCACTTTCTAGACTTTCTCTCTATACAGTTGCTGATGAGTTTTGTTGTTTCCCGCTGAGACAGTTCCTGCACCCCTCCCTGGCAGGTCTGCTTCTGCATTTAGTGGTAATGTTTCTGCCCTGCTGAGGAGAGGACTGACCTAAGGGCTTCCTGTCCCTACCACCCCAGGACATCCCTTCACTGGGCCTTCATATGTGGGTTTTCACTGTGCAAACAGTCCCTTCAGCGCTAGTCCATGGCTGGAGCTGCTTGAGGAAGGCTCTTGGCAGCACCACTGTATCGCTTTGGACATGCCAGCATTAGCTGAATTTGCTGTCAGTGCTGTCTGAAACTCAGCAGCTCAAAAACAATGTGCCTTGTCTTAAGGGAGAAACATAATCAGCTTTCTCTGTTTTAATTACCCAGCCTTGTCCATCAAGCCTCTAGCCCTGTAAACCTGTGATGGATTTGGAGTCCCAGTCTGCTGTTCAGAGAGGGAAAAGCTGTAGCCCAAATGCAGTGGGGAAGAACAGAGAATTAGGAACTGTGATAGGCACTATTGAAAGGAGAAGCCCCTGATTAATTTTGAAAAAGAGTGATGGTGCCTTGAGAGGCTACCTAGAACAGAGGTTAAACAGAGTTAAAAGAATAGATAGGTATTTATTAAAAGGCCTTCAAAGGATACACCTTGGGCAGTACAAAAGCCTGGCTGAAGCTACACCCAAGACAGACTCCAAGTCATGAGTTTTCACACTTTTGCAAGTTTTGGTCCATTTACATGCTGCGATTAGTTGTCCAACTACAGCTTCAGGTTATAAAGTCCCATCCTCCCAGTCTGCTCTCCTCAATCCGCTGTTGTTTATACTTTTTGGGCCTGAAGCTGTGACGGTGTCCTTGGGTCTGGGGCTGGACAAGGATTGTTTTATCTAACTAAACTGTGAAGAGAACTTTATATGACATTCAGAGTTATATACTAATGCAGTGCAGAATCTGGAAAAGATGAAAGCGAAAACTTAAGGCATCAGTGAGAGCTTCAGAATGCCCAGAAACTATATGTGTTTTGGTGTTAACAGGATTCTAATTTGATATGCACACAGATGGCACAATAATGATTAGGGGTCAGGTCTCCTCTGGGATGCAGCAGTTCAGACAGTGAGCTTTGAAACCACAGATAACTTGAAGCTCATAAGGATGACTGTAGGCAGAAACTCCAAAGAGTTTTGAATTCTTGTCATCATGCCTCCTGTGTCCTTTGTGCTGAACCTGAAGCTTTGGCGATACATGAAAGAGCCGGTGTCTGGCATCAGGCAGAAAGCTCTCATTTCAGTCTATGGCACGCATATTCTGAGCCCAGAATTTGTCATGATGGGAATTCCAGGCTGGGGAGGTTCACCATGTACCCATCAGGAGGGTCAGCCCTGACCAGTGGATGTTCATCCATCAAAGCCCTGGTCAGGCACCTCGAAGGAGCTCAGCAGCAGGAGAGGTCACTGTCACCTCCCTCCCCAGCCACGCCGGTGGCCAGGCTCAGCTGCACGGCCCAGGCACCAGCATGGGAGCATTGCATCACATCCCCTTTTTTTCTGTCTAGCCTCTCTCTTTCCTCACTTCTTTCTCTCTTTCTCTACCCTGCTGCTCCTTGGTTTCATCAACTCTCAGGGGGACATCCAGCAAGCAGAGCTGTGCCAGGGCTTTATGGTCTGAACTTTTAGAACTCACTGGAAAGATGCTGGCTTGGGTTTGGCCCCGCACTCCTGCATTTTGCATCCATAAACCTGTGGACCAAAATGCTGATGAGCAGGACCACCTGCCAAGACAAGGTAAGCAGGCAAGTAGTGCCCCTCACTGAGCTGCTCATTTTGGTGATGGCAAAGCTTCCAGCCAGCCTCCAGAGCTCAGTGAAGCAGTAGGATACAGTTAACTGCTAGCAGGGACATGTCAACACATGGAAGTATTTATAGCCATTCTTTTAAAAAAATCCAAACCAAAAATTCAACTCTCTGTTCACAAAAAAACCCCAGATATTTCATATGACAGTGTTTTATTCAGGATATGTACAGTTAAAGTGCTGCTGGAAGTCAGACAGGAAAATCAAATTGAAGATAACTCTAACTTAATTATGAAGGCAAAAATGCTTCTTTTGAAAACATAAACATGTTATTCCACTTCTTTCAAACCTAGTCAAACTGAGGACCATTTTAATATATATTTCTCTTTCTGGCTATGTTGTGGTCCTTGATTGTTTTCTGCAAGTTCACTGTCACCTGAAGAGATATTTTCCTCTTACTTCTCTGAATTATTACACAGGTCTGTAGAGAAACATCCAAGGTCTATAGAGAAACATTCAATTGACAGCTCCTTTCTTTACTTTTGCCTTTTGAAAGTGTTTCTGAACATACTCTCTTGAAATTATGAAAACCAAAGAAGGAGACTCTAAAAATGAAAATGATCCCCTATTCTAAAATGAGCTACAAAATACTTATTTTGCCATGAATTTAAAGTAATATAACCTCTTATTTGAGAAGTCATTATTCATTCGGTCAAAAAAACTTATTTCAGAATCTTGCAGATCTTGAGTCTGCATCTCACATATATGACCATGTAACAAAACAGTCTATGTTATCTCATTATAGCACCTCAATTGTTGATTGTGCAGGCTTACTTGTATTAAAAAACATCTTACTCATGATAGCAGAGCATTTATCAAACTAGTAAGATGACCACTTGGCACTTAGTTCACCCTGGCAATTTAAATGTGGGGTTAGATAAATGCTACCAAATGCATTTCTTTTTCTTCCCACCATTCCTTTGTGAACACTTATTTCCACAAACATGAATGCTTTGGAGATGGTCTCAACTTACAATTGTACCTGTGTTTTAGTCCAGTAATTGCACAGACTTTTCTTGTACATTCATTTTTCCATCACTAAGATTTGCCAAACCGATTTTTATATCTAATTTTTAGCATCTTTCATTAAGCAATTTCATTTTCATTTCATATTGAGAGCACTGCTGGTGAACCCCAAGCCCCAAACCTTAAACTTTAAAATTTTGGCTTTCCTGGAGGAAGAATGAGGACTCTCAGCAGTCATTACTGTGATTTGAGTTGTGCCTTCTCTGTAGCCCTGCTTTGTGAGACATTCAGTGACATTTCTTGGCAGAGGAGATCTGAAGGAATCCAGTCATCACCAGGAGACATAGTTTTTGTCTGGGGACAGTCTGAGGTGAAGTCAAACAGCCCAGGAAGGGATGGAATCCTTGCCTTGCAGCTGCAGATCACTCTCGTGTCTCCATTGCAGAGATCACACATTATGCTTCGACCTCTTGCAGCACTGTGTTGTTCACAACCTTCTGATGGGAGCAGAGCATAAACAAATATGAAATCACCACAATGGCGTATCAGCCCATAATTTGTATAAAAATCACAGTAAAGTTTGCAAAGGGACGGTTTGCTTTCTGTTGCTTTTGTATCAGTCAGGAGTTAATCCTGTGAGGAAGGGAGGGAGAAAAAGCAAAACAGTTTTACTGCCTGACAAGGCAAAAGACCATTGCAGCTCTGGAGACTGATGTCTTGACTGATCTCTTATCTGAGGTCCTCTCCAAACCTGAGCTAAGTTCAGTGGCCTAGCCCATAACACTCAAAAGCACCCAAAAGTTACCTAATCTGCCTGTAGCTACTCTTCTCCCTTGATTAGACCTCAGGGTTTCCTTGTTCTCCTAAGGAGGTTCAGCACTAGAACAGATGCTTGCACAGCAGACCTAGCTCCACTTCAGCACAGGGAGCAGCCAGGTGTCAGGGCTGTGTGTGCTGGTTCAGAGGTACTTATGGTTTTGTCAAGGGAGATGATAAGTAGACTTGGTGTAGCATTTCTACATTTCTGGTAAATTTGTGAAGGAAACAGCTTGGTAACTCAGTAAGTAGTGGTGAATTTACAAATTTAAATGGGTGGACTGAACTGAGAAAGCTTAATAAATCAGACTCAATCTTTCCTAGTACTGATACAAGATCCAGCCCTCTGCTGAGAAAGCAGGTGCTTGTGTTAAGTTCATGTCTCAATACAGCATTCAAGAGTGTGTCTTCGGTTCAGAGCCTCTGGGAATGCTGCCTGGAATGGGGCCCAATGGGACTTGGGCTGGCTGTGGCCACTGCTCCTTCTGTGGGAGCTGCTGCTGGTCTGGCTGTCAGCAAGCCTTAACGAGGCAAAGTCTGCCTGGTAATGCTGACTGGATGACCCTTGAGTCAATGACATCCAGATTCATTGGCGATGGGATGCTGCAGCTGCTTTTGACTACTCCCCTAACACTCTGGTCTCAGGAACATGAGTTTTTAAGAGACTTGTGCTACAGTATGTGGTTACTCTGTAAAAGTTTGGATCCATGGATTGAAATAAATTATAAGCACCTTCTTTTCATCCTGAAAAAATATATAAATATATATATATGTAGTTGAGCATCTTGAGAACTGTCCATGCTTTACCCATTAGTACTGTTAGCAAGACAATGTCCCATACTGAGGGGTGAAAGCAGAGAATGTGTAAGCTGTATTAATACACTAAATTACTGGAAAGTATGAAAAAAGGGGAAATGATTTGATTAAAAAACTTATGGTTGGATCCAGCATAACCAGATAGATACTTAATTGTTTGCATGTATTATACACTGCCCATAGCTGCTAGCTGATGTCTTCAGATATGTCTTGGATCTTTATGTGCCTGGCATTTACACCAGAGTTTATATTGGCATACAGTGGGATTCAGGCTTAGATGTGAGGGGGAAAGGAAAGAAAAGCAGAAATTGTTGTGTTTCTTGATACAAACCTGCTGCTAACTGTGCTTTTGAAAGTAAAGTTAGGGATAACTGAAACACTCTTAAGATGGGTCAAAAGCAGTTTCCTTAGCACCTTCCATGAACTCCAGTGTTTTCTACAGCCTATAGATTCCATAAGAGCAAATTGTTTTGGACTAGGAATTGCTTCAGAGAAATTGTTTCCTTTTTTCAGCTCAAAACAAGAAAGGATTGGATGGCCTGAGTCTCTCTTAAGACCAATAGGTAAACTTCCCTATTAGAAATGTGTATTTCAGTGAACCAGAAATATTCACTGAAAAATATTTCAAGCTGCTTTCTTTGGGATCACAGAATCTTTGGGTTGTGAAAAAAAAAAAAAAGGCATCAAGGGAACAAGAGAGAGGAGTAAATTAAGAGTAGAAATGTTTTCAATTTAACAAAAAAGAGAGAATTCACCACCCAAAGTGCAAAAAATCCTCGTAGGGGGAAAGGTGAGGAAAAATAACTGGGAGTGATATATTGTGGCTATTTTTACATTTTCTTAATATGAATTCCCTTTTTAAACTTATTACTTGTACTTTCTCTCAGTGTAGGTATTTTTATTCCATGGCAGCCCCTTCTTAACTACAGGCCAATCTGAACGGGTTTAGATATGCTCCATATCCATTTCACAAATGCAGGACTTCATAGAGAACTCCATCCTTTATAGCCTGGAAATTGCAGCTGGAAATCTCACAAAGATATGGAGTTCTTTCGGTATTTGCTTGGTGTTTCTCTTGGTCAGGCAAGAAAGAGGAGCAAACACTTCTCACTACAAGCTGGAGGGAAGCTGCTCCCAGTCCTGGAAAAACCAAAATGGGCAGAAATGACTGAAAATGAGAAAGGCAAGGGAAATAAAGCTTAGCTGGATTTCTATTGTTGTGTTATTTATGTTTGAATCTCTTTAATCTGCCTGGATCTTAAGTTAGCAATTTTTAAAATTGAATTAATTTTTTCCTTGCAGTATTTTTTTAATGATTGTTTCCCTGCTAATTTTGAAAGAATAAATCAAACAGTGTTTATTAGTAAAATTGCCCGGCCTCCTCACTGCTGAAACAAATAGCATAATTCTCTGCCTTTGACCTGGGAAGTATTTGTGGAGCCAGTTCCCAAGACTTCAAAAAAGAAGACTAAAGATAATAAAAACATATGTCAACATCTTAGGCTTTCCTTCTACTGCTTCATTGCTACTTCAGTGATCAAAAGGAGAAAAGTAATTGTTAATGTTTAATCTAGCTAATACTCTCGTGGCATTCCAGTTTGACTTGGCTCTGCTTACTTTGCTTGCTTTGCCTGGGGTAGGCTGGTTTTTGCCATGTATTTGTAGTCACAGAAAGAAGAATTATTTGTTGGTTGTGATGAATAATAATAAAGTGACACCAAAACAGGATGAGGTAGAGAATTTCATTAAGCTGGACATGTTAGAAATCAAATGATTACTTGAGGAAAGCCAAAGTCCAGCTATAGCCCTTTGATTTTTATATTATTTCAAAAGCAGCTCCGCTTTCAAAAAACACAAACTGGGTTCAGCAAAACCATTGTTCTGGGAGGTATCTTCTAGTCTGGTTTTGAATGCTTGGAGCTTATTTTGAAACACTGCTGCATTGTTTCTGATGGTGGGTTATGATTGTTCTGGGCTAGGAAAATCTCTTGTGGTTGGGAAGTTTTGAACTGAAGAAGCAGAAAGCTCTCCCTGTTGAATGTTACAAGGGATGAATCTGGGACACCAAGGTTACCTCTGACCCCTGTGAAATCCAGGAAAGAGTGGCTTAGGATGCAATGCTGACTGTCACTTGAGCATGGTATAATTTTGGGTGAAATGGCTTGTGATTTGTCTCAGCAAAATTTTTGGGAGATATTAGTTGAGATTCATTGGAACTTAATTTAGTGTCATGAAAGCAGAGTCTAAACTACCTTTCTGGACTGCCTTTTTGTTCAGGTTAGGGAGTCTGGCACCTTTGAAAGGCAATCCCACCCAGCTGGAATAGGGACCTGAGCGGGACAAAGATGAACTGCTTTCCATAAGATTTCTGTTTCCTTGGCCGGGGGCAAAGCCAGAATAACCTGGAACAGGTTGTCCAGAGAAGCTGTGAACGGCTCATCCTTGGAAGTGTTTGAGGCCAGATGGCATGGGACTGTGAGCAACCTGTTCTAGTGGGGAGCATCTTTACCCATGACAGAGGGTTTGGAACTAGATGATCTTTAAGGTCTCTTCCAACTCAAACCATTCAATGACTCTATGATTCTGTGATAACTGAATTACTCAGGTAAGGACTAAATTGTATTTCTTTAATCTGTAAGGATCTCACATGCAACTGAATAATTTGCCTTTTTTCAGGAGGGGGTTGTGCAAGTCAGTGTCTAAGATTTTTGAAAACCTAGACATAAGATAAAATTTTGACATGAGGTTCGTGCTATAACAAACTCTTGGTGGCCCAGCTGACACTATGTGGACATAGTGTGATGGCTAATCCAGGGAGAACTTGTTCTCTTCCTGGTGCCAGAGTCAACTTGGTCTTGTTGAAAAATGGCAGCATCCTTGCACAGGAAAGAGTTCCTTTTCTCTGTGAAAATGGAAGATAGCAGAAATCCATCAATTTCTTTGGATCTTCAAGGCTGCAAATGTTTAGAAATAGTGGCAGCTCTGTCCTCACTCTTTGGTCTGTTTTAGTATTAATCTGTTATTTCCTCCTCTTCTCTCCTTTCCCACCAGCTTTCTCTGGAAGCATAGCCAAGGCCACCGCCTCTGATTCTCAGTGGTGATGAGTGCACAGCACCTCCGCCTGCAGTGGGAGGGATGGATGCTCAGCACTGCTCAGGATTCAGCACTGCTCAAGGCCCTGCCTTGAAACAGCCTCTCACTGCAGCGTTTATTGCGCCACTTTAGTTGCCAGACTGCAAAAGTACTTACAGTGTTTTCATCAAGATGAAATGTATAGGGAGCACAGGGAGGGAGTGCCTGTGCTCTCACAGTGGATTAGGATAATAACCCTGTACACTGCCGAGGTACTTAGTGTGCTTGTGGTGCTTATGATGTTAACTAGAAGCCCAGACAGCAAAGCCCCAAGATTACATTTTGCACTTTAGCTAAGTATTTAATCAGAAATGTTAATAATCTCTTGATTAAGTAGTTTAACAGCAGATTAGGTCTAGCAATGGGGCTTTTGTAGGCACAATCCTATCATAACTACAGCTGCAAGACTTGTGGGGGAAAACATTTATTATTAACCCCCTCAGCAAAACTATTGAGGAGTTTACCTGTTGTCCTGGTTTAGGGCAAATTTGGAAGAGAACCTCCGAACAGTCACCCAGGACACCTGTGCTATTAAAGTGTTGTAACAAAGTATATTATTTCTTTGAAACTAGCTTAAATGTTATTTTGAATGTGCTGTGCCCAGAAAGCTGAGGAATCTGCTCTGCAACTGGGGTCCCATGTCTATTCATTAGGAAGAATACATTTTATATACTGTCAGAGTTTTGTCTGAGGAAGCAGAAGGTGATGAGTACAGATACAGTGATCATTAGTTTATGTAGCATCTTGCAGCTCTGTATGCTCTAAGAAAGTTGAAAAAGTTTATATCTCATTTGCCAGGCAGGAATCAGAACTTTTCCACTCACAGAGGGTCTTTAAGTCAGGAAAGCCTCAATTGTCACTGAGAATCCTCAACTTGGAGATGTACTGCTGTGGGGAGGAAAGAAAATGCTGCTACAGGATGTGCATTGATGTATATATCCTAAAACACCCACGAATTTCCACTCAGCACCAGTAAATCTTCAGTGACAGCTCTGTGTGCCAATGTGGGATGTCTGGAAAAGAGCAAGGAGAATGATATGAAGTCTAAAAAAATTAGCTAGATGAAAGATTGAATCAATTAGGGTTATTCAGCCTCAAGAAGAGAAGAATTGGGTAATGGGAAGAGGAAATAATCTGCTGTCTATGCCTGTGCCGGATCAGACATAGTAGACCTGAATTACAGCAAGGAAGAGTCAGCACAGATATTGCAGAACTTCTTCAAAGCCACAGAAGCCATGTCTGGGGTGAAGTCAGCTAGCTATCAGGTGTCAGTTTTTCCTGCCTTGAAGCACAAAGGTGGACTAAGTGAGTGCTCATGAGCAAGACTTGTGGCACTGAGCAGTTGCCTCTGTCCCATGCTGCTCTCACCTCACAGTCTGAAAAACTAGCCGGGACCCCCACATCACTCTGATGAAATCAATCAAGAAAGAAGTAGAAAGAAAAACATATGCCTTAGAAAATTCTAGAAGTCACTGACATTTATGGTATTTAACAGGCAACAGACCTAGATGTCAGACAAATTAGGCATACTAGGGTTCTGTTATCCTTTTCCCAGAATGTGTCAATAACCCATTAAGAACCGCTTCAGAATAAGTAAAGAAAAAAAAGATGTTTTTAAAAAGGAAACAACTTTCAAGTTATTTCTTTTACAGAACAGAGGTTGCACATACGCCTCAGAATTTTTCCTATATCCATGCAAGGCTGAAAAAAATGACCTACTCTTTAGGAGGGCCCAAGATTTTCTCCATGCTATCTGACCTCAATCCTCAATGACCTTTTGAACTTGAAGTTATGCGTCACATTTGGTGTGCTCCTTGACATCCTTTTTCTTCCATATTTAATAAAGTGGGGGGAAGTAATGCTAGCTAATGCCCTCATTATAATGATCAAGAGACAGACAAACTTCATTAATAGATGGGCATCAGATTCATTTGCTGTCAGCATGCATGAGAGAAAAGATTTAATATTTCAAACCTTTAAGCTCTGCAAGAGAATGTATCATTAGAACATGGTTCACTGATCATGGAGTACTTGGAGCTCTGTAGGAGGACTGTGTGTGTTTTAGACTATAGAGAATTGTCTGATATTATTAGTTTAAGCAGGTCAACACTTACTGTGACTTGAACTGTTAACGCTTCCTTTTCTCTTTGTTTCCCTGTCCTGTTCTTCCTCCAGCATCGTTAGCGACAAAACAGGAGACCAGAAGCTGTAACTTGCTCCCGGTCTTTGGGCATTAATCAGTTTATGGTAACAAATTTAGAAATTTATCTGAAAATAAAGGAACAAGCAAGAGCTATTGACCTAATTTCTTACCTAGTTGCTGCTTTTGAGCTAACACCCAGCTTGGCTGCTGCTTATTAAACAGCAGTGCAAAAACCCACATGAGATGATAAAAAAGAAATCTTATTATGTGGACAGGTCTTCATCAAGTGGTCTAGTGATTTGGTTGGAGTGTTGTGCCTTGATGTGGCTAAAAGGAAAATAATGAAGCCAAGCAGGGGGTCAAGAGCAACGCGAAACAGTGATTAAAGTTGCTTATATCTCTTTGTTGGCATGGATACAATCAAATAAGCTCATTAGACATTTTGAATTGCAGAAACATAGCTCAGAAGGCAGCCTGAAATAATATCTGCTATTGCCCTTGTGCAGAGTTTCCCTCTGAGCTGTGCCAGCTAGTTTTAGCCTTCTGATAGGCGATATGTTCTTTCAAAGGAATAAATGAAGTGAATGCAGATACGTTCAAAGATTTTTAAGGAATTCAGAGTGGATATGAAACTGAATTAAATGTTAAATAAAATACATGTCAGATGTTAAGATATTAGAAGAAAAATACTGACAGTTACCTTTAGGAAAAGTTAGTTGTTTTAAATGGGGCCTTTTCAAGACAACCTGATGAAATGAGATCTTCCCCGAGCACACTTGTGTGTGGCTGAACTACTTGCACCCCACTGGCAACTTTGCCCTTAAGGAGTGCTAAATTAAACAAAACTCACTGCTAATATAGTCATTGTCAAAGGTTTGCAAAGTCTAACTAACAACAGGACTGCCGAAATACAGGTGGAGGAGAGAGTGGTGTCTTTGTGTTTCTTAGCTGAACTTTGAAAGCAGAGGGCTTTTGTGCTGCATCATCTAATTGCACTGTAAATTTTGTTCTCCTCTTAATTACACTTCCTCCTCTGTCGTTTGTGTGTAGGACTGAATCTAATTTCTGACTGGTTTTGGAGAGCTGCTTTTGCCAGCAGTCATGTAAATGAATAACTTTAAGGTTAAGCTATTGATTGCAAGGACCGTAAAGCTGAAGCTGTGTGTTCTCTTCGTTCATACTGAGCCTCTAAGCACTAAACTGGGGACTTTGCTGTGTGTTTCCTTAAACAGTAGGTGGAGGACAACAAGAATATCAGAGATGGTTGCAATCCGTGCAGTCTGGCATCATGGTGAAAGATGGCTTGTGTTTGAAGAACAGCAAGGGGGTGGAAGGATGGCATCCAAGTATGCTGGATTCTGATGCATGGAGCTATATTTATATCTGAGGAAAACCAAGATACCTGTTGGGTTTTCCACAGTGAAGTCTGGGACTTTTTGCAAGTTGTTCAGACTTCCAGAAGTGTCCCTGGCACTTTGGGAAGGGGGACCTTAAGCTCACTGCCTTTTGACAGATTTACCTGCTCTACTTCCTCCCCACACCTGTGCTCCATCGGCACTTGTGCAAGGATTCATACTTTGCCTCCCCATGTTTGGGCCATTTTCTGGCAACCAATGAGGCCCAGCCAGCAGACGCTGTGGTCAGGAAGGTGTTCACCTGCTGGGACCTGGTGCTCAGGTCAGCCTGTTCCTGAAACAGCTTCCAGGCTCATTCCAGCCTGGTGGCTAGACCTATTGCATGCCCAGGAGACCCAATGGCAGACAGGTACAGAAAACTGGAATGGTCTTTTCCAGGAGTGGGATGAGGAGCTAGGGAAGCTGTGGAGGACCCAGAGCAGCTCCCTTTTTTCCTCTCTTCCATGAGATATGAACCCCTTCGGCAGCAGCAGTGTGGTATATAAGTCTAACTCTGAGAAGCTGGATGTGGAAAAATATCAGTGCAGTAACTCACCCACTTTTAACTCCAGCCTGTGGCTACCTGGAGTTGTAAAGGTGGGTCTTTGGTAGGCACAAAATACATTCACAGAATAAGGAATGAAAAATCTCAATCTTGGTACAGGACTTCCGAACAAGGAATATGGGAGAAGAGAGAAATATCTTGGTTTGGCTGCCTCTGTAGATGAGTCTTCTGCAGAGCTGCAGGATAGTTATTTTGTCCCAATGAAACCAAGGAAGTTTCACTTTGGTTGAGTTGAATCTGTGTGCGAGATGTAGACTGGGGAAGACATAACAGTGGTCATACCCATAAAATGCACTGACGCCCCAGCCTCATGTCTTGCAGAGGCTTCCTGCTGGCAGGAGCAAGGACAGACAGCCCAATAGAAAAAAATGTGCAGTTTGGATAGAGATGTGGGCTGGAAAGGCCTATGAGTGTGCTGGTTAATTCAGACTCGTTTTTCAGAACTTGTTTCCCCACCATAACTCAGTTTGGATTTTTCTAAGCTTGACAGTGTGGCCAATATGGTCACAGATTTTATATGCCTTGCAAGTGGGCATTAAATATGCCTCAACAATCAAGCAGGGATCTGCTGATGGTAACTGGAGTGGCGGTGTAGCAGATGGCATGTGGAAGTGTGCTGAGCACAAACAAGGTGGCTGTGTTGGATGCTGCAGGAGTAAAAGGGCCCGGGGATGTGGAAATAGGAGGATTGTGGGACGCTCAGGGTAAGCAGCACATGGAAACTGCTGTAGCAAGACAGTTTTGCTTTGATATGTACTCCCTGTATAACTACCATATTAATTAGCTGACAGAACAATGTTGTGGTGGAGAAATGAAATTACTCAAAAAAATATCATTGGTATCACTGGGAGAACAACTGAAGAAGGGACAGGGCAGCCAAGGAGGCTGGAGATGCTGCATGTGGCCCCAGAAGAGTGCCTGGAAAAGACTATACCCAAGAGGAACAGCCCAGAGACACAGGGTTGTCTGTAAGCCAAAGTGCCAGCAGTGGGGACTCAGACTCTGACCTGCTCATTGATAGCTGGGCTGGGGTGTAAGAGTCTGCCACAAACCAGAGTCCACCCAGTCTCTTCATGAGCATACTCAGAAAATCCTTCATCCAGAAATCAGGGCTGTATGAGGGATGAACTGGGAAGAGTCATGACAATGAAACACACCAGCCAGATCAGAGCTCCCTAGGGAGAGGGAAACCTTCTGCCACAGCAAGGGGACTGTCTACCCACGCTCTGGTGGCACTAGCCACAGTCAGCGCTGCTGCAGCTGCAGACTGGCCCCATGGTCCCTCAGGGATGATCCATCTCTAACTTCAGCATCACAATCTCAGCAGGTTCAGGTCAGAGGGAGGAAAATGGTCAACTTGCCTGAAGAAAGTTTTCAGTCAGCCTTGCTAACCCCAAGTGGAAAAAGGTGCCCTGGAGCATTCCCTGCCCTGGGATTAAGGGCAGGGCTGCTTTGGCAGTGCCACTGCATTGCATAAGTCCCATCCTTGCAGTTACTACCCTTTACCTTTATGCACCCACATCAGGACATTTCCTACCTACTTTGTTCTCCTCTCCAGCTGGGAATAAGTATGCCCTGCTTTTCTGACTAATTCTTTGTGCCCATAGTTATTATTAGAAGTATATCTGATTCTTGCCAGAAATAAAAGTAATTACAAGCTTCAGGCTGGCACCTTTCTGTCTACCTCCTGCAAATATTTAAATCGGGATTTTGTTACCAACTGCTTTTGGTAATTAGTTGTTCAGTAGTATTTTTCCACTGCCCATACATAGCCGTAGATTGTGAAGACCAGACCAGATCTCCAAGCCCGCCTGCCTCCTCCCCCTCCCCTCCCCACACACTTTTTAACTTTCTGTGAGAACAAGTTTTATATGACCTTTTCACAAAATAGAATCACAGAATCATTTAGATTGGAAAAGACCTTTAAGATCATTGAGTCCAACCATTAACCTAGCACTGTCAAATACACCCATAAACTATGTCCCTAAGCACCACATCTGACAGCCTCTTGCTGAAAATGCTTTTTGGCCAGGGAATAATGGATAAACAATCAGTGGAAGAGATTTTTATATATGCATTTTAAAAATAGGTTTCCAACTGTCTGCTTTACTTTCTGATCTGAAGCAGTCCATGTTTCTCAGGCCAGCACGGACACAACAAAAGGATAGATGGCATCCTGATTGCTATCTGTGGTGGTGTCTCCCCCAAAATTGAGAAGCATTTCTGAAGGCTCTCGTTTGACTCTGCTCCACCATTCTTTGAGGAAAAGGATCCCTTTGTATTCTGCACAAAGCTTTGGCTTTGACCATGGAATCATGGATTGACTTTTGATCTTGCTTTTGGGTGACATAAGACCTTCTTCTCATGTGCTGATTCTTTGCTGTTGAAAGCTCCATGGAGACCAATTAGGCTGTGCTTTGTTTTGCTGCGCAAAGCCCACGGTGGGTTCTAGCTCTCCCTGTCGCTGGTTATGATCTTTCAGAAAACTGTGCTGCAGAATTTGCTTTCCAGGATACAGAGAGCAAAGGAGATGTGGATGTTGCCCATGCTCCCTGGCCAGCATGGACACTAGGCTGCGGACCTCGGCTCCTTGTCTCATATTTACCTACAGCAAAGCTGCACCTTGTGTGATAAACATGCAAACTGCAACCTTGTTCCTGCTTGATCCAAAATGCCAGACACAACAGCCATAGAAAAGTGGAGCACTGAACATGACATTGCCAAAGTGTTAGGCTCATCCCACATACCTGAACATGACATGATTGATGACAGCTCCACTTCCTAATCACCATACTCCTTAGCTTGCTGACTCTTACATTGGAATACAGAGATTTTACAAGCCTTAGACTTTATATCTCTCATACCCCGCCTCAGAGGAAAAAGCATTAAAAAAGCCATCCTACAGATCTCTGAGAAGATGTGAATAACATAGCTTGGCAGCAAAGCACTTCACAAAATGAAAGCTCAGAGAAATCCTGCCAACTCCTGAGTTATTTCTAACGTGGTTTCCATCATAGTGTGGAAAGGGTTTTGGCAAGGCAGCTCTCAACAGGAGCCGAATTCAACAGGCGGAGGCTGCCAGGCAGTGACAGTGGGTCACTCAGCACCCTCGGAGCAGAGCACAAGTGTGGTACGTGGAGCCAGCCCAATGCCAGCTCTGGAGAGAGGAATGGGCTGTAGATGCAGTCCAAGAAAGGGCAGGTGGGACAGAATGACAGCACAAAGTTAACTAGATTTCCAGTCCTCCCAGGTGCCTGCTAGTCTCTTGCACGTTTTTATGCATCTGGTCTTGGTCTCACTTTCCAAGAAGTCATGAACAGCCCGCATAATAGTGTATATAAGATTTTGAAGGACTTATAGGAAGGAAAGGGGAAGAGAAGGGTTTGGAAATCCTTAGAGTTCTAGTAGAGTTGTCATGGATGATATATTTATTCAAACACTTTTATATTTGCTTAAGAAAACCTGTTTTTCCTCTGAATGGCCACAAAAGGAACTATTAATGGTAAAAGTCCAAGGAAGTGGTGTAACTTCCAAATGCTTTCCTAATGATCCCTAATGGGCAGTGTGCACTTTCCAGACTCTAGTTAACCTCACCAGGATAGGAAATGCAATAAAATTATAATTTTAAGTCCTGTAGTTCATTAAGATGGAAGAGCTTTTGTTTAATTTTGGAGTTTCAGGGCGCAATTGAGACTACAAAATGAAACACTTCAAAGCACAGAAGCTGGAAAAGCTGGTGGGGAGGCAAACACACTTTGTATAATCTAATAGTTCCACTTTTCCACACTGAATCAATTTATTCTTCCTCCTGATGTCCTTGGTCTGAAACTCACAGGTCTTATACTTGTCTCCTTGTACAGTATGTGGACTGCAATTAACAACACAGGTATATTTGAAGCATTATGTAAAACATTCAGCTTTTTGTGAAAGGAGCCTGAAAGCAGCATCTGCTGTCTGGACATATTGACCTTACTGTACTCTGTTTCACATTAAGCCTCTATTGTCTTTGATAAATTTTGCAGCTCTCACATGCATGTGTCTGTTCACTCTGCTGAGCTTGGGAAGCTGACAGAGCTTTGCTTCAACAGCNCCGCAGCAAGAGCGGCCTGACCATCCCCTCTCCGATGCCGAGAGCAAGAGAGCAAAGCTGCCCTCGCTCCTGCCCTTTACTTGCCCAAAACCTCTCGGTAGCTTTTCTTTCCCCTCAGAGAGAAAAACTCCCAGAGACCAAAAAAGGGTGTAGCCCTTTCCTTTACCCACTTGTATTGTTTTGGTCAAGCACCCATAAGCACCCAGTAATCAGTCTCCTAGTGACTTCATGGGAAAAAATTCTATAAGGAAAAGAAAAAAAAACCCAAAACCAAAAACCCAACAAATTTAACTCCCAACACATAGTTAACTTTTCACTTCAGTTTGGAACATCCTGTTACCCTGCCCTGTGGGGCCTAAACCTGCTCAGGGACGCTGAATTCTGCCATGACTCTGGATCCTGTTGGAATCCTGTGGTGCTTGTATTCCTTGTTACTGCTCAAAGCACATTGACTGTACAACTCAAAAAACGAGCTAGAAAAAGCTGCTAAAAGCACACAGGAAAACTCTGTCTTGCATTTGTAAAATGCTATGCTGGCACTTCTGTGGCCAGGGAACAGCAACAAGCCTGTCCTGCTGCTCCAGCCTGTGAGCACTAGTCCCTGGAGAGGCAGGAGATAAAACACTGGCAGCCCTGGGATATGATCTGCTGTGAAGCAATTTCTTCTCTGCAGCAGAGCAAGTGACCTATGTGAACAGGGACTGACCAGTCTTGAATTTCAGCTATCAACGGACTGCACTGAACTGCTTGCAAAGGATACAGCGGCCAAGAATTACTCATGGAAAGAATTCCACAATCATCTTTGAATAAGCAATAACTATAGGAAAACTGTAAGCTGTTCAAACAACCCAGAAAAAGGGCTTTATGACATGCTATCAACTCAGCTTCTTCTCAAGGCTTCATTTCATGCCTTACTGCAGCCTCTGGCTTTGTGGCCTTGACAGCTCCAAACATACAAAAATATGGGACAGCCTCATGCTGTTTTCTGAAGTGCTCTTTTTCTCCCATCTAACTACTGCTGTCCTCTTAGGCAAACTGTATGTTTGTGTCTGCATCACTAATACACCCGAGTTTGAAGCCACCAGCTTGCGCAGTGGGGCCAAACTAAATGCAGGAGCATTTCCAGAGGATGTCAGCTGAGCTCATAGTCTTGTGCTGTGGTCTGCATTTCTGCAGTATTTTGCAGAAGCACTGGATGACTGTATGACCAAGACATCTTAGCTGTCTTCTGAAATAGTAGCCACTTCTCTGGATGGTGGTGCAGATGCCAGCTGAGATAGAGCAAAGCAAACTTCATGTCTGCATCTGTAAGGCTGTCTGTTGTTTTGCCCTGTGCTGTCTTTCAGCCCTCATCTCACATCCCGAAATCCTGCACCACCATCACCCAGTTTTCTCCCTGTATGCTTTTTATGCATGCATGGTCCTCTATGCTCCTGCTCACCCTGGTGAGCTCTCAGAGATTGTCTGTCAAAACCACAAAGGATCTCCCTGTCACTTGCTTCAAATCTTTCCTCCTCACTGACGTTGGAGGGGAATCCCCATACTGGTAGTCAGGTGAGGACATCTTCTTAGAGCTAAGCAAGTCTACCTGATCCGGCTGTTGCATTTCATCACATTCCCCATGACATCCCACTGCAGAGCTGCTCCTGTGTTGGGAGAGGGCTGTGTTACCCCAATAGTTTCTTGAGAAACTCTCTAGGGAAATACCCCAGTGGTCTTCTGTGATTGAGTGTTTATCTTGGTGTGCACCTCAGGATGTGTTTAGACTAGGTTAAAAATTGTTTTAACTTGTATGGGGAAAAGCCCTATTTGGGCCAGCTTTTGGGCAAAGCTAGCCCTGAAGTTACCTCACACCAGCAATAAAACTGTTAGAGGCCGAGTGAAAACTGAAGTATTCTTGTTAGGAGTGTCTAAATCCATTTGCCAGGTCTGTACACCATCAGATGCTGTAGTATCCTGAGATTTAGCTTTGAATGCCTCCTTTCCCCTCTTAAATGTCATATAATCTGTACAAGACAAGAGGTACTATTATGAGGGTGGTTTGACCTGAAGCATTAAAACACATATCTTAGCTGAGGAATTTCTGTATGAAGCCTATAACCTCTGGCTGAACTGGAATGTGCCTTTCAGAAAGGAATCCAGGCTTTTTGCTTTAAGACCCCCCAGCCCACACAGTCCACATCCGCTGTAGGTACGTCGTTGAAATACTCAGCTGTACACTTTCTGTGTTTGTGTGTTTAAAAACAAAAGCCACTAAATGTATTTTTGGCTGGATTCCTGTGGGGGACTTCAGTTTACAAAGTGCCAGTTAGATTCTTAAAACCTGAACGCACTGGTGCTTCCAGATCAGCGATCCATTGCTTCCCGAATTCATCAGTGTTTGCAGTTTTTACACATAGAGAAGGTCCAAACAGATGTGCCCTCGTATCACAGGTAACAGGCTGTTCAGACTTATGACCAAACTCTGGTATGTCTGTGTACCATGTGTTTCCTTGCCTGCCTTGTCTCTGGAGTCGATTTTAACAGGCATGATCATACAACACAGAGACCCTTCTTCTTCCTTCCTAATGGCTGGTAACTTTTTAATATCCCCATTGTGAGTGTGGGAGACCAGGTTGGAGATCATTTCCTACCTCACCTGGAGCAGAGGTTTGAGTTATGATCTCTTAGATATGCCCTAACCACAGGATTTTCAGATGCTTCAATAACTCTTTCTGGTTAAGCATTCATGGACCAGAAAGTATTAGGAATTCCCCTAATATTCAGCTACTTCATACAAAGTACAGCTGATTAACTGGGAGAGAACAAGTTGCATGTTGCAGAATACTCCATCACCACAGTGAATTTAATCTAATCCTACTTTCAATCTGAATTTGAACCAAATTCCAGGCACTGCCTCTCATCATATTTCTGATGTCCAGATTAAAGAACAATTAGCTGCTTTCTTTTAACCTCATGTAAGTACCTGGTCTGCAGTTCTCTGGTTGCTTTAATCTGACAAGCACAAGGCAGAGCTCCCTGTCCCTCAGGCCTGATGGCTGTTCTGGGGTGCCTCAGCATTGGTGTAGTAGGTCTTGCAGTGAACTGATCTGAACACACCAACAGGATTGTGCCTCAGCCAGACTGGTTCTCTGCTCACTCATAACACAGTGCCCAAAGGACAGAGGTGAGGGGCAGACCCAGAGGAGCAGGGAGGAGAGGGGAGTGAAGGTCTGGTCTGTCCCTTCCAGAGGCAATCAAGATCCCTCTAGGATGGCAGACTTGTGTTCCTCACTGGACTTTTTTTCTTTTCTGCTCTCCCACCTGTATCATATCAATACCACAGACCTCTGGAAGATGTTTCTGAAAAGGCTGTATCTGTGGGTATGGTGGTTTGGGGATAGGTAGAAAAGAGGGTTCTTCTATGAAATTCAAATTTCTTGAAACCTTAGATTTTCTAGAGTTGCCATCTTCCCAAAACCTTTCCAGTGGGAACATCAATAATCTCTGTGGGACTGGGAAGAATATCCTGCCTGCCTATAGTTAAAATGACCCATGTCACATGATTCACATCCATGAAGGAGAGGAATATCTCCTTCAGGAGTTTGTACAGGCTGTCAGAGAGGAGTATTTGTTGCTTTTGCAGAGTTATGCTGCTCTGTTACTCTGAAGGGTTCTAGGTAAACTTTTAGTGAGCCTGTGGCACAAGTCCACCTTCCATGCAGTCCAAATCCATGCTTCAAATCTGTAGAGACAAGAGGAAGTGGTTAAAAGTTTCAGGGGATAAATCTCATATCTTGCTCCAAACAAAAGGCATGCTCACACTGTTGTCCCTGGTCAAGAGCCCTCCAGTTATGGCTCGTCTGACAGCCTGGTGAGCTGATGCAATGTGCCATCTGCTAGGAAACCAATGCAGCAGAAGGATGGAATAATTTTCTGCTGGTATAGTAAACTGAAATGATCCTGCTGTGACTTAATCAGTGCTCCAGAGGGTAAGTGGGGAACAGGAATAGGTAAGGGAGGAGAAGTAGTTGTGGGAGAGGGCTCAGATGAACTGATTCTGAGGTTAGCCAGATATGGAGATTGTGTATCTGACAAAGTCCATGGAATGGCCTTGATTGTTGGCTTTTGCAAAGGATTGCAAAGGAATAATTCACTGCCTGCAAGAGACAAACATAGCCCCTCTACAAGCTTCATTTTTTTCAATTTGTCACTGAAGCTCTGTTGGAAATGACAGACACGCAAGTGTACTTGGGTCACAAAGAGGAAATTCTTGAGTAATGTAACCAACTGGGGCTCATGAAGGTGCTTTGTAAACTTATGTCATGTAAGAGGTTAAGAAGGTGCAGCTCAGTAACTTCAGAACTGGTTTTCTTTTGGAATATTCCGGGAAAGAATAATTCTGGTTTATGACCAGCTGGTTATACTTCTTTTAGAATAATCACTTTAGATGTCTGCACAATATTTAGATCCCTACATTGAGCAATTAATTCTTTGGTATTTTTTAATTCCACCCCAATGAGATGGACTTTTGTGTTAGTCACCTCTCACTCACAAATCAATTCCTCTTGATAAAATCAGCAAACCAGCTACATCCAATGCCAACAATATCTGAACTTTATTAGATCACCAAAGCAGTGAATAATAAAGTTAGAGGGATGGGTTTAGCTGGGACCACATGCCAAGTTTCATGTCAGAATAAGCCTCTGCAGGTCTCTGCAGTGGAACTATAAATCCCTGGGCCTAGCATGGAAGTGCTAATGGGCCCTCGGATTCAGTGCCACTACCAGGCAATAATATCCGTAATAGCAACTAACAAAGACACAACCAACTGAGCTCTTCAGGGTTCAGCAACTGCTCCCAGGCTTGGAGCAGAGCTCATTTATTTTCTTCTCTTCATTCCACTAGAGCAGCTCCAAGCCCTGACAGCACATGGGGATAATTGAAGCAAAAGTGCTCAACCCTGACTGCCCAATCTTCTCATAAAACAATCCCAGGATTGTTCTGGGGACCGTTGGCACAACAAACCTTGCACTGCAAATTTTGCTCTGTAATTAGCAAGCAGTTGCTGTCATGCCTGTCAGATGGGTTTATGTGACGATGTGAATAGAACAACAATTGACTGTCTTCTCTTGCAACCAAGGAGAAGAAACTGCTTTGAGTAAAGCTGACAATTATGTAAAAGGAACTAAATGAATTTGGCTTATGGTTCACACTTACCCCTCACAGATGGAAGGCAGGACCTTTGAGGCCTGTTTCTGAGTCCTTGCCCCTTTGTACCTGACTAGTCACTGGCTAAGTGCCTAATGAGGCTCAGAGGAAACAAAACCAGTACTGGGGGCTTTTTATTGTCTTTCTTTTCTTTATAGAGCAGGGAATTACCATGTGGTTCGCATCCAAGTTCAAAATCTGATCTTATCACCCAAAGCTGATGACAGACACAGCAGTGCTTTCACAAAAACAGGAAGACTAGTGATACCATGAGTTGAATAACAAAGATAGGTAGAAAACTGAAGAAACCTTGAAAATTTTAGTTTCTCCATTTATACATATGCCTTCTCAATCTATGTATACACAAGGCAGTTGTGTTAGGTTTTTCCCACCCACACTCTGATCATAGTGGTGGAAGCAGTAATGTAGAGAGGAGTCCAGGTATCTGTGTACATCTTACCACTAATCATTCCTAATCTCATCTAGTATAACTCTCATGAGGAATAGAGAAACTCTGATTCTCTGTGTGCATTACAGCTGGAGCTGTACTGGAATTTATAGAAAGGCAGGTTTAGAGAATAAGAAATCTTAGATATTAAAGCATGTTGATTCTGGTCTCATTGCAGTATGAGATCATTTAAGACCAAAGATGAACAAAGCGGGCCTTTTTTTGCATTCAGAGTGGGTATTTTTCTTTTGCTCTGGAATGTTCAGAATGTTTCTCAGGAACCAGTGTCCTGGTACAGTATGACGTGGGAGTATGGTCTGTGTTGGACTGCAGGCAGAAAGATGTTTTACTGTGCTCATGATGCATTGAATTGCCTGAGGACCAAAAAACTTCTATCAATCTATAGCCAAGCAACTCCTCTGAGCACCCCAGGCTCACCAGGGGTAGGCTGAGCATTGCTCCCCAGGGACCTCAGCCAAACCTGATGTGCTGGAAATGAAGTGATTTAACTGGAAAGACAGAATTTGGGATGTGTAAAAGGAATAAGCTGGGGATGTGGGGTGAAGCACGGAGATGCAAGAGCTGCCACCTAATTCTACCTTTTTGAATAACTCCGTCTGGGCAGGATGCTTAAATGAGTCATCAAACTGCTTCACTGGTCTCTTCTCACTGGTACAGGAGAAATGTAGAGAAAATCCAGGCACCTTTATGCAGCATCCCAGCTCTTGGTGACCTTTGGCTCTCCACCCCAACACTCCTCATGGTAAATGCTTCCCTTTCTCAGGATCTTCCCAACTTCTGAGTTTCCTGCTGCTCTGTCTTGTTACAGCTTTATCCTTCTCTGTTGGGAAGCCTTGTCTAATATATCATTAAAAAGTCACTCAATATGCCACCAGAGAGTAAATTTCTTGATGAGGATGAATCCTACCCGTGACAATCTTCGTAATTTTGTTAATCTATTTTGTCCTTTTGCATTCACTGAACAGCTTATGCAGAGATATCCTACCTGTGTGTCTAATGGACAGGTAGGGTTGCAAACATAATCAACAAAATAAAGACCTCACATACCTGTGGACATGTGATCTTGTCCTCTTCTTGTACACCTTCCTTCCTCTGTGTCTCTGTGGACTTGTGCTCTAAAACTGACTAGAACAGAACACATGTCTGAACACACCAAATCTGTAAGAAAAGTCTTTGAAATTCCTGTTCATAAAAACCCAGTAAAATCCAGGCACAAATATATGGGCAAAACCCCAGTGTTTTCAGTGCACAATCCAGTTGTCTCCTTTCCAGATGTATCTGTCTCTTTCAAAATGACACAACCTTTTTCTAACTATAAAATTAGCTCATTATAAGTTGCAGTTTTCAAAACTGGCTGTAGATCTTATATCTGAAACTGTGCCAAATGTTGAAGGGTTTGGCTTTTTTAAACTCTAAGTGCTTGAAAAGGAGAGAGAAGAGAGTATTGTACTTAAGAAATATTTTCATGTAGTGCAAAAAAACAGCTGGCAGACATGGGCAACTGTTCTGTGACTTCATAGAAGCTTTTACCAGAAACTTTCATAAAAGAAAAACCCAAGAGGACCTGGGGAAGGAGAGGGAGCTACAAATGCTGTTTATCTTTCCTGATAGTGATAGCTAATACACATCACCTCCCCTGAGGTACTCATACAGCAAATACAAGACACATTAGTTTTGCCATGGAGTAAATTCAGCTGAAAGGCTTATGGCTGACCCATTCAATTTATATCTCATGATAAAATGAAAATGCTTTTATTTTCCCTGTTTACTCTAACTTTTTTAGCAAGTCTTCCTACCCTGAGACCAAAAAAAGCAGCTTTAGCACTAAAGTCAAGCCAGAGAGTCCCACTAAAATCGCTGGAGAATAGAATCTGACACCCTCTTTACCTTCTTTTCCAAATGCATTACTTATATGAATGTTGTAGCAATTAACAGAAGTTAATGCTCAACAATAAACCAAAGAACCATCAAAGAAATGCTAATGGCAGGGAATGCTTTTTGTTTAAATTGTGGATTCACATTTCTTTTTCTTTTTTCCTTGAGGGCTACTGTTGGAGTCCAGGGCATGTGGAAAACCCCTCAAACTGCCCTGGGGGGCCCGAGACCCTGGCTGGGTCCCCAGGAAACCACTGTCCTTGACCTTAGTCCATGGGAAAAACTTCCAACACTCATAGATTAATTGATAACAACAAAGATTTAAAAGAAATAGTAGTTTAGTTTGTCACAGGGTAAAAATTTGTAGTTTGGGGTTTTTATATGGAAGTAGATCAGAGCAAGATGGAGAATTTCGGGTAGTGTCTCATCTTCTTCTTTGTCTTCTACTCCATCTTCTGCTGTGAAAGTGGCACAGAGATATTGGTAGAATGGATTTGATGTAGAAATTGCGTGTCTAGAACAGGTAATAGTTATTGGCACAAAACTGTAAATATAGTACGCTTTAAGAGTTAATTGCATTAGAAATCTTTAAAATTACCTTAGATCCTCTGTCTGTGCTGCTGTAGCTGCATTTTCTTCTGCTGTAAGGCGCCTTTGAAGACCGAGCCACAGGTTCCATCTCATCTTTTAAACCCTGGTACAGGACTTTGAGAACAGAACACCCCTAATTAGGGGGTTGACGGGGTGAAAATCCCGTCAGCTACAAGAACAGAAAATTTGCAAACCTAATGGAAGGGTTTTCAAATGTCAAATCTTTGAGTACAGAAAAAAAAAAAGAAATCTATGTTTCTATCTCTGTTTCTCTCACACCTCCTTTGAAATAAAAACAGCTTCAGAAAATGGACTCATTTGTTTCACCTTTTTCTTTTGGCCTGAATGGTTATGTGAAGAATAACAAGAGTGACCACGTGGTTTTAGGGTAAGGGCCAAGGGCCCAAGGACCAGGTGAGTTTCTCCTTAATCCTACAACAGAGGTTAAAGGGCTTGAGGAGGGCTTAGCAGATCATGGAGGTCAACAACTGCTTGCACAGATGATGTTGGGAACAGTGATTTGGCTTTTACAGCCATGGGACTGAGAGGTGAGGACTGCTAGGAAGGGTTGAGATCCACCTGACCAAGCAGGGCAAAACACCTTTGCCAATAGGCTGACCAACCTGAGGAGACATTCAAACAATGAATGACCGGAAAGGGAGATGAAAACTCACAAAGAAGTGGCAGGCCAGGATGGCAAGGAAAGGGCACAGGGTGGACTGAGGGAAAGGCCTTGAAGCAAACAAACAAGACAGAGATGAGTCCACTACTGACATATGCACACAGGTAAGGAAGAAGAGTCTGGGAGAGGTGGTTGATTTGCAAGGTTCATCTCCTCCAACCTCAAAAACAGCCAAGCCTGTGGACCTTAACAGCTTGGAGAAATGTATTTATGGGAACCTGGGTCAGGGCAATCCTCAACGTGGATATAGGCAAGGCAATGAGTGGATTGAAAGCAGCCCTGTGGAGAAGGATTTGGGGGTGTTGGTGGAAGAAACACTGAGTAAGACCCATCAATGTGTCCTTGCAGCCCAGAAAGCCAACCATACCCAGATGTATCAAAAGAAGTGTGACCAGCAGGTCACAAGAGGTGTATCTCCTTCTCTACTCTGCTCTGATGAAACTTCACCTGGAGTACTGCTACTCTTTCAGTGTAGGAGTGGTTAAAGGAAGAACGGAATTTGATGTAACACAGATTTACTAGAGGCCTTTTAGCTATGTTCTGCAGCACAGTCATACAAAATCTTTCTGTTGATGTTCAGTAGAATGTAATTTTCAGAAGTTTTAATTCAGTCTAAGCTAGGACTTCCAACAGTGCAAGCTGTCATTAGCAGAGTTACATTCTTAATAATCATGGATGCTTATTTGATCTGCTGAAAATTACTAAAAGCTATGCAATATTCTCACAATAAAAGGTTTTTTTTCATTTTAACTACAGGATTGAATATACATTTTATCAAGAGAAATTATGAATTATTAATTCAAAAGTTTCCAAACTTTAAGATTTCCTTCAAAGGGCTTGACAGTCTGAAAAAAAGCCACGAAGAATTAAATGATTATTGTTCAAGATTGTCTACTCAAAAAGAAGCAGTACTCACAGAGTGCTAAAGGAAGCAATGGCACAATTGTAAATCACTGCCCAAATGGAAAGAGTCCAGTCATATATCTCTAACTCTTAAAAGCGGGGCAAAGACCTTCACTTTTACTTACTCAAGTTAGCCAGTAACACTATGGCCTATTCAGTTGCCAAATGAGATTTGTAAATATCTTTTGAAATTTTAGACAATGTTTATTTAAAATAAAATTTTCAGGTTGGGCAGACACAACCTGATACTTCTCCTTTAATCATCCTATTGGCATATTTTCATGGTTATGCTATACAATCTGCTGAGTTATGAAACCTGTCAAATTGAATTTGGTTTGCCTTGGTGTATATTAGTTAGAATGTCTTCCTTTTCTTCCCTCCTAGCTTCCCTTAAATACATTTGCTGCTCTTTTCTCACAGTAGAACATCAAGGATTTACAATTCTCTTCCTGGTAGTCTCATTAGGAACACTAGGAAGAAATTCTTTGCTTCAAGAGAGTTAAAGTAAAATGATAGGCAGGGAAAGGACTGTCATGAAGGATTCATTTATTCCCAGGCTTTGCAGGATTTTTATGGTGCATGTGTTGTGGGGAACCTGGCTGCAGTTCTGCCTTAGCAAATGCAGCCTCAATCTGAAGAATCACAGGAGGCAGCACTAGTACAAAGTTTTCCCTGAATTCTTTCCAGTCTGCCTGCAAAGGTAGTGTTTTGTAAGTGGTGGTGAAGGTGTGAAATCTGAACCTATGGATTTTTTGCTTAGAGGCCACAAAAGTTATGGCATGAACAAAGCTGATGGAGAAAACTGCCCGTACTGATAGAAATATTCTCCATTTAAAAGAACATGAATGGGGTAGCTTGTGGCCAAGTCTTTGCTGCATGTTTCCTTCAGAAAGAGAAAGTAAGTAAAGAAAGCTGTGAAGTCCTTTACTAGCATAAATGCTATGTGGTGATCCTTTAGCTGAAGGACTAGGCTGTGCAGCATCCGGGAAACACAGGTTTGTATCCCAACCTTCTCACTCTTGTCAGTGCCAGATAACTGCGGTGCTAACCACAGGCACAGTGGGAGATAAAGTAAGAGCTTTTTGAAAGTCAGTGAGAGTCTGACTGCCTTGAAATCAACGACAAGGGTCTTGGTCTGGAAATGTACTGCTGCTCAGCAGGAGTTGGGGATGACAGTGATGGCTTTGAGGGCATGGATGTTTTCAGCTGCTTCCCATACAGCCTCTGCCAGGCCAGGGATCCCTGGGATACCCCCACCTTTGCATGGCCTTGATCTACTCTTTCCTCCCAGTAGACACAAACCATGGGCTGTAAAGCAGGCTTTGTGGTTTCTTTGGACTATTCAAATTGAGACAGCCCAGGTTCATAGGGGAAATCCAATTTAGAACAGAGTTTTTCAGTGGTGACTCAGAGCTGAGTTATTTCTAAACAGTGAAAAATATTATGCCCTGCAACTCATAGAAGATAAGTAACTAAAATGTTATGCATACTGGAATGTGTTGTGTCTGGCACTGAAAAGATCACAAAATTTGCATCTTAAATGGTATCAGTAAATGTTAGAGGCTGAAATTCTGTTCCTATGTTGAACTGTACAATTCCAGAGAGGTTTCTCTGGCTGTAAGACATAATTTTTTGATTAAGAGTTTATTTAATTTCTGGTTTATATCCTTCAACTGTTAACTCTTCGGGTCCCATTTTGCTCTTTCCTGAAGTTAATTAGGATTTTCACATTGAGTTCAGGGGAAGCAGGACTTGACCTTTACTTCATCTCAATTGCAAATGGAAGCCAAACTTGTGTTTTAGATATTATTATTCTATTTGCTGTTGGAGTATATCTGGAGTATATATACTCAGGCATATAACTATGCCTGAGTTATATGAATACTAAAAACCTGGCAGCAATATACCCTAATAGATTATTTTTTGACTCTGACAGGAGTTCAGTGAATATTGAGACAATTCAAGCACTAACTTTTTTGACTCGCTCTTCAAACTGGTTTCAAATTCTCTGTGGGTGTCAGTATGAGACCTGGAGACCTTAGACAGTGGGGTAATATAGTGTCAGTTGTGCAAACCAACACTGGACTTCCTGCAGCTTGGAAATGTGCCAGAGGGGAGGCAAAGCTGTTACCTGGTGAGCAGGAGGTGCATGATCACCTGTGCATATAGATAATGCTCAGCCTGGTAGAAAGAACTCTTCTAAAGCTATACATCCACATTTTGGCTTTTCTCCTCTCAACAGTACAGACAGTAGCTTAAACATCCCCTTTGCTGGAGCACCAGTCATGGATAATCTGAAATTAGAAGCTGCTGCTCCGTTGCACAAACTCAGGCAAGGAGGGTTAAAGGGATCCAAGGAACTTCTAAAATCTATGAAATGGAATTAATTTTGTTATTTTGGTAACACAAGAAATATGCAGATGCAGGCAAAATAACAAATAAGTCTACCCAATTTCTTTTTCTTGGATCACTCACAGAGTTTCAACACTTTTACTGAGGATAAAGGAATCTATGTTTTAATTTCCTCTCCTTCAGATCAAAGATCCTCCTTCAGATGAATCTGACTTATTTCTTCCTCACTAAATTACAGTATCTATAATGTAAGATATCTCAGAATGTGATATAGTGGTGCTGAAAGGCCATGAGGAACAAATATGTATGATATAACAGGGAGAGAAATTATTCCTTTATCCTCTTCCTTCCCGCCATTACCTTGCACTTCCTCCCTGCATCCTCAGTGCTGGTTCCCCAGTTGTGTCAGCATTTGTCAGCTGTGCCAGACACCTTGGCTCACACTCCAAACCAACCTGAAGGGGCTTGAACCCAGTTCAGACACTTGCTGTGAAAATGCTCAGAAACATTTCCTGGGTAGGCCTTTCTTATAGACACGTGGTTTAGACAAAATAGACAAGACAGTATTTGACTCTAGAGAATGGCATTCCAGGTACTAGGAAGTCAAGGGAGGGAGGCACAGCATCCAAAGCCTCCTTCAGGGCAAGGTAATCTCCTTTGCTGTATGAAGGGCACAATCTGAGAAGCAGAAACTGAGATGCTTAGGGATGCATGCCCAGACAATTTATATTTATGCACTTCACTCTTCAATACTTGTGATGGGCAGAGTGAGAGCCTTGAAACTCTTAGCTTTGGACTTTGCCATCTAAGGTAGTACTTAGGCAGCAGCAAGGTATTTAGCTCACTTCGTGGTTAGAGTCCACCAGAAACTACATTTGGATTAGTGGAGTTTGGAGTTGAGGTTACAGAAGTACTGTATTCTATATTTGAACTGAAATACTTTCTAACTTTGCCACCAAACATAAACCCCCAAATCTATGTTGGGCTTGAAACACTTCCTATGTAATGTGAAGCCACAGGAGATTTATTTTTTCTTTTGGAATGTTTGAGGTAAATCATCTAAGTCCTTTGGATTGAAAATGCAGAGAAAAAAAGGCACATATTGGACTTCTAAAAATACACCATAAGAGAGGAAAGTCAGTAGGTTCGGGACAAACTCAGTGACCCTGTTCAAAAGACAAGGAGATTCTGACAGCCTGTCTAGCCACTACACCGGATAATAGGAAGATAGAGTTTATCAGGTACCTTAAAACAAACCCTCTTCTTCTAAGGCCTGCCTTGCAGACAATGATTATTCCTGACCAGGAGTAGCTTCCCTTTGCAGGGAACATGTTTGTTTTCAGTTTATGAGCACTTTGCCATTTTTCTTTTGGCAGGTCTCCTATTCTTGCCTCACCACTTTGCCTCATACCTGTCAGCCTCTCTTTGTACCTGGTCATCCTGGTCATCGTGACCAGATGTCATCTCTGTTTAAATGGTGGCAGGCACCCTGGGAGTGCTCCTTTGCAAAGACAGAAAAAATACTGAACTCACCGCTGGCGAAATTGCTGTACATGGACATTTTTTGAGAGCCTAGAGTTGGTTACCCTCTCTCAAAACTGCCATGTTCAGTCCTGTCTGCAGGAAAGTCACCAAAATCATAGTGCACACCTTCGGGCAGTCAGTGGAAAGGACACTGCTGACTGTGAATTGAGGAAGAACATGGTGGGGAGGTACTTGGGATCTGGGGACTGGCATGCAAACCCCAGGCAGCCTACAAACAGGAGCACCAATAAATATACACTGCCGTCCAAATGCAGATAGTAGTGTGCACTAAAATGCTTGCATATTTCAGAAAGAGCAGAGAGCCTTTTTCTTGTGCTTGGCCAATCTTTAAAATGTTTATTTCCTCATGATGTCAAATCCCATAGTTATCAGTCACCCGGATAATCTTGATAATTTTCTTTCCAGAGTTATTTCCCAATTTTTGCTCTCTCACCTAGTTATGATCCCCTTCAAGGAATGGGCACCAGAGAAACCAGAAAGTTCAGTGTGTTTCATGTCAGGCATGTTTATTGTAGCAGAACAATTACCACATAATCAAATTGGTATTATAATGTGCTTTTATGCTGATTCAAAGTACCAGATGAAAATGCAATGCAATGATAGCACTCCTATTCGACATAGATCATGAAGGGCAAGACTGCTCCCCAAAGGCTACCCTTTTAGCCTCAGCTCACACCACCCAGCTCAGTAGCAACATGGGTCCTACTCTCACCTTTTCATTGTCTTTTGGAGTTTCAACCATCTTTGTGTGCCAAAGATCTGCACTGGACTCAGCAAGAGGACAGCTTGCTGAGGAAGTGGAAGTTTGATGAGGACAATTAATTGCTGGCTGAATGCTGCCACCTAACAACAAAATGCTCTGCTCCCTTGCCAAGGATTGTACAAATTTGAGAAGTGTTTTCCAAGTGTTCCCCTGTCCTGAAACGAGCCTCAGACGAGAATAAGAACTATCATGTTAAAAGGAAGGAAGAAATTAGCATTTTGTCAGTGGCTAGGTTAATTTTCTCTGACTCCTTAATCTATTTTCAAGCAGCTGATATAAAATATCCCTATACAGCTGCTGGAGGAAGACTGGCACATCCAGAGGGCTCAGGATTTCATCCCTGTTAAAGACTCCTCTTAAGATGGGAAGCCACACTAAGAGTAAACCATTCCAGACCAAGGGCTGCTCCCTTTCCTCCTCTGGCTCCTCAGTTTGTCATGAAATCAAAACCTGCAGGAAGCTGCTGCCGAAATCTACCACAAACATGACCACAAACATGCAGACATCACGGTACTCATATTAATCTTTATCCTTATTACTGTCGTGGCATTTGCATGGAGCAAATCAGAGCATGGTATGAAGGCTGAGTCCCAAACACTTTCCTCCGTGACAAAGACCATTTTAGAGTAGCTCTGGCTGTCCTTTCCCTCTGACCACTCACTGAAACAGAACCAGTGTGAACTGAAATAGCATGACATTTGCCTATTAAAATACAGAGTTTCAACGTTCTCTTTCATTTTAAAATATTAGGGCCCATTTTCTATCTCATATCTAGGCTCCCAAGGTAGAAAGGGAAAGCTTTTGATTTGCATGATTGGATTCACATGATCCTTAATTAAAAGACACAACAAGTTTTAGCAACCAAGAGTTGAACAATGAGAATCTCTCTCCTGTAATCTGGGTGGCAAAACAGTCTCAAAGCGAAAAAATCCCATTACTGGACAGTTTTATAAAGTGATTTAATCCAAGTCAGTCATGGAAGCTTCATTTTCACTTGATGTGGACGCTGCACAAGTGGTCAAATTACTTCTTGAAGTCCTTTCCAGTTCTTTTTTCCAAAGAGCATTTGCAAAGTAATGCATCACTCTCCAGTCAAAAAAATAGAAAGCCTGGTTATGATGGTTGTGCAACTGAGGTAGTGAGATCCTTAGGCAGGATAAGCAGCTGATTTCAGATTAGGTTGGAGGTCTGTAGTCCATTAAAGGCTGACACATCTACACAAGGTATTTGTGGTGTTCTTCTGGGAGGCTGTGCAGATGGGGAAATATCCACCTACATCATTTAGTCTTGTACGGCATAAGCTGAACATGCAACAGTGTTGTGTATAGATGAAGTAAACCTTCAGCTGAGAAGATGCATAACAGAGGGCGATAACAAACCCCAAAGGTACATGCCTACAAAAAGAGCTGACTGCATGTATATACATAGAAATGGAGGCAGTTCTGGTTATTGGTCAGTTAAGAGCCTCATCTTCTTTTTTAAGTGTTTGATCATGTTTAGCTCCCCAGCTACCCAGGAGATGCGTGGGTAGGTAGGGAGCTGTAACTGTGTGATAAATCCAGTGCTGGGCTTTACAGCTGGGAAAGGTTTAATCCCTATTGAGGCTTAATTCTTTAATCAGTGAGGAAAGGAGGATTAAGAACAGTCCAGAGCAGCTGTGGTTCTGGGCTGTCCTCAGGAGTGCATTTGCATGGCATCTTCCCAAGATGCTGAAGGTGGTTGGGAAACAGGACAGCCAGAGGCAGAATGGCCAAATGTGCCAGGCTCTGTACTTAAACAAAGTTGGTGAATATTTTGACTTGCCCTGTTGGGCTCAAGTTAGTTTAATGGCTATTCACAAAAGTTTGCACAAAAGGTTGGGTTGCCTGCTTGTGCAAACCTTTTGCAATAGTTAATCTTTAGTCAGTAAATCATGGTTTGGGAGCAGAAATAGTGACTAGCGAGTAAGCAGTGACATAGAGCTCTCCTCATCAGTGCCAGAAAACGAGCTGAAACATACATGAAACATCTCCTGTGGCCATGGTGGATATGCGCAGATCATCTCCCATTCCTGCCTGTGACACAGCTCCTCCTGGGCATGTTCAGGCAAGGCCACACTTTCCTATAAGGGTGGATAACTATTGCAACCACAATTATAGATAGCAAATGCATTAGGAAAGAGAAAGACTCCTGGTGAGTGACTCATGAGCAGGGAAAAGGACACAGCTTGACAGAGGCATCCACAACTGGTGGCTAACTCTGTTCTTTCCTCTGGTTCAGTGAGGCTGACTTTTGCAGCTCCCAAGCTACACTTGGACTCAGCAGAGATTCAACTGCAAAAAATCAGCTCAAAGGATAATGTCAGAAAACTGTAACCTGGGAAAAGATCAGCATTGTCAGGCATTGTGGTCTTGGTTAGTCTTTGTCTCTCCTCATGGATTTGTTTACACTGGAATGGAAAGGTAAAATAATACTCAGTTTTGTAAACAGATCATCAGTAAAATACCCTTTGTTAACATTAATAAATAGCTTGCTTAAGAAAAACCCCCAAGTCCCTGTGGTAGGTATTAGCCCTTGGTTTCCAGTTACTCAACCTCTTTACAAGTCTTAGAGATCTCATAAACTTTGAATGTTGTAGTAAAAATATTTATAGGGTAAGTCAAAGAAAAACATAAAATTGCATTCAAGTTTTGACAGGAGTAAAACTACTTATCCTGCTTATTTTTTATTATAAAAAACTGGATGCTGTGACCTCCCTAAAAATGATAGCTATTTAAGCAGAAAAGTTGGAAAGGATTTTGTGCATGTTAGTATTTCCTTTCTGAAGTATTAATATTTACCTTGGGAAACTCTTAAGTGCTTAATTGGAAAAGACAGACAAGAAGTGCTCATGGTGTCACAGGCTGTTTATGGAATCACAACAAAACTCTGCATATTTCTAAATGATACTTCAATCAGAAGGTATACTGGCCTGCATTTTCACTGGTCTAGGATTTGGACTTGGTAAAGGCTAGATTTGCCATGCACACCTGAGTTCCACCTCAAGTGTTTCAATTCAACTATCAGATCCTAGAGAGACCATTTTCAACTTTGTCCAGTCCTGTAGATGCTGAAAGCCTCCACAGTATCTCCATTCCACTGGCACCTCACCCTGATCCGGACATCACCAGGATGCAGGGAGTTGCAGATAAGCCTTTTCCTGCCTGCTACTGACATACCTTGCTTGTGGTGTGTAAGCCAGCTGGCAGGCTCAGTGCATACTTGGTGCCTCAGACTTTGCATGGAAAAAAGCACAGGACATGCTTTCCAGGAGGTGAGAGATCTGCTTTTAAATTCTCACTTGGCTTCAGGCCCTCTCAGATCCCAGGGAAGTGCTTGAGACAATCCAAGATGTGTTTTCCTCCCTCCCTTTGTTGAGTTAGTTCTGTGTTGTAGTGTAGTGATTTAACTCCAGCTGGCAACTCAGCCCCTCACAGCCGCTTGCTCCCTTTGCTTCACTCAATAGGTAAAGCACAAGCCACATGTAAGCACAGGAAAACAAGGAGTTCATGCTGGTGACTCAGGTGTACAGCCATCTCTGGGAATGCAGGCATCCATCATTCAGTGATGTCTTGGGAAGACAAACACCATCCTTCTGAACATCTCCTCTCCTCTTTCTTCTTCCCTCTGCTTTATTTGCTGAGCATGATGCCATATGGTATGGGATATTTCTTTGGTCAGTTGGGGTCAGCTGTCCTGGCTGTGTCCCCTCCTAATTCCTCAGCCTCCTCATCATGAGGGGTGGAGTGAGGAGCAGAAAATGCCTTGACACCGTGTAAGCCCTGCTCAGCAACAGCAAAAATATTGCTGAATCATCAACACTGTTTTCAGCACAAATCCAGACCACAACCCCATACTAGCTGTTGTGAAGAAAATTAACTCTGTGCCAGGCAAAACCAGCACATATAATAATAGTTTGATAATTTGGGGGACTGTGAGAAAGATGCACTGGTTAACCTCTGGGTTGTAAAGGTACTTACAAAGTATAGCAAAGCTGTTGTCAAGTCAGTCTCAGGCTGAGAGAAATGAAGGATGCTAGCTTCCCGCTCTAGTAGCTAAGCTCTTTAGAGGACCTGACAGTATACAGCCTAAATCTTTAATTTGGCTTAAAAATTCAGGCCTAAACCCCAAAAAAGAGATACAAAATTTGCTTTGGACTAAGAAGAGAAGCAGAAAAAGATCTGCAAACACTTTGCTTAAAATGCCCGAGTTAATGGTGAGGTTTTCCATTCTGCAAAAATCTGTGCAGTTGAACAGCTGCTTGATGGGGACAGGGACAGCCTAATCACAGCTCCTGAGAAGTAAGTGTCACATTGCACACCTAGTAAAAGCTTAAGCAGTAAATTATCAAGTGACTTTAGCTGCCCTTTAGGCACTAAAACAAGTACTAAAACAAGTGGCTGGTTTAGGTTTTTTTAAGATCTGAAATGAAAAATTTGATCATGACATCCTAGAGCACTTGGGCTGGTTGCACATCTAGTAGCTTTGTCCTAACCTCCTCCATGGGAGACCAGCTGAGCAGCTGCTGGAAAAATCTGTTTACAGACATTCTCAACAGAAAAGTCCTTTTTATCAATTTCCTGTTGAATATTGGTTCTTCTCCCTCAGCATCAGGGTTTCAGTGGTGTCTCATGGTGGACAGATGTCTCTTCCCCAGGCTGAGAGCTGAGGGCCAGGCACTCGCTGCAATGGGAACCTTTCAGGATATCCTCTCCTGTAAAAGCAGTTTCATTCCTGATGCAACCAAAACTTTGAATTGAAAATTGTATGGTAGGAAGCGAAGGTGTCTTCTGGGCAAACACTAGAAAAACCTCATTTTCAGCCCAGGCGATGCATGCCTGTGAAGGCAGCTCCCCTGCAAGGAGCCCAGCTGAGGGGGTCTGCTCAGCCCCAGTGGTAGGGGGCAAGGTGGCAGGTTACACTGCTGTGCTTAACACCCACAGCTCTGACAGTGTTAGCACACACCTGAACCTTTTCATTGCTATTATAAAATGGGAGTTTAGTTATCTCACTGTCACGCCATATTTAGTCAGAGAATAGCCAAAAGTTTCAAGTCTAACAGCCAGAACCTTAAAAAAACAAAGGTGCTATAGTAAAAAGTCCTTGACTCTGGAGATCTCTTTTCCATTAGGATACGAGCAATGTCTGATTATCCTTTCTCTTCCTTTGTCTTTTGTACATGAGACATTATGACTCCTCTTAGGCATTGTTATTCTGGGTAAAAATACAGAAATTATTTCATAAGAACTCTCATTTCTTGCAGCATCAGCTACAAGTTACAACATAAAACCACCAAACCCTTGAAGATTATGTGAGAGCTATAGTTTGATGAACCATTAAATCAGGTAACCATTATTCGGGCTATTTAAATTACAAAAAAATGTTTTAGTGCTGTCTTCTTACTGCACTGCTTACTTTGCATGATCCTGTTTTTAATCAGCTCCCTTGGTAAGAGCTATGGATAAATACCACCTTCACATGTGCGCACAAGTTCTGAACTTTGAACGAATGCGGTATTTTAATACATATTAATCTGTTTACTTACTTAGCCTGTGTCTGGTCACAGCCAATAAATCCACAAATCCAGGCACTGCCAATTGTATGGCAGGCATGTAACCACACAGTACACAGAGAAAAACCTGGAAATTTGTCAACTCATGGAAAGGTGGACCTTCATTTGTGAAATAGGATGGTGCATGTGCTGATGTGCCATCAGAGGTGCATTGCTGTTCACCACGTGCTGGTAGTTGGTGTGATTTTACACACATTGCAGACCAGGATGCTGTTCTTACCTCAGGGATGTGACACTGAATTCACAGGTTTGCTGGGTGTAACCCAAGAGCACAGCCTCAGTGAGTGCATCCAAGTCTCATGAGAGATATCAAACCAGGTGTCTTGTGGGGTTTGTGCTATTCTTCCCCCTCCTCTCCCTGATAGAACCTGAAAGGGGCTGGGTAAGAGTTACATACTTTATACATGCGCAGAATTGCTTTCTTTGATAACACAGATATTAATTAGTTACAAAGATACTGTACAACCTCACTGGGGAGGCGTGTGGTACTGCCTTGCTTTGGGTGTGTTAGAGATGGCTTGGGTTGTAATAACTGTGTGCCTCTTTTGGGGTCTCAGGGCTAACCCACCTCCTGGGATGTTGCACTTTTAGTTTGAACTGCAGAGTAAAATCATCTGACTTCTTTCGAAAGAGAAAAAAATCTTTGTGGTATTTTATGACACCTTCTGAATGGAGTAAAAGGCTGAGAGGCAGAATGCAGGCACAGGGTCCTCTTATCACACTCTCTCCATCTCTCCCTCATGGTTGTTTTTGATATTAAGGGTCACTGGCACACAGATCTGGGACAGAGCCTTCTGGGGTAAAGCTGTGCCTTGATTTTACTCAAAAAGTGCTATTTTGCGGGGGGCTTAGGATATGTGGCTCTCCCTCCCTCCCTGAGCTCTGCTTTCTATATGTGCCTCTGGAGCTTGCTCCGTGCAGTGTACCGGGGGTCCAGTAACACTTTAGTGAAGACAGATGTTAATGCTGAGTGAGCAGAAGCTAACAGACTTGCAGAACAACCTTGGCAGCTCGCCCCATTTTTCAGATTTCAATATACCTACAAAAACTTAGAAAAAACCCAGAAGAAAGCCCTCTCTGCGTTTTGGCCTAGAGCAAACTCTGCTGTAAGTAGTTCATCAAGACACACTCTCTTTAGCTCCTTAAACCCACAGCTAGATCAAAATAAAGTATGAAGAGCATAAAGTAACTCACAGACACCGTTTATTAACACTGAGGCCTGCTGCAGGAAGAAAGCGACCTAGTAAATAGCCTCCCTGAGTAGTAAAATAGTTGCTGTAAGGAGTTACAAGATCTTTTGTGAGCTGTAATTCCCTAAGGAAAAAAAGAAGAGAGATTTTTACAATCTTTCATCTCTGCTTGAAAGCAGAAATAAAAAGCCTTCCCCTAAACTACTAGGTGCTTGTGAGCAGCCTGCTAATAATGTCATCTTCTGTCTGGTCTTAAAGGGAAGGAGAGATATGGAAAGAAAACAAGCCCACAAACAGCACTGGTCAGCTTTATGAGTGCTGCAACTTCAAAGACTGGAAGAAATGCTCCCCAGACTGGCTGTTTTGAGGATCAAGAGTTCAGGGGCTTTAAAGGACCTTTATTAGAGAAAATTCAGCAGGAGAAACTAACAGTCCCTGATAGTACTGCAAATAGATGTCTTGCTCTGGCAGTCCTGCAAATAGGAAACTTACTCTGGCTCTGAGGAAAAGCCAACAGTATAGGCCTACTTGTTTTTCACTTGTATATGTCATATTTTAACAAAGCATATTTTATACAAAGCTGCAGCATGGTGCTGTTTGTGAATATCATTCTCTTTTTACTGGCAACTAAACTGAGACAGAGGGGAAGTGCAGCCAAAATTTTCATAAACAATCTTAGGTTTGGAGATCCTTCCATCTGTGTTGCTGGGCATGACATACACAGACATGTCTATCGGGATGCTCCAAGTCAGTGTGATGGAAAATCTGGAGGGTACTACCCTGTCCTGCCTGGATGCTGTACGTTTGCTATGGGGAAACAAATTTCGTAACCCAACTGGTCTCCTCATTAAACATAGATTCAGTATTTTGCAGACTACCAGGGCTGTGGTAGTTTAGTCCTTTTTGTTTTCTTTTTATTTTTGCAGAGTGTACTGTATTAGTTTTATGTAGTTCATACATAGTACTTTCAGCAGTGTAAAAATAGTGCAGATGTGTAAGTTCCGTAGACGCTTTTGATATCTTTATCCATACTGGGCAGGAAAACCAAAGCAGACGATTTATCCTGACCTATGTTCAGGGGAAGTTACCTTATCCTTGTTTGTCCTCTCTCTGTATCTCTCTTTTTTTTTTTCTCCTGTGGCAATTTCTGAACTGAATTTAGCTGTACGGAGTCTAAGAAAGTTTACAGCAAATGTTCTAGCAATCAGAAATGTGATCAACCTCAAAGGATTGAGGACAGTAAAGAGAATGCATATCAAATGAAAAGCTAGAATAATCTCTCAATTTGCCACATAAACAACAGTGAAATCAGTTTAAAAAAAATTGCATGAGATGGTGTGCTAGATACCAGCACTGCACTTGCAAATAATGAGTTAACCAGTAAATTGACTAAGTGTGTCTTTTTTTTCCCCCCCCTTTTTTTTCCCCTTTTTTTCCCCCCCCCCTTTTTTTTTTTTAAACTTCTGCGGACAACTGAGTCTCTAACAAGAACCACGTCTGTAATAAAAGTTATGATGTCTCTAGCAGGAACTGGTAGTGCAAATCAAACATACCATTAGCTTGTCAGGCTCAGCCAAGTGAAATAACAAGCAGCTGGGTAGTGCTGTACACTGAAATGGAAAACTGTTGCCCCTTAACAGAAGATTTCCTCAGAGAAAATTAAGCATGAGGCGCAGCGACAGACCTGGTTATTCATGAGCACGGTGTCACAGGGAGGTCAGTGGAAGGACCTCACTTAAACCATCATTCTGGTTCAGGAAATGCTGCCTGACTCCTGAAGTTAGCAGAGCAAACCCTCCTCAGCACCTCGATGAGTAAACCAGGGTAGTGGAGAAGTGCCTGGCACCAGGGAAAACAGAGAAGGAAGGTGCAACTTGTGATTTCCCATCTGAATGTCTACGCTTGGCCACAAAACCCAAGTGCTTTCAGCTCTGAGGTGATGGAGGGGAGGATGAGGATGGGGTGTGCATGGGTAAGGTGGGAAAGAGGATCTCTTTTTGTTTCTAAGGGTGTGGAAGAATAAACTTTGAAAGTGAGGCGTTTATGCAGCCAGGGAATTGGATGCAGACTGTGCTGGGCTAGATGAATTTTTGTAATTTGGGCTTTTGACTAAACCCAAGCTGTTTGTGTTGTCACATGCTCTTTTACAATCTTTTTGGCTGATGAAACTTGGGTGGCAGAGTGGAAAATTGTTTGGGAGGTTTGCATAGCTGTGTGTGTGTTCTGTAGCCCCAAAGCCAGACATTGTTTATTGAGTCCTGCAAGAGATCCTGGTAATCGCAGATGATTTGCAAAAGCATATCTGTTGTCCATGTGTATCAATTAGATTGCAGTAGCTGTGTACAAATTACAGACATGATATGGATCCTGCAGCTTGCAGCTGGCAGAGCACATTTTTATGCTTGTCCAGAGGGAGGTTCTACTACTAAGCCTTGGTAGTCCATCTGCAATATTTTCTGCTGCCCCTGCAAAGATGCACCCAAATTTCAAATGCAGGTATATGTCTAGCAGCTCCCTCACCTAAATTCCAGCCCATGGAATGTCCACAGACATCTTGTCATCACAGCCACACACTTGGCCCACCATGGTCCCCTGCTTCTTGCCTGGGTTGCAAAACCACCATGCCCATTTTTGGGCCAGCAGTCCATACAGCAGAAGGATGGTTGCAATTCCCAGAAGCCAGCTCTTGGAAGAGGGAAATATAAAGGAAAGAAATATTTTTCTAATGGCTCTGAGTGCTGATGATTACCATCCTTTTCTTGATGCTGGAATAAGCCTGAGGCAGAATAAAAAATGAAGGAAACAGCATTTTGACCAAAAGTGAGTAATTCAGAGAGTAATTCAAAACTGTTTTCGTGTTCCTGTGGTACACACACACACTGCTATCACCACAGACATATCTAACCCAAACTGAAGGGACTGTAAGAGCATCTCTCCTGAAGAGGATCTGCCCGACCATTTCTGGGTTCCTTGAGTTACTGCCAGGTATTAGAGCTTTTGGTCTCCTGGGGGGCAATACAAGCCTTGCAGGCTCAGGTTGAACGGAAGCTGCCCAGAGCAATATTCAAGCTCCAAGGTTTTCAGACTGTAGTGTAAACTGTAGTGTGAAAGACACAAGAAGATTTTACCCCAGGTCTAAATAACTAGAATTGGCTAGAAAATGCTACAAGTATGTTGCAAGAAAAAAAAAAATCTCCAAATGCTTTTCTTAGCAATTCTTTCAATTTTTTTCTTTGATGTAAAAATACAGTCGTGCTATTCTTTTTCATTGAGCAACAAAAGAGGAGAACTCCCTCTTCCCTCCATCCTTGCCTGCCTCAGAAAAAGGGAAAAAAGAGAGGGAGGAAGAAAAGAGGGTTGCTGAGATGATAATGACTTGAAATTCTTTTTCTTGAAAAGTTAAAACATTTTGGAAAGAAATTTTCCATGTTCCTTGTTGCTTTTGAAAGATCCTTTTTAAGAAAAGTGCTTCAAGGTCCAAGTATTGGCTAACTTTATAAAAAAAATTCTTTTGCTCTTTTATTAAGGGGAGTAAACAAGGGACAAGCGATGACTGAAGCAACAATTTTCAAGATGGTTGACACACGGGAACTTTTATCTTTTCAACTATAAACTTTGATTGGTTTTCATCCCCCCTGCCTCACTTCCTCCTTTCCTCTTTCTCAAAATTATTACCTTTCAGTTTGTTTTAATGGTGTTTATGTAATGTCATAAATATTCTTGTTTAGAACTGTAATTATTCTCTATGATTAATTCTGTTCCCTCTGAGAGGTTGTGCAAGTTTTCACTGGAGGGTATGTCTTTTATGTTCATATGTTTCTCCATGTAAAATGCAAGATGTCCATTACTGAAGCCATGCCTGGGAAGGCAGGGTTAATGCTTTTCCTTTTTCTCGTGGCAATGTTTGGAAGCATTTTTGTGGAGTGTTTAGTGTCATTCCTATTCGGGTTGGGATTAAGGTAATTGGCAGGGCGCTGGGCCAGGGGTCTTTTAGCTATCCAACCTCAGCTGCAAGGGGTGGAAGCATGCCATGGCCAAAGTCACTTCCTTTCTCTTTCTTTTATATCCCATTAGTCTGCCTGTGTTTTCGATTTCAGAGGAATTCCTGTAAATACATTGACTGTAGCTGCAAATTGTGGGTAAAACATCAAATATGTGGAGGCAGTGGGAGTTTTCCCAAAGTAAGGGCTTCGGGACTCAGCTGTCTGTGTTCTCTGAAATGCATTTGCTGTAGGTGGAGATAATGATCAGCGTTTTTGTGACAACTGTTCTGTCTTAGGTGAGGGTGAACAGTTGAAACCAGACCCTAAATAGCAGGCTGTGTCCCATCCAGCCCTGCGGACGTGGCTGACAGTGCACAGAGGCCAGATGCAAGTACACGGTGCCCAGCATGTTTACCTTTGGTGTTGTGCCTTACATAATGAGTTACAAGAAGATAGATAGCGAGACTTTCATGCCCTGGAGCAAAGGAAAAAAAAGCTTGGAGGAACTAAGCAAAAGTTACGTTTTAAAGAATGTGTGGAATATATACTTCAAATACACAAACTGTGTTCTTCATGATATTTCTAGCATATTTTTATATGTATTATTTTTTTCCCAATGTCTTAGCAGCTTGAAAGCCTAATCTTCTGAAAAAGTTTGGCTGTCATCCTCCTAGACAATTTCACAAGCAATCATGTTAATGCCCAGATGAATTGGCTGTGATTATTGAGCATAAAATGAAAGAAGTTACGTACTATTGCGGAAACACATAGAGTTTATTTTTTGATCATTTTTACAAGCGCTTTAAGTAGCTTCTAGCGCTTCCTGAGGAGGGTTTGTAGTGGGGATCAGCCTGGTGTTTAACATCCAAGGGAAGAAGAAACTGAAAGCACAGGGCCCTGCTCTGGGCATCTGCTCAGAGGAAATCTGCTTGATGCCATGGGGATCCTGCAATCAAAGAGTTGGTCAGATGTATCCCTGGGAAGAGGACAACCTGGCACCTGCAGAAGAGAACATTGTACACAGCTCACTAAGCCAGACCATGGTTTTGCTGTGTTCATTCAGTTATATCTGCATCTAAAAAAGACAAGGAGAATGAAAAAAATTTCTAGAAATTGCAGTTTAAGTAAGACAATCTGTAAAACCTGGCAGGAAACTGCTGGGAGACCAAAGTGGAAAATCCCAGAAGAGGCAGATGTCCCCACACGTTCCCTTTCTAGGCCCCCGTCACAAAGTCAGGGATCTCATTAGGTCATGTTTACTGAAGGTGCTTGTGCTCTGTCTTCTGATTTTGCCAGTGACAGGACATGGGGAGGACAAAGCCTGTCCTAAGTGACCACCGATGGAGCCAGCCCCATTCATGGATTAGGGCTGCCATGGAAACTCCGTTTGCAGAGCTCACCACTGCAAACATGGAATGAATGGCCAGGTCAGCACCCGAGATTAAAGGGGAGGGAAAGAGGGAGTTGAGCAATTGTTTGCTGAACTCATTTCAGTAACTTTCCCGGAAGAGTCCAATATTCCAGAAATTGGATTGTAGAGTTTTTAGTTAAAAGCAGAATGAGGATTCCCCTTGTTTGAGAAAAGGGTTGTGTCTTCTGGATGCATTCAATGAAGAAAAGCAGTAGAGCTAAGTATTGATTTAACTTCAGAATAACCTTAAAAGATCTAAAAGAGCTTTAATGATCAGCTGCATCCTGAAATGAATCCCAGAGGCCTTATCATTTAATGTAATGATTTACACAAGTCAGCCACCAGACTAGGAATTCTACCTGGCATTGTGATTTTGATCATTGTGACACAAAACTCATATCCAGGTTTTGACTGTGCAGATCTATTTGGTAGCTAATCCTAGGTGTGTTACAGATATGATTCAATGTTTCACCACCTGGAAAATAAAACTTTACTTGAAAGATCAAACAGTGAAGTAAGCAGCAGAATGTATTTTAGCAAGCAACTGTGCTTTTCTTTTCTTGAAATTTTTCATTTGTTTGTTTTTGTCATATCTGAAATAATGTGTTTTTTCATTGGAAGTCTAATATCTGGGGAATAGACTGTGATTTGAGGGACTTTCTGCATCCTACTCTTTTATAGTCTTCCTTATGACATAGAGCAAATTCCTCTGTCCCTGGAATTCAGAGATGCATGGGTGTATTCTCCATAGCCTGGCAGTATCTACCCCAAGGGCTGCCTGTATGTTTTGAAACGCTCGCCTGGAGGCTGGGCACCTGGGAGCTCTGCTCTGAAACCCAGTGTAGACGTATAGAAAATACCTTAAGAGCCAGGAGCGTGATTCATCACCTCAAACTTTAAACCTGGAGGGAGCAGAGATGGCTAATGTGCTTTTATTAATTTCTTGCTTAAACCATTGTTCTCAGATGCAGCTGTGAATGACACACTCAGTCAGATTAGAAGGAAAAGCTATTCCCTGAAAGCCCAAGAGAGATGCAGTGCTGTGGTGATGAACCAACTCATTCAACACCAGTGTCCTGAGTGCTCTCACTTTGCTGTGTTTTTCAGCCAGTTAGGCACCCATTTTGGAGAACTTCTATTTAAAACTTATGTCCTTAACAGGGAAACACAGTATTAAACTCAAAATTGGATCCACAAATCCTTTTCCGGACAGTAAAACATTTTCTTTCTTGGTGGAAGAGACTGGTTTTGACATTCTTAGTTTTTCATAAATCCAAGTTAACCAGTTTTTATCAGATATGTCTATTTTCTAGGAGGCAGTTGCTTTGTACTATGTTCAAGTATCTTGCCAAGGTTAAACTGGTTGGTCAGTCTGAAAGTTTCCCATTTCAGCATAATATAGCATATCAATATTTCTCTGGTGTTCTGGGATCTCATAAATCCTCATGAGTTTCTAATGCTTCAGCAGTTGTTCTGCTTAAGCTGAAAATTGATTTTCCCAAATCCTTCCTTTTGTTGGTCTAATGGGGAGAAGTTTGAAAGTTTAAAAATCCACTGAATGAAAACTGAAATAGGGAAGTTCTGGAAATTAAACAAAGTCAATGGCAAAACCTTCACAGTTTTTATCAGAAGGGAGCCTTGCATTCATGGGCACAAAACAAAAGTGAAGTGGGTTGTGTAAGGCTGGGCTTTAGCAGTAAACTCAAAAAAAATCCAAAACTCAAGCAATGTCTTTTATCTGTTTGTAGCAGCACATTGTGGAAATGTGAAGTAAAAGAAGGGAAAGTGCAAAATTTGATCTCAAAATGTTGATGTTAGAACCATCTGCACAAAAGTAGATTTGTAGGTTCTGCATGGGCCTTCTCAGCTCTGCAGAGCTACTGTAGGACCTTGCTTCACAGGGGCACGTGCAAACCTCAGCCACCCTTGTTACCTGATCCCCCTGAGAGAAGGGAGGAAAATGTTTGTTTTCTTTTGTTCATATCCAAAGGGATCTAAACAAAATTTCTCTCTCAGCCTGTGGCCTGATATGTAAAAGTTCATGTGTTGTATGTGCACCTGGCTCACTCTAGCTGTGATGCCTCAAAGCTGCCTCTTCTGCTTATAGAAATGTAAAATTATCTTTCTGAGTACTCTGAAGAGGTCCCTTAGATCCTTATTTACATATGCTTTGTATTTCCTGTGGTTTTGCTTTTCATGGTTCATTCTTCCCTCTCACAACTTGCCACTATACCCTTCTTTAACCTGCCTGACTGAAAGCTGACATTTTCTGATTAATAGTTCCAAGTCCTCTTCAAGTCATCAGTCAGAAGAGTAGCTGTGCTCATTTGGTCAAAGGAAGATATTCAATACCAAATTTTGTCTTTCCTGTGTTTAAAAGTATTTTTTCCTCTGCCCTCAGCAAAGATGAAAAGACGACCCTACAGAGCAAAAGTCTCCATTAAATTAGCCATTGGAGAGGAGAAAGGCTGGGTTTTTCATTTGAGCTTATTTTGTTCTGTGCTTAAATATATTTTGTTAACTCATTTTGGCACCAAAAAAAAAAAAAAAAAA
>WBMY01004027.1:1104063-1190693 GCA_013397315.1 Donacobius atricapilla | reverse complement strand
AAAAAAAAAAAAAGGGAGGGAGAAGTTGCTAAAAGAAGGGCAATTGTGTCCTCCCACTGGAGTTCAGCCTACAAGCTACCCTTTCTTAGGAGCTGATTTGATTTCCCCCAGATTTTGCTTCTGCAGGCAGGGTGTTTTATCTGCCTTTTAGCCTTTGACCCAGAGGTGTGACCTTTTTACTTTTATCTCTTTTGGACTAAGCCTGGGCCCCGTCAGAGTTCCTTGAGACACTAATGGTAAGTGCAGAGCAAGAAGGGTCATTTCTGACAGCAAAGAGGACCGAGCTCTGTGGTGGGTGATGGTGAGGTGCCTCCAGGCTGCTCTCCAGGACAGGTACCTGTGCTCCTGCAGCCTGAGCAGCCATCTCTGATACCAAGCAGTAATGACAGCCCCAGCACAGGCAACTGAAGGATAATCCCCACTAAATCTACCTTTGCCTTCCATCCTAACAATGCAGTAGCAATAAATAAAAGCATAATCACTTTCAGGAGGTATGCTTGCTCACTTCCCACTGTTTAAAGCAGCCAGATTTAGTCTAGGTATAAAATGATTCATGGAAATAATATTCAGCTGTTACTATTAACCTTTATGTCTTTAACCCCTTCTTCTTTCTGTAGAGAAGTCTCTTCTCTGTCCTTGAATGCAAAATGCATTGAGCTGTAAAAATATACATTAATTTCTTGTATTTTAAGGATCCACAAACCTAAGCTCTGGCATGCCTTAGTGCACCAACAACATTGACAGCACCCACTCTCATTCTGCCTGAAGAGGACAGGGAAAATCAGCAGAAGAAAGACATATCTGTGACACAGAGCTGCCTGGGAGGTCTCCTACCAGGAGCCTTCCTGATGCTGCAGAGGAAACGAAGCTGCCTAAGTGATGTGATTGAGTTTCCCCATTGTGGAGCTGGTATGTGTTTCAGAGCCTCGGCAGGCGCTGCTGTCATGGGTCCTGTTCATTCTGCTTGGGACTGGGGAAGGCAAGGGTGCAGGGGCCGTGGGGCTCACCCTGCCTCAGGGATCGCCACGATGCATCCGTGTGTGTGGAACACACACCCCTCCAGGCTGAGGTATTTCCTGACCTCCCGGGAGAAGAGGGAAAGGAAAAGTCAAATAACAGCTACATGCTGCAGGATTCCTCCTTCTGTTTTGGAAAAGAAAGTGCAGGAAGGAGTCAGACAGCCAGGGAAAACGAGTGAAGATTTTTGTGCTATTTTTCTTTTTTATCCTGTTCCAGTTTGGTTCCAGTGGGTGTGTGTTTGTCTGGTTTTGAAAAAAGGGGTGCAGAAAATTCCTGTTAAAAAAAAATCCTGGATCACAGGGAAATCTGTCCAGCACACATTATGAGGAATGAAGTCTGGAGATTCCCAATGCAGGGAAATGTGGGGAGGTGATGTATACTGTTAGGGAAAGGAGAGTCTTCAAATATTTGGCTTTTATTAAAAAAAATTCCCACATAAATTTTCTGTGGAAAGCAAGGATTTTCACAGAATTCACTCACAAATAATAGAGCTGCTCTCTATAAAAGTCTCTCCAATTTAAATGAAAACATTTCCATCTTGTCATCCTAGAGGTGATGACTGAAATGATTAGGTGGCCTCTGGAGGGGGAGGTGGATCAGGAGTGCCATCATTACAGACATGTCTGGATACAGCTACGAACTGGGGCATAGCGTGTGTTCAATATCCTGAAAGAAACACAGGAAAACAAAGACTGGAGTCCTCCCCTCTCCTGCTCACTTGTGCCCCAAAACCACTTTGTGCACGTGCAGTAGCTCAAATGGACCAAAGCCCACCAGAGTAGAACCAGTCACTCATTATTAACACAGCCTAACAAAACCAAGATGCTCTGCTATGCACAATGCTTCTGCTTTTTTCTTTTTTTCCTACAACACTAATGCTCCTAAGCACAAAGATGGTTTTTACACCCTAATGCACACGGCTCATTTCTTCAGTATATTTCCAGTGTCTGCACTTTGGTGGAGTTTACCCATCTGCAAGAACTATGCTCTCCCCCCAGCCCAGCCCACTGTGTGCCAGAGGCTGGTGCTTATCCCAGATTCCAGCGTGTGTCACACCAGTGACATGAATTATGACTGGTGTTTGGGCATTGCAGGCAGAGTTTCAGATTTTCAGCTCATCACTTTGATTGTCAGTGTTCCTATTTTGCTGGTTTTTTGTTAAAAATAAAAATATTAAGGCAAGAAGAAGAAAAGTTTACCCAGAAATGAGCTATGAATGTCCACCTCTCACTTGTACAGAAATGCACTTTCCATTTATTTCTTAAAATAACCTTTTCAAGATTTTTTTTTTACTCCATGGAAGATTTAAAAAAAAACTTATTGAACCTTGTAGGCAGGTGATTGATTTGATTCACGCTGATGGTCTTCTTCAGGCTAATGTCAGAATTTATTTTTAAGAAAACACTGCATTTATCATCATAAGTTTGCCTTGTATGAAAAGTAAATAGTCCTACAATAGTCAGGATTTGTTTTGGTAATTCATTGTAAGTCAATGTAAAGAAAAATATCAAACAACAAAAATTATATTTTGCCTCTGTGGTTGATATTGAAGTTTTTAAATCCCTGATAAGATTTCATCAGCTCTTCCCTGGAAGGGGAAAAGCTTCTCCCATGTAAGCTGTTCTCCATCACTGGATCCAGCTGCACTATTCAATCGCTCCTTCTAGGTCTTGTATCTTCCTCCCTTGGAAGTTTCAGCCATCCCCAGATCACAGTAATTTCAGATAAGGTCTGTACTGTTACTTCTTCAGGGTAGGACTTGAGGCTGGGTATCTATTGCTGTTCTCTGTCTGTATATATGTATGTTTATGATGAAGTGATCCTCAAGAGCACAAACTTGCAATCCTTCCTTCTTCCTCACCAAGGAACTTATCAAAAGACACCAACTCCTGTAAACAAACATCTCCCATGTTCCAGGCAGAAGAGGAGAAGGGTCCAGCCTGGGTACAACTCCCAGCTCTGCCACTTAACTTTTCTGCAAGTAATTGTACTTCTTTACATCCCACTCATAAAATGGAGATATAAAAATAGCCAGTCACAAAAATGGCGTCAAGTCTTGCCTCAAAACTTGCCATATCACTAAACTGTGATTTGTTCACCCTCTGAATTTGAGCCTGTAGGATGTGAGAATTTTAGCTATTTTCAATCTTTTTTTTTTTTTTCCTGTAACCACTTAGTTAAAAAGATCTTGGGCAACAGGCTTTTGGCAAAACAGGATTGCATGATGAAATTCCCAAAGCTGGCTCATGGGGCATCTTCAGGCTTTAGGCCTGACATGTACGTGACAATGGTGCTAACTGGGGTTTTGGGTTTAGAGTAATTTTTATATGGAGCAAGCCAGAAAACAGACCTTGTTAGGGATGTATGACAATGCTTGCTGGGATGTTGGTCTTCATTTGAGCATAAACCTGTTACCTGTAGGCAAAAGGCTTTATATGATGCCCTCTGCCTCTTTGCCAATGGACTTTATAGCAGTGCATTGGGAATTTTTTAAAGCACAGAGGTTCCTCAAATCCGTACTTGTTCCAGCTTTTCACATATTCTGACATCAAATGCATTTTTGCAATCCCCATTGCAGACACTTAATTGCAGGATGATTCAGGCTCTCTAAGGAGCCAAATTTCCCTATACAGTAAAAGAGGAGCAGCCTGTGCAAGGGTGTTTCAAAGCACAACTATTGGCTGCCCGGTGCTAGACAGTATGACTGTCTCCTTACCAAATAATTCAGCCTCTCACAAGAAAATCATGATTCACGCTGAAAAATTGCAGGACTTCTTAAAAACAAAAATGGTAATTTTGTTTGCTTTTCTTAGAACACTCATGTCAGGGCATCAGGCTGCTCCTCTCCAGCCATGATGGCAACACATTTTCAATGTGATCAGACTCTATGTGGGCTCTTCGTTGCTGCCTTTGAGCCTCCTGCAGGAAAAAAACCCTGATATATCGCAATAAAAAGGTTCAGAAAACAACTGATGGAGAGGCCTTCTAGCTTTCCTGCAGAACGTTCATCTGGCAGCTTGGCAGCCTGTAGTCAGGGCTGGCTGGGAAGCCCTGAGGCCACAGCATCAATGGAGGAGAACCTGTGGATGGGAATCCCTCACAGTGCAACAAGCAGGGACCATGGGCTTGTTTCCCCTGGGGACACGTTCCCAAATTTGACATGAAACAGGACTTTTTCCATGGATTGGAAGAGAACTTTATTCTTTTCCATTTTCAAAATGATCCCACAGGCTGGATCCTGCAGGGCTCTGTGCATAGATAAGGTGAGACCCAAGAGCCTGATGCACACAGGGAACAGGGTCGACTTTGGTCTTACCTTATTGCAATCACAGAATTTCAGCTTCAGTGAGCACACCACTGCCTTGCTCTTCCCCAAGGCAGGTTTCTGTTCAGTTATGCCAACCATTGCTTGAAGATTAAAGGTTGATTTTCCAATCCTGTACTTGGAAATTTGGTGTCACAGCTTTGATAATTGTAGTTTACAATGTTGCCTCTTTTATGTCATGTTTTATATATTGTCTTCCCTTGATGATATTCAGTCTGGTGATTTGCACTTATGGACTGTATTTCTTGGAACATACAGGGATTTCAGACAAACAAAATGAAAAAACCAAATATTGGTTCTGGAAGTAGTAATTTTGTTGCCAGAGCCTAAAAGTGGTAAAAGGCACATTAAAATTTTTGTTAGCCTTTGGAGTGACACAAAGTTTTGGTTTATAAGGACCTATCATTATTTCAGATTATGTAACATGAAAGAGAAATTTTTACTAGACTTTGAGGCTATGATCATCTAGTCCCTCCCCATTCTATAAGCTCTCTGTCTTCATTTATGGTGAGAGTAGATCTATCACCTGCCTTCTTTAATTCCCATAAAATCTTTATACATTATTTTTCATTCTAACGATGCCACTGATAAAACTAAAACCAGTCTGTTTCCTAGGATAGAGTGCAATAAATGCTTTATATAATATCCTCCCTAAGAACATAGCCTGAGGAAAACTTGAAATGAGAAGTGGAGTAGACAGGAAAAATTTGGGGTAACATAACGTTCATGCAGACAGTGGGAGGAAGTTTTATACATTATAGGAAGGCTAGATCAAGGCTGAGTCAAGACAATGATTGTAGAATTGGGAAATGTGCAATGAGAAATAGTTCTTTTTCTGATAAACAGAGGAATGGAGAATAGATTTTGGGACCCAGGTTCAAAAAAGTGACAGCTGAAGAAGCAAAAGAAGTAGTGAGAGAGCAGATCAGGGACAAGACATAAAGCAGAAGGTCTGAAAAAATGTCAGTGTCTGGAGATTCAGAAAATGAAGCAATCCTAAGATTTTGAAAATTAAGGATGGCTTTGACACTGGAGGGAAAACCACTGAATAGGAGTCAAATATTCTGTTTCCAGCATTTAGATAGCACATCAGCTTCTCTGTTCTTTGAGGTATAGGATGAAAAGAGAGTGTCTGAACCTGTCTGCATCAGGCAACTCACTGAACACATTAATGTGATAGATCTGATCTGGTTCATTTTAGATGGAGAAAGCTTTGGAAGCTCAAGATCATAAAATTACAGGACTGCAGAATCATTTATGTTGGAGAAGACATCCAAGATAATGGAGTCCAACCTTTGATCATCACCATGTCAACTGACCAGAGGATTAAGTGCCACATCCAGTCATTTTCTGAACACCTCCAGGGATGGTGAGTCCATCACCTCCATGGGCAGTCCATTCCAATGCTTAACAACCCTTTCCATAAGAAATTATTCCTGATGTCCAACTTGAACCTCCCCTGGCACAGTTTGAGGCTGTCCTCTTGTCCTGTTTCTGATTGCCTGGCAGAAGAGGCCAACCCCCAGCTAGCTACAGCTGCCTTTCCAGGCAGCTGTAGAGAGCAAAAAAGTCTTCCCTGAGCCTCCTTTTCTTGAGGCTAAGCGCCCCCAGCGCCCTCAGCTGTTTCTCACAGGACTTATTCTCTAGACCTTTCACCCTTCTAGCTCTGTTGCCTTCTCTGGACACACTCCAGAGCCTTTCTTGCAGTAAAGGGCCCAGAACTGGACACAGGACTTGGGATGTAGCCTCACTAGTACTGAGTACAGGTGGACAATCACTTCCCAAGTCCTGCTGGCCACACTATTTTTGATACAAGCCAAAATGTCACTGGACTTCTTGGCTACCCAGGCACAAGCTGGGTCATGTTCAGCTGTTGTAAACCAGCTCCCCCTGTTCCTTTTCTGATGGGCCACTCTCCGACCATGCTGCCCCAGCCTTTAGCCCTGCAGAGGTTGCTGTGACCCAAGTGCAGGACCCGAGACCTGGCCTTACTGAATCTCATACCACTGACCTTGTCCCATTGATCCAGCCCATCCAGGTCTGATGATGGGATGAACCAGCTGGCATTCACTCGATGCATGTGACTGGACAGTCCTCATCTTAAACCCAGATCTTCCCTCACCACAGGAGCTGCTGACAGTTGCCTTGAGGAGCACTGAGCAGTGCTCTCAGAGAAAAACCCGAGGTTTCCTCAAATACCCTTTGTTTTATACCCTGAACACAAGGTTCAGCAGACATGATTGCTGACAATTTGCTCTAAGACAAAAGAAAAGATGGCTATGAAAAGCTGTGGCATCTGGGACCCTGCTTCTAAAGTGCAAACATCTTCCCAAGCCTGGCCTTATGGAGAAAAAAGGCAATATGAACATTTTGCACCCCAGCAGACCCTCTACAGCAAACTGGCATGAGCCCATGAGGATTTAAATACAATTTTGATTCTGATCTGCCTCTCATTCCTTTTGGTCCTTAAGGCTAAACTTTTTTTCTAATTGGACATGGGTAATGCTGGTACCATAGAGCTGCTGTTTTTTGGAGGACTGAACATCAACAGGCCTCAGGATGTGTCCTGGGCCTGTACGTGATAAAACAGGAAAACATCCTGCTGCCTACTCTGTCAAGGGTTTGTTTCTCAGTGAAAATTCTTTCCCTTAATCTTTGATCTATGACTGTCTGAGAAAATATTCTAATGAGCATTGAAACACTGAACAGGACTCTCCCTTGGGTGGGGGATACTGCCATCCTGATGCTGTGGTCTATCTTCTGTGCCCTTCTCACAGCCTGACTGCTTGATGTCAGGAAACTCTGAATGAAAGAGGGAGTCTAGTTCCCAGGAGAAGAAAACAAAACCTGACTCATGAAGTGCTCTTAGTCACATGGTAAGGTTAATTTATATTTTCTTTTTGTCTCACTTAGCTCTTGAGAGTATTCAAGTGACCCCTGCCTCTAAACATTGGACATTACCATTTTCATTCTAACATCCCCATGTCAAAGACACAATTGAGCTTTCAAAGGAAATCTGAGAAACAGAAGCAAAAGAGATTACAGAGGCTTCTGAAATGATGGTGGTGACATCCCAACTGACTTCAGTGCATTTGAGTCCTCCCTATTGAGAATTTTTCTCACCTTTACAAAAAGAACCAGTATCTGTTACAGCCACATGTGTCGATTCTACAGATGCACCCTGTTGATTAGGTGAACTTTGTGTACCTGATCCGGTGGTATTCAGAAGCCCAGACACAGACAAGATGTTCTTATTATTCAAGCCTCCCCTACTCAGGTGCTCTGTGTTGCTACTGTAACTCAACTCCAAAAGATTTAGTGCTGAGGACCCCTGTGTGCACCTACCAGCAGCTATAATGCTGGTCATTGTCAGCTTGTCCGTGGTGGCAGCAGGGCTGCCGGCAGAGGCAAGCTTTGTGTGCTGGCTGGGTCCACTTTAAAACAAAATCACGGTCGGGATGGAGAATATGGCAAATGTTTTGAGGTATGTTGAGGTTTTGAAAGGCTTAGGCTAATTAGGCTTTCTAGCTGAAGGTATAGCTGCTTCTGCTGCAAAACAGTGAAGCAGGATAAATTCAGTTATCAAGCTTTCATACTACTTGAATCATATTACATCAGTATATTTGGAAAGAATCTGAAGAAATGGGCCGACACTGAGATGACAATGTTCATTGATGGGATAATCCTAAGAAAGCAGATTTGACCAGGGAGGCACAGAGGAATCTCACAGTCAGGAGTGACTGTGTGACAAAGCGGTAAGTTGAACTCTGTAACCCTGACAGGTAAAAAGCCATGCACATGGGCTGTGTGAATAACTGTGTAAGTCCCTAGTGAAGTACAGCCAGCAGATTGAAAAAAGTGAGGCTTATTAGACCACACCTATAACACTGAGTCTAGGTTTGGGCTCCCGGTACGGGAAAGACTTGATAACTGTGAGTCCAGTGGAGGGACACCTGGATGGTGGCAGCTGAAGTGCTTGTCCTGTAAAGAGAGGTTGGAAATCAGGGTCTGGCTAGCCTGAAGAAGATAAGGCATTGGAAGCCTTCCAGTATATTCTGGCTTTGAGCGGGCTGTTGGGTTCGATGACCTCCAAAAATCCAGCCTGAGGTATCCTGCTATTCTATAATCCTTAGCAAAGTTAGCTGCAGTTATTAGTTTTATTTAAACAGCAGCTTCATATATGGGAGCAATCACAATAAGTAAACAGAACATTAGAAATTAACAGGAAGGGAGCAGAGAAAAATCAGCAATTTTCAACATAAATAAAAGGTGTGCCTGGATCATGAACATCATGTGCAAACCTGTCCTCACACTGAACAAAAAGGATAGAACTAGAAAATGTGGGTGGAAAGGAAAGAAGGGTAATAAAAAGTTTGAAAATGAGAGTAATCCATCTAGAACTATTCTTTCTGGAAAAAGGGTAACAGGATTTAATAATAAATAAAGTTATGATTATCATGAGGATATGAAAAAAGACAGGTGGCAAGCTCAAAACAGTCTAAGTAAAGCATATATGTGTTGTAGATAGGATGTTTCAAGAACACAGCCGACTTGTGACTGGGTAGGAGAAAAGGTTGGATTCTAATGTATTACTGTATGTAGCATACACCAATTTGTATATTTATAGGGATATACCTTCTAAAAGGTGTTTTTCATTTACCTGGTATTTACCCGGCTGTGCATGTATGGGGCAGACAGCGCAGGTGCAAGTGGGGTGTTGTCCTGTGGCCACGTTTGCAGGCAGGGGGCTGCAGCCCCTCCTGCAGCCCTTGGGGCAGGCTGCATTGCTGCTCCCTTATCAGTGGAGCTCCGTGTCATGGCTGCCTGGCAGAGCTCACCCGCCATGGCTGGAAAAGCCAGTGGTGCACGTGGAGATGGCTGCATCACACACCTCTGCCCACAGCATGAGGAAAGATATTGCCAGTCCCATCAAAAGTAAGCCTAAGTGCTTGGATTGCTACTGCTTTCCTGCACTTGATTCATGTGCTCAGGGTTTTATTCTTCTGTCCCCTCCAAATGAATTTTCAAGTCTAGTGGAAATTCTGCACCTTTTCCCCCTGAAGTTTTCCACTTTATGTAATTTCAAAAGTCTTCTGTGTGAGTTTACTGGCAAATTTTGTCTCTGCATTTTGGAGTAAGCGGGTTCAGACCCAAAACTGAATTTAAGAAATATATTTTTTTCACCCCCTGAAATTCTGATCAATTTTTCATGCAGTTTACCCAGTGTATAGTTCATATAATGATTGCATTTTGATAAAGTCTTACTAAAATCTCTGATGGTAACAGACGTAAGAACATTAATAAAAGAAATAAAACTGATCCACCAAGATTTTGTGAAAACCTTTGGTTTCTGATCTAGTTCATTGCTCTTGTATGCCCAATACTCCCAGTTTCATCCAGGACTAGGTTTAGATGGGTTTATAAAATGAGAGTATTTTATTACTTACACTTTCCCATTTCTACAGACTGGACTGAATTCAGATGCCTTTGGTACTATGCCCAAAAAACAAACACCTCAGTTTGAAGGTAGATTCTGCTTCTTAACTCAGCATTGGGAAATATGCATTAAAGAAAAACAAAAAGCTATGATAACTAGACCTGTTAATTTTATTCCACATCTTAAAGTTTTTCTTCCAGCTTTGAATAGGTCCAGTCTCAGATAGAACTGATCTTCTCATTACTGATGGAAAGTTTGAAGATTTATCCCCCGACAGAGAGCTGAAGGTAAAGAGTCTGTAAAATTTTCCACATAGCGCAGGAATATGGGGACAGAAGGATTCAGAAAGGAAATGCAGGGCCTTTCTTATGAACTTGAAATCCTGGCAAGCAGCTCCTTGAAGTTGTAACTGAAAATCAATCTGATATATAATTAAATTCTAGTCATCACATATGCAGCAGGCAGTCTCTGCAGCTCTTAGCCAGGGCAGCGGAGGAGCGGGGCCATCGATCCGGGAGCGCCACTGCCCCATCTGCAGCACTCAGCGGCTCCGCGGCGCAGCCCCAGACTGCAGGACAAGCAGCCGACTCCAGCAGAGGTGTCCAATACTCCCTAATCATTTAAGTGCATTGCGCAGCCGGCCCGGACTAGTCCCACAGTCTCCGTGCTGCCATCAGTCTTTCCAATAAATGAGCTTTGAGCAGGCTCCAGAGAGAAAAGGAAAGTAGGTTGATCAATTCTTTCCAATATTAGGTTTTCATTTTTACTTCTCCCCCTCCTCAATGGCTACTTGGGTTGGGTGCTCTGTAATTATATTCATCAAGGTCTGTCAACATAAATTGGCAGCCCTGGTTTAAGGGCATAGCTCTAGTTTGTTTACTAAGTCAGAAAGAGAGACAACTAGCATTGATTATTTCTTTTGAGAAGAGGAACTAGAATGGCTTTTTTTTCAAATTATTTAGTGTTTCTAAAGCCAAGCTATGCAATTTATACACGGCTCGTGCTGATCTCTCTTTATTCCTGACAAAGAGAAAAATTACCTTGTCTGCTGCTCTAGACACTTTTGATATTAGCATTAATATTAACTGACTTGTATTTCTCTTCAGTGCTACATTATTAATTTGCCTACGTATTTACAATGTGCTCATCACTGTATGCTTTGAACCCTGCCGAAATGTGCATGCTCACACACTGCCAGCACAGAAACCCTTCCTAACATAAGAGTAAAATAACATCAGTAAGTATCACCCTTCTACAAAATAGGAACAAACTATTTAAATGGAAAACTAGCCATGTCCAGTAAAACTAATGGGATTCTTCAAAAACGTCAATGAATAGCTGGGCAGGGGAACTGATTGACGTTATTTACTTGACTTTCCAAAAGAGCCAGTGATAATTCCCTTTAAAAGCCCCTAAGAAGGTAGGCATGAGGTAGGGGGGAAGAAATAGCCCAAATCAAACAGCAGTAAGAGCTGGGCTGAGAGCCTGTGACTCCTGGCTGGCAGATGGGGGTTGCAGGCACTTGCCTGTTAAGACACCTCCCAGTCCTAATTACAGGGCTGGTTTTCATGCTTATAATTTTAACTGTTCCTGCAGAAATTTTCCATGCTGGTGCCTGCCCCAGGCTGGCTTGTTGTGTCTAAAAGAACTGTCCCTTCAAAACCAATCCAGCTCTCTTAGCAAGAGACTTGCATAAGAAAATGTATTTCTTTGCTTCCTGAAAGAACAAGCAAACAAACTCCAGTAACTCTTTGTCTGAGACTCCAGTGCCCCCGTGCTGTGTCTGGATTGTGTGGGAGGAGTAGCAGCGCTGCAGTGGAACCTGGCCCTCCCAGATCTCTGCATCCTCCTCAGGCCTGCACCCTGCCTCTCTGCTCCCTGCTTACACCGTCCCACCATCCAGCATCCGGGCAGTGCTGCCTGCTGTGCGGAAGCCTCTGAAAGCTGGAACGTGATTCAGTGCAATGTGGTTGCTACTGAGACAGCTAGGATTCAGTGGAGGGACAAACTTGTCCTGGTGCTGAGCATGACTCTGAAAGCAGGACAGGCCATGGGGTCTAGGCAAGCAGCCGAGTGTGGTGAAAAGAAAAGACTTTGTATGTGTCCCTGGAGACAGTGAAAGGATTCAGGGAAGGACAGCAACAAGATCAGAAATTATTTTATTTGAGTGTTCTGCTGCCGTGGGTAGAGCTGCTAAAATATGTCCTTGGCCAGCAAGGGCTGTCAAGCTGAACTTTTTCAGGACATTGCTCTTGTGTGAGTTGCTGTGTTAATCCTCTGCCTTAGGAGGAGAAGCATGAGCTTCCCTCAACTCCTGCATTTTTGCTGTTCCTGTAATCATTTTCCTTCCCCTACTTTCTTTTCCTCAGTTTCCCTGCTCATCTTAGAGGCAGCTCTGTGAGTTTTTTTAGGGATGGGTTAAACCCTGCCTTTAAAAGGACTGGATAGGGACAAGTTAAGCTGAGTAGGTCAGAGGGAAAATGTTAGAAAAACAAAGATGGGGAAAGGAGGCCAATTTGGGAGATACTGTGACTGCAAATCAGGCAGGCTGATGCTGTGATGGGGTCCTGAGAAGCAGGACTATGGTCAGCAGATGCTACAAGGACACAGCTGGAGAAAAGGCAGCCAGGAGCACGAAGGGTCAATCCTTGGCTCAAGTGGGCTACGGCACATTTCCCTTAAGAAACCAGAGATTGCTCAGATTCATCATTTGTCTGACATCCTCATGCAAAGGGCTGCATGCTCAGTGACTTTTCTCTGATAGGGCTAATGTCTTACTACTGATGCTTTGATTTCTCAGGATGCTGGAATCAACACACACCACACACAGCTGTCACTGGGGACTGCACCAGTGTGATGAGGATGCAGCCCAACTGCTCTATTTATTGCTTTTTCCAGAATATCCCTTCTGAAAAAATCAGTGTTAAGCAACACAGTGTAAAAATGTTACCTGCAGTACTAAATTAAATGTTTATGATGCATTACTTTTTTGCAATGTTTTTTTGGGGACATTGAATGGTTCACTGGTTTGTGCTGAAGTCAATGAACAGTTTCTACAAGAAAAGTGCTAAAAGGAAAGCTGGCACTATTTCCTTTTGCTAGTTAAATATGAACTTGAAGCACTGTATTTGCCTATACTTTTCTTCTTAAATGAAAATAATAAGTATGCAATTGAAGTTTTGATTTGGATTGAACAAAATTATCTTCTGGTGAGGGATGGCCCTATTTTCCATCTGATATGCTAAGGCTCAGAGTCCAGGGAGAGACCACCTGCTGAATTTGGAGCACCTATCTGAGATGCCAGGACCTTAATCCTTTCGTGTTTGACATCAGAGTGTATTCCATATGTGCAAAACACAGTTTACATTGACTTGTTAATGCCTGAGAGCTTGGGAACTTCGGCAAATCAGATCCTAAATGGCATCAGGCAGCCTGGAAGAGGGACAACCCTAATTTCCTCTTCAATGTGTGGGATAGCTCTGAGAACCTCCGGCTTTCTCTGATCACTGTCCCTGTATTGGGGCATCAGACCTTAAAAAAAATCGAAGTCATATTTCTAAACAAAACCCAAGGATCCTGAGAGCTGAATCCTGTGTAGTGCATTTTGCTGCAGTGAGGATTCCCCATGGGCAGCTGAAATGCCATTCCTTTTCCTTCTTATTAAGACAATGAATAGCACTAGGGTTTTGTAGGCTGCCTCAAAGGAAATGTGTGGAGAACTAGGATTTTTTTATCTTGACCCTTCCCAGAAAATTCAAGTCCTCAGTTGCAAATTAGAAATGAACCCAGGGGCTATGGAAATACCAGACAAAAAGGGCTGTAAAATTGCTTTCCTTTAAAAGGAATAGAAGACTGTAAGTAAACTCTCTTGAACATCCCGTACAGCTTTCTTATGTGCTCACTAGAAAGAGATCTTTCCCTTGTTATAGTCTCAAATGAGATTTTGTGTAACTTCTTTGAGTTGGTTGCAACTGTTGTTTAACACGCTTGGATAGGACTCATGCAGGGGGATCATGACTTTTTGACCTTCAGTACGAACATAGAATCATAGAATGATTTGGGTTGGATGAGACCTTTAAAGGTTATTTAGTCTAGTCCCTAATAATTTTGAGTAGAGTCTTTGGGATTAAGTGATACACATGGATAGGATTAGGCTGGAAACTCCCCACTAGAAAGAACCAACTCTTGGCCCTGCACTTGCTGTGCCCTATTTCAGTACAGAGCCCACTCTTCCATGTTTCTGGTCATGTCCATAGCCTGGTGGTTCTTCCATTCTGCAGTCCAGGAAAACACTGCACCAGCAGCCCCTTAGAGTGCACTTCACTGGCCAGGTGTCTTTTCTCCCTTTTGATACTTTTTCTTCATTGCTAGCCGTTTCTCTTTCTACAGAGTATAATTTTCTCATGACAGAAACCAGACCTTTTTGAAATTTGCAATCAAGTCTTGGCTCTCCTTAAAAAGCTTAAGCAATAAAATCATGGAACCTGGTGCTTTTCCTTTTCTAGTGCATGGGCACAGAATAAAAATTACCCCTCTCTCAAATTCCTCTGCCTGGCTCAGTCAGTTTTGGTTCTAATGAACTCTAAATCTCTGGATTTGAATAGGGAGTTGTTCCAGGTTTAAGTGTAGCTGCTTGTGCCCTCCCCCAACACCATTTCTGTTTGCTTCAACTTCACTTGAGTCATTTGTTTGCCAGTCACTTTCTCTCTCCACTCCTGGAAAGCCATTAGAATTGATTTCTGTAAGTATATTAAATACTTTTGATAGAACCTGTAGGGCTGTCTCAGAGTGTGCATAGATTGCTGTCAGTTGAGATGGTACTGGAAGATGCTGCATTTGTACCAAAAGAGAAATCCCACATCCTTCTGTTTCACATTTCTTCTCTGGGCTTCTAAGCAGAAAATTTTCCTGATCCTTTGAAATAAATAGTCAGTGCAAATAAATATGAAATCTAGGCTTCTTGGAAATCAATAGCAAAAACCTTGCTTGACTTCAAAGGGCTGACTTAGAAGGTTAATGGCACTAATTTAATGCTGCACATAGGATAAAATCCACTTGTGAACCATGTACTGTACCTGAGGAGCCCAGGGATATAACATGACACTGTTACTAGCTGGTTTAGTTGAAACAGAACCTCATTTTTCTCATTGCTTGGAAAATTGTGGATGTTATCATCCTTTTCCTATAAGTAAGCTAATCTTTTTATTGATATAGTGCACAACAAGCACCAAGTGATTTGCGATGTGGGAAGGTCTTTTGTTGCAGTTTCAGCGTGGCCCTGAAAGCAGCTTTAACAACAGAAATGGAAAAACCAGTTACACACGCCAAATCATTATTCTGAGAGTTCGACCAAATGATATGAAGGAGTATAAGCCCTACAGTACAAAGAGATTGTGGAAAATCTGTAGGCACCACGTGAATCACTTTGTCATGCACGCATGTTATGGCACACATGGCACCATGCACTTTATTTAGGCCAGCACTCTGCAGATCAAATCCATTTGGAAGAAAGGTGATCGGTTCCGTGGAGCTGCTGGACATGAAAAACAATAGGTGTGTGAGACATGCCTGCAGCTGTCTGTGAAAATGTCAGGGCAAAACAGGGGTATTAGAAAGACTTCAGATTCTGCATATGAGGTTTTAGCTTTTGTCCTAACTGGACTTGGAAAGGTATTTTTGTAGTTTCAAGTTAACTAGTTCAAAGCCTTATTGCTTTAGGCCACATTTGCATCATGGAATTAAGAGCACATATTTGAGGAAAATTGAAATCAAGCAGTTAATTACTAAGTTTCAGGATTTTTTTTTCTTCCAAAAGAGGAAAAAAAGAAATAATATCTGGGTGGTAAAGCTATTCATTGAAACATTTTTGACATTCAGTCAAATGTCTTAAGTAATCTAACAAACTGGTGGGATTTGAAATTGCTTTTGTTCTTGTTAAGGCATTGTTCATCCCTGCCTGCATAGTCCTGCCTGCCTCACTTCTCTCTCCCTAACAGTCCTGGTTTGTGCATGGTAGAGGAGTGAAGGAGAAGCCATGGAAAGGCCTATATGGCTTTCCTGCTGAAACAAGCCTGCACCCCACCCAGACAGAACTATGTCTCGGCCAATTTATTAGCCAAGTTAGAATAGGCAGGTGGTAATGTCCGTCTTTAGGTGCATTTCACTGGTTTTGCAGCCTGAAAAGTGAAACAATTGTTGTAATGCTATTTACTGCCTTACATTAGCAGCCGAAAGGCACCAGCATCTCAGGATGGCCATACTAGGAAATCCATCTCACAGCTGCCCTGAGTTTATTGTCACTTTGTTACTCACCCAGACTACTGGGATATGAGGCTGGGCTTTGTAACAACCCCATCTTTGGGCCATGGTCGTGGGATTTGCCGGCAACTATGTTCTCTCCTCAGCGAGCAGTCACACACACCTCTGAGTGTGCACAGAGGTTCCAACAGAATCTCCTGCCCTGCACAGGATATTTCCTCAAAGGCTGATTCCTATCATGACTCCAGGCTGAAGATGGGAAGGCTTCTCCCTTACTACTGCCTTTCCTGCCACTAGTGAGGGGACCATGTGAAAGTCTCCAAAATCAGAATGGATTGTGCTAACCTTGGGAAACGGCAGATTTTTCAAATCAGAGGTTTGAATTAATTTTTTCTGCCACTACAGCATCTAAGAATCTCAGAGTATTTTATCCAAAAGTCACACTTGGTAGTTCTCAGAACATAATTTATTGTCCATATGCACTTTTCATTCTAAAATCACCCTATTAAAAAAAAAAAACAACACAACAACTTTGTGCAGGACAGGGAATATCAGAATAAAATATTAAGTATATGTGCTATGGTAATGAGTACTTTGTATAATCAATTACAACCTAACACAATTCAGATAATTTATATGATTTTCATATGGTGCTGTGGGTGCCACAGGTACAATCTGACTATCTGGTGAGAGACTCATTGTAACATGGCATGTAGCAATTGTGCAAGTTTTATTGCAAAACGGAGAAAAAAAAGTTAAGTTCTGGAAAAACATATTTCTTAACTTCCTAAAGTTGATGCTTACACATATTTGTTTTGTACTCCAAAATCATTATGAATTTGAGCTTCACAGCATCATGGAAACATTTTGAAAAACCTGTTGAATCAGATCTCAGCTGTGATTCTTACAATATGATAGCGGATAAATCCAGATTGTTATTTAACACCCATTTCCCCTTTAAATACAAAGAACTGTCTTCTTAAAACTGTGATTTGATTGTCTGGACACAGTGGATAAAGTCTTAGTGTGACTACTTCATTTATATGTCCATGTGTTTACCTAAGTTTTTATGAAGGAGAGCATGACCTCTTTATATTTTTCTACATCCCAAGTACAAACAGAATAGTTTCTCCTATTCTGAGCATGAAGAGACACTTTCCCCAGCCAGCTTTGGACTCTGACAGCACAGAAGTTCACACCAACAGCTTTATGTGGACAGGCAATTGTTGGACTGGTATTGTTGCAAGCTAGCAAACAGTATAATAATATGTATTACCTGAAATCTCATTAGAAGTCTGATTTTTTGATGAACAGTGTGGGAGTAAAGAAGTAATCTTGCTTTCCACATGTGGCACTTTGACCTGGCCAGTCAGCAGCACTTGCTCTGTGTGCATCCCCTAAAGGGCAGCTTTGCTGGTGTAGCATTTGTGTGATCGTATTTTCCCTGCTCATGTTGCTTTCCTGTCTATAATCCTATGAGAAATCCTTAAAAATCTTTAAAGTAGGGGTTCAGTGGGAAAACCCTGCAATTCAGCCACACATGCATGCAAATGGTGCTGCTTGTATTTTTTGATGAATGCTACTGTCTGCTTTTCCACTTAAAACTGGCCTAAACATTTAATCTGTGATCACAGAACGTACCTGATGCAACCATAGCCATGGTAAAGTGATGTGTGGAAACTATTTAAAGTATTTAAGCATAATTTCATGACATTTAGCAACTGGAAACAACAAAAACCTCATGTGATCTGTGTATACTTTCCAGAATACGTCCCCAGCTGGCAAAATGCCATTTCACTACTTGCCTTGCCCCACTCCCCAGCTCTCATCCCTTCCCTTGTTCAGTAGACCAACAGCCAAGGATTTGCAGCTTCCAAAAGTTTCTGCCTCTATGAAGGGTCTTTTTAAGACCAGGCAGATTGCAAAAAGAAAACACAGGGATTAACATAATTTTGTCTACCTTTCTGAAGCTAATCATAGGGGGTTTTTTGGTGTCTTTAAATCACTGAGTTTCATCAACAGCAAATATTAAGGGATGCCTTGTTTCCATTAGGGTTAATATCACAATTTTGCCTGATCATTCTCAGTACATAACCCAGTGGAAACAATGCATCTTTTGTAGTAAAGCTTCTACCAGAAACCTTGGATGTTTTACAAGAAGGAAACATTGGCTAAGACTGCAATGTAAAAATGTGGTCTATGATTCCCATAGAGATGTATAGTATTAATACACGCTGCCATGCCAAAACCTTACTGGTATACCACATCCAGAATCAGATGGATGAGGAAAAAGCATTTTTCTGCTGCCTTTCCATGCCTTATTTTTCCAAGTGAGGGATGCAGTACAATATACTCATATAATAATATGCTTAAAATCACTTATGTTCAAATGAAGCAAAACACTCCAAAGCATTCACTGCCTCTGAAACTATGCCCTTACGGTTTCAATTAAAAAGACATTATTTACTTTGTGAAACTTTGCCTGGATCTGTAATTCTTCCTCATTGTCTGAATACAGCTCTAAAAAGCTTCTGTACTTGAAGTCACTAATCAGATTTCATTTGGTTACAGTCATATGTCATGTCATATCATGTCACATAAATATTGGTTATTCAGTCCAGTCTGCAATAAGGAAAGTTTCGTATCATCTTGTTTCTGGCCTTTCTAATACACAGTTTAGGCACTCTGCTACCCAAGAGTTTTTTCAGATTTTGAGATGATTTTTTTCTTGTACTTCCTGATGAAGTGGCAGTTTAGTTTTTCAATTCATAGCATTGATTACATTAGTTTTGTGCCATGCATGGGCTATTGATTCTTTTCTGAAGAAATTAATATAAAAGCAAGCAGCAATGGCAACTAGTCATTAATTGCAAACTTTCCTATACTCCTTAAGTGTCTGGAATAGTAAGTTCTTTCAAAACAGGGTATGGAAGGAAACTACATCCAGCCCAAAATGCAGAGTGCACATACATCGCTGTGCCCACATCCCTGGTGTGTGGCAGTGGTTTGTGCGGATGTGTTCACACAGAGCAGACTCAATGTACTTCAGCTGGTGGCTCCACCTTCTGTTTGCTCACCGGCCTTCTTCTCAAAAGCTCAGTCTACCATTCCTTCATCTTCTATTATTTTTCAGTGCATTGGTAGCAGCTGTGATGATCCAGGGCATTGCATCAGCAGCTTCTGGGGACTGGATATTTCCAGTGTCATCCCCAAAAGCTGTAAGGCGCCACCATTCTTGAGCTGCAGCTTCATGCTGAAGTGAGTAGGTGTCCCTTCCATGGCTCAGAGGGAGTTATTGCCTCTGCTTTCAGGAGAGGTTCATGCCACACAGTACAGCAGCCTCCTCCTGCCTTACACCATGTTCCTACTGAGTGTGGAAACATCTTCCTGACTTTTTCACACGGCAGTGCTTTCTGCAACTCCACATAAAGAAATTAATTGTTGCTTGTTTAGGTATGGCAGTGTGCAGTTGTGGGTGTCAGCTAAGCAGCTGAGTAGAAGAGAGACAGTTTTGTTCGAGGTGCCAGGCAGGGACAGATGTGTATCTTGTCAACTTCTCACTTTACCTCGTGATATTTCATCACTAATTGGTATTGTGACAATGAGGGAACCGCTTCCAAAGGAGTCTATTACTTAGTCCAAAATGGCTAATAAAAATGTCCTATGAATTGAAATGTAGTTCAGTTTGAAAGGAAATTATATCTCCCTGGAGACTAGTAAATGGTTTGGGAAAAAGTGTTCCACTGTTCTCTTCTTTGTTGCAACAATCTGTGCTGGAAAATATCTTTTTATTACAGCTGGTTGGCTTTAAACTCATACTGGTTCAAATACACTGAAGGGAGAACAAACGAAAAACAAGTTCTTGTGAATGCTGCTAAATTGAAATCAATGAACTGTAGGCACTCAAGGCAAACAAGTCTTCATCTACTCAACATTTTCTTGGGCATTTTTCTGGCTGATTTTACAGCCATCGGCAAATGAACAACTTTCTTTTCCTACAGGCTAGTTGTTACTGCTTTGTGTTGTTGTCACCCATAATATTTTGATGGCTTCTGTTTCATTTCTTTTTATTATAGTGTCAGATTTGGTCATATCAGTCTAAGAAATCTTTCCAAGAGCAGTCAGACCATCAAGAACATCTGATTTATTTTCTCTAGATTTGGTGTCTTCAGCATGATAGTTTATGTGTGTTTTTCCACCTTCATTAGTCAGACTACTTCATGAAGATGGATAAACAACATTATCTCCACTTACCAGCTGGAAACAGTGATGCATAGAGAGAATGAGTGTCTTCCCGAGGCTGCTCAGGAACAGTGAGTTCAATCATGAGTCACTGCTGAGGTACCCAAATGGTCTGGTCTCCTAATGCCCAGCCCAAGGCTGGCCTGTCATGGCATGGCTCCTACATCCATGGGAACAGTGAAGCCAGAGACTCATGCAGCACTGCTTTGCTCCTTTGGGTCTGCTGGACACAGGCGTTATGGGTGAGGAAAAATACTTGCTGTCAGACTTCCAAAAATAATAATAATAATAATAATAATAATAATAATAGTAAGAATAAGAATAAGAATAAGAATAAGAATAAGAATAAGAATAAGAATAAGAATAAGAATAAGAATAGAAGTGTTCGTTAAAGTGTTCCCCAAAAATATTTACTGAACATTATCAACAGAACTTTTGATGTGAGAACTAAAGGCAGTTCAGCTGCAGTTCAGCAGCAGAGTCTCCAGCTGGGTTTGGCTGAGACAGCCTCGTCTCAGCCGCTGTCCAGCTGTATCACTGTCTTGTCAAGACTTGGGACATTGGACCAGTTCAGCTATTTCTAAGTGATATTGATGCCATATCTGAAGATGAGCAAGACTGACATCCAAACTCCCAGGACGTGTCAAGGCAAACAATATTCACAATGGGTGAGTTGTGGTGTGTTCTGAGAGATACAGACTGTATAGACTCAATCCTTTATTCCTAATTATAAGGGAATCCCTAAAAAGATGAGATATAGGTTGGTTTTACACTTCTTCAAAAGCTAAGGAAAACTCAATTTTCCTTCCCCTCAACCTGGATTAATGATTTCATAGCTTGTAAGTAATCTTTAAATAAGATTAATCTCTGCACTATGAAGTTTCTTGTGTTTCCTCTTCAGCAGATCTGGTCTCTACTTGCCCTGTTGTAATCTTTCTTGAAGCATCTACAGCTTGCCATAGTCAGAGACCTGAAGTTGGAGCAGGATAGACATTTAGCCTAAAATTGTCCTAACAATAAAATAAAATTAAACTTTTTTGTAAACTTTCATGCTCATGCACATAGGAAGACAGAACAGACAATAAGTCCTATGGTACACTTTTGGTAGACTGTATCATGTATTATTGCCCCAAATTTGTTAAAATCAATAAATCCTGTCTGAAAGACAGAGCAGTGAATAGCCTGGATTTGTCTCATTTGTCTTCATCATTAGGCTATGATGAATAAATGGAAGCACAGCATCCTTTGATGTGAATTTCATTCTTAGAATTAAAATTTCCTGGTTTTCTCTGTTGGTGGTGCTTTTGATCTCTTGAATTGTTAAAAGCTGTCTCATTTTAGGGTGATACAGTTTAACTGAAATACTTCACTGTCACTCTTGAAAATCTTAATATCAAGAATTATCTGAACCATTGTGGGTTCTCTGTGAAGACTCCCTCTGCACAGACCAAGCCAGTGAAATGAGGGCAGGGATTCTTCTTACAAAGGGTTTTGGACAGAGAAATATCTGTTTTCTTATGAACGCAAAAAGCATGTTCAGTATTTGTTGATAAAACACCAAAGAAACAAGCTTGTTTTTGAAGGGTATTGCTGTTGCTTGTGTAAGAAAACATCACAGTTCTGTGTTCAGTGGAAATGTGCCTGTGTGCTTGGGCTGGCCTGAGTGTCCAGGGCGCCTGCCGCTGGGTTTCTTACGACAGTCCTCTTTCACAATTGCTGCAGCAGCACTACTCTGTGTGTATGAATACTTAATAAGAGCTATGACTCCAGTATGGAGATTTTATATGACAGCATACAACTGCTTTAAAGGCCACTAAAGCTACTGTCACGCAGAGCCAGCCTTCTGGCTCCCTCTTCTAGGCCAAGGCTTTGGTTTGTAGTAGGCATCCATTTTATCACCAGTGATTTGTGAGCCCAAGTAAGCACCCATGACATACAGCGGAGCCCTCAGAATGAAAAAGCTTTTTGTTTTCTTCTCCTCATCTTCAGTGAGCATCCGTTTGGCTGCTGCTTGATAAGATGAAGTTAAATTAATGTAATTTAATGCCTTGGATGCAGGAACAAAACACACAATTGTAAAGCAACTGATAAAAATTACATAATCTTGTATGCAATCCCAGTTTAATATATGTGAAATTATTTCTGCAAAAGTCAAATGGTGTCATTCAATATTATATTTTAATGTAATACAAGGCCTTTGCTCTGAGAGAGTCTAATTCTGGATAAAATCACAGATGGGCTCCACTCTGTTGCTTATTCTCACAAGACTATCATGAGGGCTATTCAGAGAGATGTCTTTTCTCTTTCAAACTAATGCATCATGAATAAGCAGTGGAATCTTACTATCATGTCCCTGAAATCCATCTAGTATCATCTTTCTGTTTCCTTTTCATCAGTAATCTAACTGACAAGGTACCAGTTTTAAAAAAAGACCTATGGAGGAAACAGATACACTGATTTAGCATTCTATTGCTTGTTTGTCCTGTGTGTAAAGAAGGTCTGGGTTTTTTGTTTGGTAGTTTTGGTGGCTTTTTTTCTTTTTTAGCTTTGCCAAATCTGCCTGCATGGTTTTATTGGATGACTTGTCATGACAGAAGAGCAGCTTTTACTGGCACCCTTCTGATGTTCCTTTTCAGGCCATTAGGTAGATATCCTCTACAGTGGGATTAGGTGCTTGAGGGTCTGGAAGAGCTAAGGTTCTTTTGGGGAACTCTAATTTGAAAACAAAAATATCAATATCTTAAAATAAAAATAACAAAAGCCAAAGCATTAAATCCATTTCCCTTTTACATGAACACTGGATTGATGAATAATAAACCACAAACCCCCAGTATCATAAAACCTCCTGAAATAACGTGGGGACAATAGGTAGCTTATAGCATTTGAGCATGGCCTCCCCAGCCCACAGAGGGGGAAATGGCAGGAGAGGAGGATGGATGAGCAGAAGGGCTGTATCAGGATAGGGCACAGCCTGGGGTGCTTGGGGATCTCACACTGCAGTTACACACATGATCTCTGAGGTCAAAGCTGTTTAAGAATTGCTGCTCTGAGCTGCCTCCCTTCCTGCCTATGTTGCTTTGTCCATTGTGCCATTACTCTCTGCTTGTAGGGCTTTTTCATTCCAACCAGACATGAAAACCATGCATTAGAGGCAAAAGAAATCTCCACAAGCCCACAAGTTTTTCTTGACAAATTTCTTAGACTTGCATTATGGCATGGTTTAACAAACAGTTGCACTGGTGTAAGTAAAAAGATGCTGAAATATGGCACATGGACAGAAATAACCATCTGGGGGCAAGAGCTCCTTAACCTTAACCAAACAAGCTTTGCTTTTAGGAAGAAAGCTCTCCTAACTGCAGCTTAGGGCTGTGCTCTGCCAATCAGGCTGCTGTGGGAAATGCTTTTGCAACTGGTGCCTCCTTAATTCTTTAAAATGTTGCTGTTCCCAGTCCCTTCTGTAATAAAAACAAATAATGAAGTGTGGGCATGGTTTTTAAAACCCATGCAAACCGTAGTTCGAAAAGTTCTGGAAAATAATTATTTTCATCAGTCCTCTAAGCAGTTTCTTTGCTTCCAGGGGCTTGGTAGGAGAGCTCCTCCAGAGCACTGGGAAGGACCTCCAGTGGGACTGCACCATCTTACACTCAAACGTTTTCAGTTTCTGTGGTAGTTTGAAGTGATCTCAGACGTGTGAGATTCCCTTCCCATTGAGCATGATGCAAACTCACGGGTTAAGTAAGAGCCCTTCTCATGCAGCTCTGCTGCAGCCCTGGGCTGACTCTCTCCCACAGGGAACGTGACCGGTGGCAGAGACACTGTCGTGCTCACCTTGCCTTCTATCTATGGCCCGGGAGGAAGAGAAGCAGGGAAGGAGGTCAGTCAGGCAGTGTCCCTGCTGGCACCCCTGTTCTTTTGGCTAGGGGGTGCTTGGACAGACAACTGAATGTCTGCACATCTTCACTGAAAGGGACCCATTTCAGAGTTTCCATTTTAGCCTGGCTTTCACTCCCCCTAGGACATGAAAAATAAGTCCCCATAATACTGGTGATTCCAACAGCTGTGAGAGTCTTTGCATTTGAGATAATGCTTTGCTCACTAGGTTCAAATATCTGCTTTTCTAAACTAATCTTTCCTCAAGCTACAAGAACTTGGGCACATGGTCATTGTCTGCTTTGCATTTGTAAATTCCTTAATATACAGGGAGATGATTTTCTGCCACAAATGTAACAGATGCAATAGTGAAAAAAGAAACTCCACCGTTTGTCATCCTGATACAACTAACTTGCAGCTCTGGGCACTGCCTCAACACAGGCTGCAAAATGTTATTTAGCCACTTGAGTATGAAGTACTTCCCCTACCACCCATTAATATCTCTCCAGCAGCTTCCTGAGAATAAGATTATAAGCTGAATACATGGAGCAATACCAAGTGTGTGCTGCTCCAGGATAACCCTAATCCTTCCTGAAGAACTTGGAGTATTTTCCTCTTTTTTTTCTCCTGTTATGCGCCCATCCTGACAAGCTTGCAGTAGTTCTGGTGTGACATGATTAAAAAAAATCAGATATCTCAAAAATCTGGAGACTGCAAACAAAAAGCTGATCAGAACTGTCCAGTCCTCATATAGTATTACTGTAAGAAGGGTTATTTAGGTCCTTTGTTGTGCTTTTGCATATCTTTCTAATTTTAGTCTATTTTATAATGTTTAGTAACAAGTTCCTAGATTTGAATTGCCTGTCTGGGCCTAACATAGTATTTCTGTAGCACTTTACCCTTAAGCTATGAACAACATCAGAATTAAGACCAGGTTAATACAGCTTTTAAGGGTGGAGTGCCTTTCAGACAATCCGCATTGGATGCAGGCGGGGCTCCAAACTGTGATATCCCATTGTTCCAGTGGAAGTCACTTGTGGGGAAAACCTGCACAGTTAGTATCTGCTGGGCAGTTTGAACAACTATCCTGCCATAGCCTATAAAGTTGATCACAAATATATTACAGCATATAATTTAAAATAATGCAGTAGAGAGAAAACTGGTAGCTGTGATTCAGTTTTAATCTTACTGCTGACATGGGAGAAATTAGATTGTGATTCTGGCTGTTTGGGATGGTGAAAGCAGTCTAAGAAGATAAATCAAAGAGAATTTGAGGGACTGTGAGTGCAATGGATCAAAACAAAGCAATTCTCTTCTTTCCCCATCTCCCTCTCTGCCCTCTTTGAGCTTGCTGTAAGTTGCCCCTAGAAATTATTTTTTAAAAAGGATAGTCATGCTTAGTATGATGGTCTTCTTCTAAACTAATGCCAGTGCATTGGTAATAGCAGCAAGGAAACAGACCAAACACAAAAAAAAATCTGTTCTTTGTTTTCTAGGGGAAGAAATTAAGATCTGATGGTAGGGACTTTTCTTAAGCAGCAGCAAGTAAATTGCTTCACAGCCATGGATATTCCAGGTCTGTGTATATTCTGTGATAGACTAAATCATCTACACTGGAAGCAATGGGAATTGGATTATAGCCTTCAAGGATTTTGGTGGTGTATAGCTTGAAATGGATGAATAAGAGCCACTACTTAATTGTAATAAAGAGTCTGAATATGTAACTGTGTCTCCCAAATATGTGGGATGATGACTAGAGGTGACACAGTTCTGCAGGACTCTGAGCACTTTGAGTCCTGCAAGCCACTTAAATTCATGCTGAACATGGAGTGAGGGTTGCCCTTCACCCCAGGCCTTGGTCACTTATAGACACTGATGAAAAGAACTGTGATTGCCAGTAGCCTAGAAGGAGGCGAAGGTCTGCCTGGCTGGCAGGAAGATGGATGAGCTCATGGTCAGGAGCGTGCTGGGTCTCTCAGCAGAGGTGGCTGAATGGGCTCTAAAGCTGCTACTCCCTTCCCCGCAGGACAGACTATTCCTGCTTTCAAGAGTTTAGAAGCAGGTTTTTATAGGAATTTGAGCTTTACCCTTTTCCTCCAGAGGAAGTAAGCTCTTTTAGCATTCTTTAAGAAAAAAGAGGGAATAAGCACATTTATTTGAGAAATCAGATTTCTGTGATTTCCCTTGCAACTCCCTTCTGCAGTGAGGGCTGAAGGGATATGGGAGGGAAGGGCTCCCACAGCCAGTTCCTGGTGATGAAGTGTTGTGATACACTCCTGTAGAGTTCATTCCTTAACAAGACATGCTGCAGTAGATGTATTATGTACCTGCTCTGACACATTCCTGCAGAAAATGCTCTAGTCACCAGCAACTGACCCCATGTGAATTAAAAGACTTATTTATTAGGAAATCAGATGAAAGGTAGCTTTATGCAAACCAGCTAGAGTTGTGAAAGGAATCCACATTCTCGATGAAAGGGAACACTTAGTCCAAAGTAAAATATGTACTGTGTTTGGTCACATCCCTGGCATGACAGAGGATGGCTTCCTACCCACAAATGATGATATTGTCTTCAGATAATTGCTCCCTTATCAGATAAATCATTGATTTTCTCATTTTAAAAATGAGTATATTCTTCTTGAGGATTGCTGTTATGTCAGTCCATGATGTGTGGGTGGGGACAGAGCCCTGCCATGATACCAACAAACCCTCCAGCTCTGCTGGGACGCCGGGCTTAGTTCTTCCCAACAGTTTCCTTTTGTTTGCTTTCACAGCCATTTCAGGCAGCACTGAAAATGTCCATTAAGCCCAGTATCTCTTGCTTGTTCCTGCTGTGACACTGAGAGCTGTGTGTCCAGCCAGCTCTCCCCCTGCACCACGTGAGGAGAAATCATGGCCTCGTTGGAAACGGCTCAAGTTTGTTTGGACAAACCTTTCTGTCTCCATGTCGCACATTTGTATGTGTGCATAAGTCAGAAAGGTGGGATCTGAAGCCCTTAAAGAATCCAGCAGCCATGTCTGAAAAATACAAATGCATACTTCTGGGTATTTGGGAAGGCTTTGCTGTTGAACCTCATAGATGTGCATGTATGATGGACACCTCTAGCACACTGTGGAGTGACCCACATGGCATCACTCATTCTGCAACATCAGAACTTCAGGAAGTACCCCTTAAGGATGAGAAATGGGAGCTCAGGGTAATTTCTGCTATCTGCCAGCAAATAAAACTCTTCTACGTCCAGAGGCTAGGCTGCAACTGTATTTCTGCTGCATGTGGCTCATTTCCAAAACAAAGTTAAAGATCAGATGAGAACCCTGTACTTTGAAACTTCCCCTGAAGTGGACGCTGGCATAGATGACACTGAGTGGTGAGGAGGTGGCCTATAAGGGAGGGTGACTGAGCACAGCCACGTACACCAGACTAATGTTTCACCCATGTGCCCAAAGCAGAATTTCAATGAAAAAGTGCAGAGTGTATATATAAGGATCAAAATTTCCCAGTACCTACTAAGAAAGTGATTTTATAAAGACCTGATTGATCAGGCTGGTGCTGCATTTGTATCTCTAATATGCCCTCATTCAGATGGTCTCTATGGCTCAGAATGGCTTTTATCACTTTAAGCAGAGCAATACTTTCACAAAAGAATGTTTTTGCAAGCAGTAGTGCGTAGTATTAATGAATTAGCAGCTTCCTGGACTTAGCTTTGGTTTCAGCTAACTAGCAAGCACACAGGCAAAATTAATCCACTCTCTGACTAATAGTCAATTCACTCAGTTGCAGGATGTATGATCAGTAATTTTATTTTAAAATAAGTAAATAAATAAATGTAAATTGCTGGTTTTTATTTTGTCAATTTTCCTCAGTAATGAAACAGAGAACTACTGCTGATGGTTGGCTGTTTCCCCAGCGAGATTTCAACACATCTTGTGTCCTCTTTTTCATGCCAGGTGGCAAGCAGACAAGCATCCTATCAGATTAATTCTGGTGGGAGGCTTTACAATTATTCTTATGACCATTTACTCCAAGCACTGATGGAGAATTTTGAAAAAATTATTATGTGATGAAGCTCATATGTAAGAATTTGATCACAGAGACGATATAATGATGAACTTATTCATATTAGGCTAATGTCACTGACTAAAATTGAATTAGTCCTGATGTAAATCAGCCTGAACTGAATTCAAGGAAATACTGTGAAACTATGCTTAATTGGTACAACTAATGGAAAGAAGGTAATTTCCTTCTTATTGGTTCCAACTTTGTCTATCATGAATTGCATGGTAATTCTTCTTTGTGCTGCAAATAAGTTGTCAGCTTTTCTAGCCTCTGCAGTAACTTTCAACACTGATTATATTCAAGATCAGTTGTTCATTTTGACTTTTAACACTTAGCATTTTTATGAGAACTGCCATAAACTTTTGGGAGCTAATGCCCTTAATGATCATGAAGGAACTGGTAAATCAGGTCTTATTTTTTAAACAAAATTTTTATCCCAGCAGTAGTTTTCAGGGATGACTGTTGCTGGAGCGCATTATCTCATTTTGAATTTCGCGTTTAAACGACCAAAGAAGTTTTTTCATTGACAAATATTGTAAATCTTTGGATATCTGCTTTGCACCCTTAAGGGACAGCTTGCTGCAATTGTCCAAGTCTGTAGGTAGAGGACAGGATATTGTCCACATAAATTAAAAAAACACCAACTTTGCAACGTTTAAATCAAAAGAAATCTCCATGCTTTTTCGGAACAGCAGCTAAAACATCTTCAGGCATAATTTATGCTGTTGACAGTCGTTGCTTATATAACACCAGGAAGTCTGGTTTTAATTCTAGTAATATTCCTAGGGAGGTGGGTGGCTTAGTTAATAAACTTGATCTTTCACCATCAGAATCAGATTGAGGTCCCTTGTTGCAACATGCCTGTCTTTAATTTGGATGCTCGTTTACTTACAGAGGTTACCTGCTGACCTGCAAGGATAAGAAATTGATGTCTGACTCACGTCACCAAGTCCGCAGGCAGATGTGCAGTGAAAGGAGCGCAGAAGTGGTCATCTGCCCTGGGCAGAATGCCAGAGTGGCATCCTCTGGTGGCCAAGAGGGCTGTGGGCATGGTTAGAGGGGAGGAAACCACGGCTTCTCCAGGTTACTGCAGTAAGGAGACATCCCTGAAGCGTTTAACGCTGGAGGTACAATATCCTGTCCCGTGCTGCAATGGTTGGTCTGCTCAGGGTGCTGCCAGCACCCACCGGCTCCAAAGGGACCAGTCAGGCTGGGATGTGAGATGGCTGCTCCTCCAAGGGTTGCTCAGGGCCATCAGGGGCACCACTGAAGACTCTTCCAGACAATACAATTCAGCATTTACTGAGCATGATCCTTGCAAGACAGAGGCCATCAAAAATAGATATATATATTTTAAAGTTACTGACTCCCATGTGCTAGCTCAAGCCCCAGCCTCAACACTACATAAACAGGAAACAAGGCACTTCAGTAACAGAATATTCCACCTTGATGTCCACACACACATGGTCACTTCTCAGCTCTCATGTCCCTGAGGCATTCAGGTTCCTTCATGCCTTAAATTCCTAGGCTGTCTCTTAGATATCCATCACGAAATACCCAGAAAATGGTCCCTAAAATAAAAGACAGCATCAGATTTTGACTCCTATTAACTTCAGTGTCCTTAACATTGTTGGTTTGTGCATATTAAAAGAGGCTCTCAAAGGAGAGTCACCAAGTCCAGAGGGGAGCTACTAAGCTGATCACAGGGATAGAGTACCTCTCTGATGAAGACAGGCTTTGAAAGTTGAGGCTGCTCAGCCTGGAGAAGAGAAGGCTCTGGGGAGAGCTTATAGCAGCCTTCCTATACATAAGGGTGGCCTATAAAAAGCTGGAGAGGGACATAACACAAGGGTATGTAGTGACAGGACAAGGGGGAATGGCCTTAAGCTAAAGGAGAGTAAGTTTAGACCAGCTGTTGTGAAGAAATTCTTTATTGTGAGGGTGGTGAAGCACGAGAACAGGTTGCTCAGAGAGGCTGTCAATTCCCCATTCCTGGAGTAGTTCAAAACCAAGCTGGATGGGACTGTGAGTAACCTGAGCAAGTGGAAAGTTCCCTGGCCATGGCAAGAGGTTTGGAGATAGGTGATCTTTAATGTCACTTCCGACGCAAACCATTCACTTTGTCAGGGGCTGAGAAAGGCATAGAGCTCCCAAAGCAGCAGAATTATTTTGATTTATAGGCCCTGGAAAGTATTACAATAATTATGGCTTGAAATGCAGTGTTTCCTGGATCACTAGTCTAATATCTGGAAGTGCTAGACAGGAACCTAGCCTACCAGCCAGTGTCTGCTTACTGAACTTTCTGTGCTCTGCCTGATACAGCAAGAAAAGCCTGTCTGTCTACTTTAGATTTTGAAACCCTAGACCTAAGCCTAACCTCAACCTGAAATATACTGGGTAGCAGTTCAAACAGGAAGAGATCCTCTGCTCAATGTACTATACTCCTCCATCCCAACTCCCTGGCTGGGTACTGCAGGATGATACAGTAATGATGTCTTAAAATTCCTTCAGGTCTGGACTCCTAAACAGCTTCAATCTCAAATGTACTCAAGGGACCAAGCACTTCTGTAAATCGTGCAAGTGCCCCACTAAAAGCAGCTCTCTGCCTGCCTTTCTGGGCTCTGCAGGTTGTGACAAGAATAACCAGTCTGGCTGCTTTTGCTTCTCTGACTTAACTGATTTCAGGGATGGGATGGCCCCATGGGCTGCATATCACTTTAGGGGTAAATTTCTCATGACAGACATTTATGCACTTAAAGACATTTTTACTGAGACATGCAGTAAAGCCTGGGTAATAAACCATGGGGGCTGAAGGCTGCTGTGTCCTGCTATATAATTGCATTTCACAACACTTTTCGGGTTAGAGGTAGAGAAAAACGAAGCAGCTGAACAAGTCATGCTACCTACATCCTGCACAGACCAGAAAGAGAGGGGGAGGAGTCATACTAAAGGGAACTGGGGCTTCTAATGTAGTTTATGGTCCCCTGGGAAGTTATGAAGTTACGGATTAGATTACAGTTAGGGGTATGGGGATTTAAAGCATTTAGACAGTGTTTTTATGAAGGGCACAGAGAGTAAGAGAGGAATTTGTTTATGGGCTTAAGGCTGGAGCTATCTTGGTGTGTAATTACTAATGTCAGGGTGATGGGAGAGCACCTAAAGCAGCTAAAGAGCCTCTCCTTGCTGCTTCCTGAAGCTTCTAAAATGTCAGGAAAGGACAGAAGTTAAAGACACTCAGGTAAGGCAGGTCCTGTCTACATAACTGCCTTGAATACTGGGTGCAGATCCCAATGCATTTACAAATATTTTTCTGAGGTTGCTTTGCAGAAACAAGATTTTGAGAAAGAAGAGTTCTGCTTTGGAGAGTTGAAGTCATTACATCATTGTGCATGACCCAGTGTCACATTCCAAGAAAAGGTTCCCTCAGGACTAAGTGGACAGGCGAAGTTAATTTCAGGTTTAAGGTTTGAGTTGGACAAATGAAATAATCTGTTCTTGATGGTTTTTGTAGAGCTAGGAGGGTTTTATGGAGAGGAGTTATATTTGATGGTCAAGATTCTTTTATCATGACTTCTGGTAGGTATGGCCCTTTGGAAACTTCTGAGCTTATGCATGGGGATTGGTTGTGAGACTCAAATGCCTTCCGTGTGGGTGGTGTAGTGGGCAGGCAGAGGTTGAAGACCTGGTGGTGAACTGAAGCCAGTCTGTCCCTTGTGTCTCTTTATATGTGGAGATGCCATGTACATCCTTTTGGGATTTGTGGGAGTAGGGATGAAGAAACAGCCAGACATTATTTCGTTGCTGTGCAAGAGCTCAGAAGGATGAGGTGAGAAGGGGAATTTGGTAGTCCCCAAGCCCTTCTGTGATGATTTCAGGGAAGGCGCTGCTCCCTACACACCTGCTTTTGGGATCCAGGTCTTGATGTGCTGTCTTGCATGCTCCAGGCAGTAAGGGTGGAAGCAGCTGATAGAATGGTTGAGAAGCTTAGTTTTAGTCTGAAATAACTCCTGCTAAAATTAATTTCATGCTTGTTTTGGGTGGGGATTTGGGGTAAAGCTGGAGGGAGCAGAGTGGTTTCACAGAACCGGACACAGCCAGAATATTCATTATTCTTCAGTACTACACAACACAAAAAGAAATTTGATGAGAACAAGAGCTCTTGTCTTGTATTGTTATTTGCTGTATGGGTTACACAGCTTTTTAGTCATCTAGATCCTCTCCCCATCTTTCTAGAATGAACAAGGCACAGCAAGACCAGACATTCTTCCTGCTGTAGTTTCTTAAAATGCAACTCGGACATATATACACACCATCTCCCCCCCAACCTTGGTTCAAGGCATTTGTAAATGAAAATCACAATATTCTGTGAGAAGTGTCCAGTAACCCCAGTTGTACTTGAAGTCATAAACAATCTCCTGGACTCACATTTACCCCTCATCTTCATGATGCTTTTCCACCTGCAGGATGCAACAAAAAATAACTCATCTGACAATTGTGTCTTTGTAACCCTAACCCTGGTCTGAAGGGCATCCACATAGGGATTCAGAAACTAGGAGTTAGTCTAAGCCCTCTGACTGTACTATTTCCTGCTTCCCCTTAGTGTCTGCAGGTTGTATACTAATATATTTTTCTGCATGAATCCCTGGCCTAAATGTTCGCTTACTCTGATGAGAGTAAGTTTTGAGTCTATTAGTTGCTCTAACCCTAACTCTAACCTTAAAATAAGATATTCTGATGGGATAAAGAAATATAACTTCATGTGACTTTCAATTTTAATTTCTCAACTGCTTTTTAAAACAGTCCCAAGCTTCCTAGACACGGACCTATGTTATGAAAATATTCTGCTTGACTACTTTGGGTCAGAACTGTAACTCCAAATCATAATCTTTGTGTGAAATATAGAAGAATTGTAGTTAATAGTCTAGGACTATAGAAGGCAATGGAAGGCAATCCCTCTTCCTTTTTGATCCCTGAAAAAAGTCACAGTACGATAACGTTAACTCTAACCCTACCCATGACCTTATTTACCCACTTAGTAATTCAGATATTCATATGTAGTATAAGTCCTTTGCCTCACAGATTTGTAGTTCTGCAGCAACACAAAAATAGAGTCTTCAAGTACACTAGGTTGTAGCAGCTGGAACCCACAACATGAGATGCAGCCAGATCATTGCTTCCTCTGACTCATGAGACAAACCCTTGGAAACCCCCCATAACACCAGTCCTATCCCTAATTTTTCAGACTCTTCATTGAGTTGCAAAATTAAACAGTCTGTTTGCTGTAGGTTTTCTGATCATAACCCAGCCCTCACTGCCCCTGGAGTTGCTATAGAACTGCACCAACATCAGTTGTGTTCTGTGTTGCTGAGCCCTACAGGGTGCAGCAAGACTAGCCTGGCAACACGGAAAACCCTCTAATACCAGTCTTTGTCATACTGGGCCTGTGTGATGCTGTTAGAGCAGCATGTGTACATCCCCTGGCTTTACAAATGCTAAAATTAAGTTCACCATCAAGCTATTTGACAAGGCTTCTGGGTCAGAAACCCCATGTTGTACAGCAGTGGGTAGCACCCCTCTTCTCTACAATAATCAGGGCTCTGAAAGATGGAGCAAATGTGCCTTATCTAGGTGTGTTTTCTTCTAGAATGAAACCTGATCCTATCTCAAAATCATAAAGAAAGGAAGTGGCTCATGCAACAAAAAGCAATATAAGAGGCCTAAAAATCCTGTGCTACATTTTTTCTCTCAACATTTTCATCTTCCTCAAGGCTTAACAAATAGAGTTTTTTCTTCAAGATGCTTTTTGTTATTCATCCCTAATGCAAACTTGTAGGGTTTCCAGGGACTTGCTGTTACAGAAAACTGAATCAAAGCTGAGAAGTACTTATAGTACTTGGTATCTTAGTTGCTTTTTAGACTCTGCAGAATGCAGTAATAATTATTGTATACAGTTTTACATTCCTAAATGCTGGTCCTAATCAAAACATTAAAATTATCAAAGTGCTGATCTTATTGTCAAAGGCAGTGCAGTATCTGCACAGTATCTTCAGCACCACCAGCAGCAGTCTTGACCTGTACTTCATTGGTTCAGTACACTCAATTTGAATACCTGGAAGCCTCCAGAGGCTCTCTCACACCATCAGCCCTACTAATCCTTTCTGGCTTCTGCATGAGGAAGCAGGAAATGCCTACCCATGTCTTCAGGATCTGGACTGCATGCCTCAGTACTAATCTCAATTGTTAGGTGCGCTAATATCTCAATATCATGAGTTGCAACATTGAAATGGGTCCTCACTGCACTTTTCTAAACTCTTCAGGGTGTCATAAGAATGATGTCTGTGTTTTTAGGTTCTAGAAGCCTAATCCTGATGTTACCATTCTCCCTTAATTCTGGGAAAAAACCCAACACCTGTTTTGATATATCCTGAATCTCTATGACCTGCCATGGAGTTGTGCCACTTCACACAATCCAGCAGATGTTTTCTGGTATTTCATTCTACTGATGACTCATGCCAGAAAATTAAGTTGGGAAGTTCTGTTGGGCAGAATGCATTTGGGAGCAAATCTGAGAGAGAAGAGTTGCAGTGCCTCAATATGTCCCCTTCTCTATGCCCTGCGCGTGCCTCTTCCTCTGTAATTCAGCACAAAATGGTAAGGAGAGACACATCACTGCTTTGGTATTCCTGGTACCCCTAGGAGTCAAAGACTAATCATCTGAGTTACTTTTTTGACTGCCAGGTCCAGTTATACTGTAGGGGAATTTTCTTGCGCCTCTGTTGGTTGGCCATGGATTTCATCACAGGACGGATGCGAATGGGCCAAGTTCAATCAAAGAGAATTCCTTATCTCCTGCAGACTGTCTCTGCTTGAGGGTGCAGCATTCAGTGGCCTGTACTGTAGCAGAGAGGACTTCTCCTAATTGTTATCATCTGGGTTCAATTAAATCTATATCCTTTATCTGGAGGATTCAAGTGCAAATGTCCAGCTTGGCTGGTGTTACCATGGACATGGCTGGAGAGGTAATCTAAAGACATCTGTGACTGTAATTCCACTGCTGTTGCTGAAGTAGGAATTTTCTGAACTTTATTCAGCATTTAAGGAGAAGGGTAGATTAAGATTTAACTTAAGTTAGTCATAGGTGCTGTTCAGTGTGGATATTTTGCACATAGTGTCTGTTTCACTGAGGTCAGTATTTATGACAAAGCCAAACTTTCCAGCACCAGTGACTTAAAATAATATGAAACAAAAGTGTAAACGAGCTAAAGAGTAGAAACAGCATGTGGTGAGGTAGGTCTACATAACAGGGTTCCAACAGCACTCTATCCCTGCCCATCTGAAGGCATCCTTTCAGAAGATCAACTCTCATATATCCCTTATCCTATCCCACAATCTGGGATAGGGAGGGATATAAAAGGATGACTCCATGTCACAGCCTACAGGATGCAATCAGCACCTGATGCTCTTGACCATTACAGAGAGGTGTGAGCTGCAGTCTTCACATTTCAAATGGGTGTCCTCACTTCTAGACTTTAAAACTGGGAACAACCTGTCTTTAATTAAATGTATGTTTAGAAAATTTGACTACTGTGCTTCAGCTAGAGTAGTCTCTGAGCTCTCAGACATTTGGGCTGCAATGGCTTCAGAAAGTCAAATGGCCAAACACAAAACTAAAGGGTGATGTAGCAGTACCTCAGCAGGATTGAGTCAAGCAGCATGGCAGATAAAAGACCGAGCACTTCTGCAGCTGCATGTCTTTATGAGCTTTGTAAAAGTCACCTTCTCTTTATCTTTAAAAATGGTCCCACAAATACTACTCTGACTTAATGAGAAATCTGTAAAAAGATCCATGGTTTATAAAAATCATTCTTCAGCATTTCCCCTTGCCCCCACCTGGTTCAGAGTTTTACTCTGGGGATTGACATCTTCTGGTTCTTATCAAATTGAGACCAAGCATGATGTGCATAATTCTTACGAGGGAATGGCAAGTACCACTTCTCTGCTGTTTCCTATGAGGAAAAGCTAAGAGAACTGGGACTGTTCAGCCCAGAGAAGAAAAGACTTCAGAGTGATCTAACTGTGGCCTTCCAGTACCTGAAGGGAACCTACAAGAAAAATGGAGAGAAACTTTTTAGAAGAGCATGTAATGACAGGACAACAGGGAATGGCTTCAAATGGAAAGAGAGTACATTTAGATTAGATATGAGGAAGATATTTACTGTGAGGTTGTTGAGACACTGGAACATGTTGCCCAGAGAGGTTGTGGCTGTCACATCCCTGAAACTGTTCAAGGCCACATTGGATGGGGCCCTGGGAAACCTGGTCTAGTGGAAGGTGTCTCTGCCTGTGGCAGGGGGCTGGGAACCAGATGATCTTTAAGATGTCTTCCAACTTAAACCATTCTACAATTCTGTGATTCTATGATAGAGAGATTGTTTCATTGATTTGTATTGATTCTTCCCTTCACTTTATTTTTTTTCCAAAGACTACCGCACCTATAAAAAGTCTAATTCTTTATTTTTGAATTGATCTAGTAGGAATCCATTAAACAGTGCATGATGAATACATAAGGCAATCCATGGCAAAACTTTCCATAACATCCAGTAGCTATTGGTACCATGAAGTAAAAAGTATCATCTTTTATGAAGTAATAGTTCAAGTGCATGCTGTAGGCAGGTGTATTGAGTTAATTTAGCCAGCACTGAAAAAAAAGAGTGGCACTTGTATATGGAAAAACTCCTGGAAACTAAATTGAGGGGTGAGATGGACCTTTGGGTGGAAATTTCTCTTCCATAAGAATCTGTGCTCCAAAAGCCTGTGGTTAGGACTAGCCAAGCACTGAGCCAAATCCCAAAAGGCTACGGAGACCAGGTCTCTGAGACATGAATTGAGATCACTGTGGGCTGCAGGCTTGTCTAGACCCTGAGAAGGTTTGCTGGTGCAATATATACAACCTCCTGGCAATGGGAAGTGTTATGTCACATCCCTTTATTTTCTGAGGTGGCTTGTCCATTGAGGCATTAGAAGCAGCTACCTAAGGATTTCAAGCACTTATCAGACAGGAATAAAGTTTGATCCGAAGTTCAGCTAAGTCTGGATAAAACTTTAGCATGAGGTCAGTGTGATCTATGAAAGCAGGCCTGTGCTCGGAGGTAGGACTACACCTGTGACTGATGCTGATGCTCTGCTTGTTTCCATCTGCTGTTCCTCTTCCTTTTACCTGCCAACACAGTTGGGTTTGGGGACATGGCTGGGAACATTAGTGCAACAACTTAAATGCAAGTCTGTGTGCAAGCATTAATCAGTCTCACGCTCTGATTTTTTGAACCCAAGTTCATGTGCATTTTGGAGCCTTTAGAAGAGACCAGAATGTGAGCTGGGCAGTGAAGCTGAACAGTTTAATTGATTTTTCCTGTTAGCCTGTGGCAAAATAGAGCCCTCTTTCAGTGCAGACAGCACAGATCCTTTGAGGATCTGTTGTGCAGATATTCAGTTATGGCAAATTTTCCAGAGGTGAAGAAGATTTTGGTCCATGACTGTAACTCTGGTGAATGCAGTGCAGTGTCTTGGGATGACCGCTAAAGTTTCTTGCCAGTCTTCAAAAACGGAGTGAGGCCATTTCCATTCCTAATTAGCTCTATAGAAATTGAATTAGCTTGAGTTTCCATGGAGAGCAGAGCTGGCTCTGGAAGTGATTCTGCTTCTGGCCCAGATGCTAACCAACATCTGTGCTGTCTGGGTCTTGCCTGGGCTAAAGCCAGATATCGTGTCAGTAAATACATATTTATTGCTTTACACACATATCCTTGCACAGAGCATAGCCCATGTATGTACACACATTTATTTTTTCACTTTACACATATGAATTTCTTGTTTTCTGAGGAAGACAGCTAGAAATAATGTCTGGAAGCAGATGGGCTGTGAAGACTTTGATGAGCAAATGGTTATTGTTGGTTTCAGCAAGAAGAGCAGTCATCAGTTAGGGAGGGTGCCACTACAATTGAATGATGGTGGGTTTTAGTATTTCTTTGCATAGAAAAAGACTGGGTTGACTGAGCTTTAAAAACCAGAATTCTGCAAATGTTTTATCTGCATAGTCAAGTTTCTTTTCTTGGTCTAGCTTGGAAAAAAGTCAGACGCATGTAAGATTTCAAGTGTCTCTGAAGAATTTGTTAGGGCTTAATTTGATTACAGACTTAACAGAAATTTTTAGAGCCAGTTTTGTTTCTTTAGTAGTCTTTCAGTTGATTCTCTTCAGTTTTAGTGATTAACATTGGATTCTGAATGGGACACAGCCTTGGAACAGGTGGAAAAATAATTTTTTGGGGGACACAATAGGCAGCAAAATTCAATTTGGTATATAAGCAATCATTTAGATGAGAAACAAAGTCAAAATCACTGGGTAAATAATTAGGTTTGTGGAAGTGGGATTCCACTGCAGTGGATGAAAATGCTCCAGGACCACTTCATAAGGACCAGCTTCTCAGGGAAAGAGATACCAAATGGACTTTGCATGTTATGAAGTCCAGATTTTCTTTTCATGAAAGAATAATATTCCTTTTCTTTTTTCTTTTCTTCCTTTTTTTTTTCTTAAATCTGACTTCAACATATGGATTCATTACTGTTTCATTCACTCCAAGTCATATTTAGAGAAATAGGTCCCTAATGTATCATGGTGACATTTTCAATACATTTCTAGAGATCCATCTGCAATTATGTGTCCTGGCCTTCCTCTACATAAGTCCTACAAAGAAAATAGATCATTAGGTTTGTCTAGTGATTTGCCATTTACAGATTGACATGGGCCCACAGAATTTCTGTGGTGAATTACAACAGGTATCCTCAGATGATTCCTAAATACAATTTTTAACACATAATTTTAGTCCTACAATAAAAATCACCTTGAAAATAATTTCCTGATTTTCTTTGTTGAAATAGAAAGGAAAATTCATGCTTTAGCGATTTCTTTTATACTCTACCCCTTTTATAACTTTAGGAGGATTAAAAAATTGGCTGGATGGGAGGTCAGGTCTTTTTGTCGTCAATATCTTTATAGAAGCAAATGCATGTTCATTTTTGTTGTATTAACATTTTGGACACTTGTGGTTGTCCAAGCCTATTCATTCTTTGGTGCTGGACTGATATGATTGGAGGTGCTATGAGGCGTTATTTCTGATGTGAAACTGTCCAAGAATGAAATGATTTTCCAAGTCCCACAGTCATATCTCACCTCTTGCCATATGTTCACGGTGGTCAGTTCTGTGCCTTTTCCTTTGCAAGGAAAGCAGGGATGAGCCAGTGTTCCAGATTTGTGAGGAGTATTTCACTCACAGAACTCTCTCATCTTTTTTGTGCGAAAAGTTAATTGAAAGTAGCATCTGCCTTTGAACTCCTACAGCAGCTAAGCACAGGAGATGGGGAGGAAAGACTGGAAGAGAAGGGTGTATATACATAGTGCTTGCCTCAGCATATTCACCTACTCTTCAAATTAGACTTATTTGCTATATCTTAGTCCCCATCCACTGGCCCTGGGGGGTATGGCCACACAGCCTAGTGCAGCTCTTGCCATCAGGCCATTCCTTGGGTGTCAGGATGGAGCTGGGTGCCGGATTTTGTTGACTGTCCTTGATACTCTGTCACAAATTCAGGCAGCCAGACAGATTTACAGACTTTACCTCCAGAATTTGTGCTGCCTTGGAGGTACAAACAAACTAGAAATCCTGCAGATCGGACCAGTGGAGATTTTTTCCATGCTGAACAGCTCATCCCCAGTTCAGCTGAGCTGCAGTGAGCTTTGGCTGCCAGACTTGCCCAGCAGGCTGGATTCATCTCCCTAGTAGGATAATGGCTCCAAAAGTTTTAACTACCTTTGTTCCCACTCTCTGGACATATTTTGGCTTTTGCTGGGGATGTCGCTGCCTCAGATAAAAAGATCACAAGCTTGCATTGTTCTTAACTAGCAGCATTTCTCAGTAATCCTCTAATTCAAAGCAGGCTTTGCTCACTTTTGTACTCTCTGTACAAGCCACGATGATGATAGGATTTCTGAAATCAAAGCTGAGCACTGAACTGAATTAGGAGAGCAAAAGCCACACTGCCTGGTCTGGGAGAGCAGAGAATAATTGTGGAGGATCCTCCCAGCCAGTTTGGCAGTGGTGGTGAGGGAATGGTTTTCTTCTATCAAACTTGTTTTATTTTTATTGCAAAATAAACATTTTCTGGGCACTGCATGGCAATTACTCACTCTGCCCCTCCAGGGATGAGGTTGCACCAACTGCACATCACAGGGGAAGGCAAAACTTTCCCATTTAGATTAAAACTTACATCAAACAAAGTGAACATCAATAGAGCTTGGTGTTTGTTCCCCTTAAGACTGACTCAGAATATTTCTCTAAACACTATATCTGCATTAGCAGATCGGGCTATAAAATTCTATTTGACAGATAAACAGCTCCTTAACTTTTTTTTGTCCCAGAATGGCAGTTAGGCTTATTCCATATTCCTTTATCTTCTTCTTTTCAGTAAAACTTGTTCACTGGAGTAGCCCAATCTGTTCAATGATCTCAGGTATGGTATTACAAAAAGTTAATTAAACAGAGTAGTAAATTTATTAAAAAATGACTGATTATTAGCTAAGGTCATTCTCCATGGCAGAACATAGCAAAAAGAGTAATTAAATAAGCCATTGGAAAAATAATGTGAAATTGAGCCTAAAGGAACTGTTATCTTTCAGACTGATCTAAATTTAAACTGTCCAGCCCTGCACAGAGACAGAACGACTGTAAAGTCAGAAATATATGATTTCTCAGCTCCTTAGTGTTATCCTTCCAAAATATCTTCAGCTAATACTGAAAATAATCAAGTGATACCAAAACATTTGGTAAAAAATGAAGTTTTCCATGAAGTTACAGCTGCCCAGTTAACAATTGTTTCTTACTTCACAGGAAGAAGGAAAAGTACTTTAAATGCCACCTCAAGGTGACCGGTTTGCTTAATACTGCTTAAGTAATGGTTACCACTTCACATTTATTGTGCTCTTGTTAAGTAGGTCCCACAATTAAAGAAAACAGAAATTCAATAAGAGGAAATAGAGTTCTTAAGGTATTAAATGCTATACATCTGAGAAATCTAGCTGAGAAATAAGGTTTCAATACTTGATTTAGTATTCAATAGTTTTTTATTAAGTTTTAGAAATGGAAAAAAATCTTCTTTGACCTACATAGTTAGGATAAACCTATTTTAAATGTTGTTGAAGATAAATAAAGGAGGCGAAATACTGCCTGCATGTTCAACTTAAAAAGACTGTGAGATCAGCTCACTTGGTGAGAGCATAGTGCCAGTAACACCAAGGTCATGGTTTTGAACCCTGTGTGGGCCATTTGCTTAAGAGTTGGACTTGATGATCCTTGTGGGTCCATTCCAACTCAGAATATTTCATAATGTGTGTAAATCTTGGCTCTGGACCATACTCAACTCACAGCTACCCATTGCATTCACTATTTGTGGTGTCTTTGGTCATCCACACAGAGCCACTGCTGAGGCTGGGTTACAGCTTCATTTCACGTTTCCTGCTCCACTGCAGGTGTCTATGAAACCTAAAACAAGAAAGCAGGAATCTATTAAACACTTAGACAGAAAATCATAGAGAATCTGAACTGTCTAACTAAGCAACAATTTTTCTTTTACTTTGATGATCAGACAGATGTGTTAGCCTATTTTTTATCCAGGCTACTAAATCTATATCTCTGCAGATTCCCAGGAGTGGGGTGTGACAGTAGTGGGATACTATTCGAGTGCATGGCAGTGACCCCACACACATGAACTTTGGCTCTTTTGTTCTAGCATTGTTTTGTTTTATTTTCCTGAAGGTTACATAGGATAAATATTTTGTCTCAGAAACATTTGAACAGTGGCCCAGTGGAATGGGCTTCTTTTGCCAGAATGAATGAACTATATTAAAAATTGTGCTTGGATAATACCCACTGGAAAGCCATGAAATTATTTTCCAGATAGTTTTTCCAGCTTTCTCCATGGCTAAAGGGACCTTTTACTCCCACAGTCTTCAAATTCCAAAATTTACTTCATTTGTATATTAGTGAACTTTTTAGCTAAAAATATTTCTGCTTTGGACAGTAAGGACATGTATTAGTTGTATTTTCTGGCTGCATCTCTCTCACAAAAGCTGAAATCCGCATCAGCTCACCTTTCTTGCACTCCACTTCTTTTTGCCATTAGAGAGTGAGCTTATTTTTTGTTCCCCTGTGATATATAAAAATGTTCTCTTTGCCTTAAAAGTTCAGACTTAATCTGTCTGTGAAAATGCTACGGGTTGCTGTATGAATGAAAAATTAAACTCTTCAGTACCTGGAAACAGGAAATTATTCTTATCCCACTGGGTTTGCAAGTGCAAAGCCTGGTATGTAGAACACTGTTCCTTAGAATCCAGAATCATGGAAATTATACCACATATTGCTTTCTCTTTCATATGCTCTTATTTGATTCAGCTCTGTTCACATCTTTTTGTTCTAATTTTTTAAGAATAATGGTAAGTGAACTGTGAAAATTTGTGTGTGATGTTTCCATGGCTAATCCAAATTTAGTTATAAGGTTTTAGAACCTGTTTTACTACCATTGTAACTATTTGATATAAACAGATAGAAATGGATGCAAAAATGCAGTATTGAGTGCATCAGGCAAAGCTGTGCTAATAAATATTTAAACATGAAAGTGACAAAGATTTCATTATCCCTGCAGAGGTACAAACATATCTTGTAAAGTTAAGTGTTAACCTATCTCTCTTAGGTCTGTTCACAAGATTAGAATATTACATTCACATCATTAAAATAAGAAAGATTGTCAATTAAAATAAAATAAGAAAGATTGTCAATTAAAAAAAAAATAACCTGTATGGAATATGTATGCTATGCTGACTTTGAGTAACAATTTTCCAAGCTTACATGAAATAACATCTAGTTCCAACTCCGCTGCCATGGGCAGGGATGCCTTCCACTAGACCAGATTCCTAAAAGTCCCATCCAACCTGATCCAGCCTGGCCTCCTCCTTATTGGCAGTTACTGCTTTTTAAGTAGGGACAAAAGCAAAGAAGTCCTCAGCTTTCCTATGCTGTCTGTGAGCAGCAGTAAATGGTCTCTCCACTGCTAGGTTTCTTTGCCCAGCAAAGCTGCTTGATTCCTTATGTGTTCACCCCAGCCCCCTGTGAGTTTCCTTTGTCACTGCCTTGTCACTGCCTTGTCACTGCCTTGTCACCACCTGCATCCCTTTGGTGTTTGTCCTGCTGCCCACACCATTGCATTGCATTGAATTGCTAAAAATACTGACATAGCAGAGATTGTAAGAGAGCCACATTTTTATCTTGGGCGTGTCCATTTATTTCTGTATAAACATTTGAGTTAAAATTTAGGGTAGTACCAATCCAAACACTTTGGAGAAATTCAAATAAACTGCATCAGTCAACATGGTTGCCTTTATCAACGGGAAATGTCATGGTTTGTTTGACAAGATCTGTGCTCCTTGAAACCCTACACATCTGTGCTGGTTCTGTGTTACCCTCATTATAATTTTTTTTTAAGAGACAATATGTTCCATTATTTTGCTTGGGTCGAGAAGCGATGTAGCAGTTCCTGGGTAGAACCTCTCCATCTTTTTCAGTCTTGGAAAAATAAGAATGTATCAAAGCCAGGGAAAATGTCAGTGTGTTTACTCCTAAAGTATTATTTTCAGCAATATCCCAGCCTTTAGTACCCTCTGGGGTAAGTTCTTTAGTCCTTTTGATTTAAGAAAATTTAATTTTAGTAGATTCTGGCTTGAATCCTCCTTCATGAAAGATGCTTTTCAGTGCATGTATGTCCTATGAGTTGATTCAGTTCTCCCACTCTGTTCTGAAGGCAAAAGCATGTATTAAATATCCACAGTCCTTTTGTTTGAGTTCCCATTCTTCCTAACACATTTTATATCCCCCATTATTAATGCCACTGGCAACTGAATTTTCATTAATTTCTTTACCTTTCGTCTGTTTTATCAGTCGCCTCCAATTTCAATTTGTACCTCACATCTTGCTGTTAACTCTCCTTTTATATTCACTTCTGTTGTTCTGGTCAGATCTCCTAACCAGGATGTTTTTGTGGCTAGAATAACTGTTTTTTCCTCTTCCCTTTCTGGATAGTCAGTCTGGGTGCATCCAGTAGTATGTCCTTGAGCAATTTCCAGCTTTTGCTAATATTTCCCACTTCAAATGATGTACATTGCAATGGCAATGAATCAGGAACTGACAGACAGAATTAAAACCAGTGCTCAGGCCTCCTCAAATTTGTAGGAGAAGTAATGGAATAAACAATGTCAGAATAATTTAATACTGAGAGAAGTAATTGAATTAAATCGCTTTTGTGTACATAATGTCAAAATGCATAAAAGAAAGTAAGAAACCCATATGTGGAGAGGAAATACAGATTTTCAACAAAATCAGTTTCAGAACATGCGATTTTCCTACAAAATTCCCTGTTTTGTGAATGCAGACAATTACTCTCTTGCATAAGACACAGCTGACAGCTTGAGCTCATCCTCAGATTGATCTAAAATACAGTGCTGAGTCTGGACTGCTGCGCCTGGGGTTTAGTGCCCAAAGACCTTGGAAGAAACCTCTTTTAAAGCACAATGTGTTACCCCTGGATCTGTCTTCCCAATGAACTTCATTCTGTTTTATGTTGTTTTATTCTACTTTCTATAGCTAGCCAGTTTAGGTGCCTTCAGCTGACTGGGAGGAGTGCCATTTGCAAGGAATGCCACAACAGAAGGTGGCACAGGGCCACCGGGGCTGGGGACTGCCAAGCCACATGGTGCCTGAGCACAGCAGCAAACTCACAGCCAGACGGGGGGGAAACTTGTGGGTAAAGCTCAGGGAATTTGCTCTGCATCCTCCAGATTCTCGAGGAATATCCCCAAATCTGGAGGTGCTGAGATGCCGTGGGATGCATAAGTGAGGCTAAAACATGGCAGGAGGCTTTGGCACAGCTGAACAAAAGCTTAGGGATGTCACTGACACCACTGATGTTGGACCAGGGACCCAGAGACATGAAAGGTCCGTGCTGCTGCCACTTTAGTCCTTGAGGCAGCCTTTTTCCTTTGGGCTATGTTATAGGTGGTACCATAAAAAATACAGGAAGCTGAATGCTTTCATGATAATTTGTAGGTAGCAAGTGCTCTCATCTCAGTATTTGGGATAGAAATTCTAGCCGGAGAAGGGGCCTGAGGGATATTCTCCAATTCCTCAAGGATGTCCCTCCATACCTCACAACATGCCGGTCACCTGAAGTGTGTATTACAGCCATGCATGGGAAGTTTACCTGGGAATGTCACCTTTTCCTCATGATCACCCCCAACTCAGCAGAGGCCCTGTAAGCTGAGGTATGGGAAACTGCCCCAAAAGCACACCCACCACCACCCCAGCAACTTAGACATTCTTTTTATATCTGTGAAAGTCCAGATATTTTTCCTCATCTGCGCTGTCTTTGGTTAGAAGTGAGGAAATATCTTCATAAAGGCAAAGGTCACATATTGCTGAAAGGAGACCAAATGGAAATAAGGATGACTAGAAATGAGAGTTTACCTAGATTGCTACAGACCAGGAGTCATGCTATGCTTGAATATGTCTGCACGCTGTAAAGCAGCTGAAGTGGAAGAGGAACTACTGTTGGGTAAACACAGAGCAGAAATTATCCATTAGATCTAGTAAGACTGTGCTGAAAATGGGACAGAAATATCCCAGGTTCTTGGAAACAAACTAGAATATTACCTTTGAAAACCTTTGAAAATGCCAATGTTTGTGAGGAGTGTTCGTGGTTAAAATTCTGTTAAAAACAATTTGTTTTATTTCCTCTTGGAATTCATAATTTAGGGAGCATCTCAGACTTCTTTCTCTATTGCTGCATTCTATTACTACTACTGAGATTAAACTGGCTTCACTTGTTTTAACACAGACTATTATCTGTTTGTATCTTGTTATGTCAATCTTTCTATAAATACTTACTGATGTTTGATAGATTTCCAAAGTAAAGTTTTTCTTTCTATTGTATTATGCGTCTGGTGAGGAAAAAATCTTAAAGAGCATGTTAATGTATTTAATGATTTTATCATTTTTCCTCACTATTTTATGGTGAATTAGCTCCATAATTTAAAGATTTTACTACACACAAAAGAAATGTCACAGTCATCAATGTAATGCTCATGATCCATATCTCATTTTCTGGTAAGGTGTGTGACAAAAAGCCATAACAAAGTGGGTTATTTAATACATGTACGAAATGTATGGATTGGAAAGGTGAGCACATGCTTTCAGGACCCTAAGAATTTTCTCTGTATCTTGTGAAGAAGTTCCAGGCAACCCCCTCCCCTCTGTTTTTAGGGAAGTTTTGAGGTATACCAAACCTGAAATGCATACTGTAGATTGTCAAAGGCAGCAACAATTTCACTAATGGCAGACACTTTGTTTTTAGGTTCTCCTAATACTTTAAGAACCAGAGACTACATTAAATACTATGTACAACTTGTGGCTGCAAGCCAAAAGGAAGCCCACATGACATTTAGTGCCCTTGTCTGCAAGCTGATAAAAGAGTCTGGATTCTCTAAACTCTTTAAGTGCTCAGTGTCAAGCTGGAATTCGGTAACTGCAGCCCGAACAACTTATGTTATTTAAAAATGCACACTTAGCTCTAAGAGGTTTCCAAGCACTCTAATGCTGGGTATTTGAACAGAGTAATAGGGTGCTTTTAAAAATGCTTTTTATTTTGCAACTTGATGTTCTTCATCTTGTTCAGATATTGTTTACTTTAGAATTCATCTGATAGACTCAAAATTAAACATGCTACTCAATATAATGGGACAGGGCTTTGACAAGCCTCAGGAAACTAAAGATGTTTGAAGTGTTTAGAATTTATTATATCACAAAGTTAACTTTGCACAGTTTGAGCATGTGCTCTGGGATCACATAAAAATGCCAGACAGAATTATTCCTACCCAGTCATTTGAACTACGCAGACCTGCTGGTTTGTAATGTGCAGATGAACTTGTGTGTTTGCTCCTCCCGGGAGCTCCAGAGCTGTATAAAATTGTGCTGAAATCCCTGTGCAGAATAATCCCAAATGCCACTGTCACTGGCTCTTAGTCCATCCTGGATAGGAAATAATTTGTCTGGTCTTTGTCTTGCCTATGCACAAACAAGTACATCTCCTAACTCACTGCAGGCACTGCTACACCTTGCTTGAAAGGAAATCATGCTTGTTTAGCTCCTTTCCTCTCCCTCTGTCACTGTGGAACCATGGCAGAGTTGGGGGATCACAGCCTCTTAGCAGGACTTTGCAGAGTCCTGCACTTCATCCTTAATTCCTTTAGTTAATGAGCATTTAAGTGAAACACGCTGTGCTTGTGGTGTGGACTGAGCATCTCTCACAGTCTTTCAAGGAATTAATGGAAAATTGAGTTTCTGAGAAAACAAGCTATTTTTGTGTCTAACTCTGCACCAAGAGCAGAATTCACAGCTAAAAATTAAAAATAAGGCACCTTCTGAGACTGAAAATAATTTAATTCTCAATGGAATTCCTGAATTCCTAAATTCTACACCTCTAGGGAGCTGTAATGGATATGCTTTGTATCTCTGCAGAGGGCTGTCTGTCAACAAATTTATCTCTTTCTCCTGTCCCACACCAGTGAGACCTGAAGCACAAGGGGAATTCCTCTGGCATAACATCAGCATCTTTAGGAAACATGCAGGATGGGAGATGATTACAAATTACTTTGCTTCCACTGTAGTAGCGCCCAGTGCAGTGTCTGAAAGACAAACTCCATACGCTGAAATGTGTCACATGGTGCTAGAGAGGGCACAGGAAAGGTTCATCCTCCCAGACTGAAGCTTTCTGCTGCTCTGAGATGCAGATGCTGGCAGCTGGGGCCAGCAGTTAGCCAGGTGGATCCACCTGGGAGTTATCCTATGCTTCAAGCAGCTGGTGTTGTCCAGCACAGGAGCATAACCAGTGAAAATCCAATGAGCAAGAGCGTAGATGCAAAAAATGTAAGTGGATCCTAGGAGTTCTTTAAAAGAAGCTGCTTAGATGGACAAAATAAATGTGGCTAGGGAAGTCAGACAGGAGACAAGGCAAATTTGTGTTAAAGCTCATTCTGGTGCAACGGTGAATGGGGAAGAAGTTAAAAAGAAAATAAATAGCAAATACTCATTTCCCTCTCTCTCCCCCAAATGCCAATGAGCAGAGATTGCAGGTTCTGTAGTAGAAAACCCTCAAGAGGGAAGATGAAAACATCACTGGTGTTACAAGCTGGCAGCAATATGAAGCAAGGGACATTGAAGAGAAAAGGTTTTTACCTGTAACAGAAACAAGAGAAATTGAAGTAATGATACAGCACCATTATTTGAAAGAGAGATAATAAATGTTCAATAAACTCCACTATTTTCCATTTAGGAAAGAGCAAGATAATGGGCTACTATCACATGGGGATGATAAATGACCGCAATCTGTTAAAGACTAAGTGGGCTGTTGGACAATAGCTATTAGAAATATTTTGAATAGGTGCAGATTAAATCTCTCATTTGCTGATGTTTATTTACTCTAAGTTTTGAAATGCCATGTTAATTTCAAAAGTGCCAAAGAAAGTTAAATTGATCATATTTTTAAAGAAATTTTGGTGGGTTGGACAGCTGTTAATCTGAATTCCATATCATGGAAAACTTGATGCTGAACTCAATTATAGAACATTATGTAGAATCCATAATTATTTTTATCTATGATAAAATTTGCATTTTTCAGGTAGGAGCAAAAATATGCTAGAACAAAGGGAAAGGCTATGTCCTAAAAGCAGTATCTACGAAAATTGTTTAGGGTCTTTGTGGCTGAAAACAGCTCAGTATAGAGCAAGAACACCTAACATGACCTGAGTATAGGAAGAGCAGATTCTGACTGGTTACATAGAAGAAAGACAGGGATGGCATTGTCATTTTTTTGAATTATATTCACAGGATATTTAAGGGCTCTTCCTAAGCAAAGAAAGGCATTGAAAGAGGAGAGAGAGAGACAATTTTTTTCTGCGAAGTTGATCATGTTGTAGAACAAACTTCCAAGGCGAATAGGGCATTCCTTTGCCTTGATATTCTCTGGACATCAGATTTGAAACAGAGGCAGGAAATGTTAATGCTGAGAGTAAAGTGGGGACAACGTGTTGCTGTTTCACTAGACAGGGTGGTTGCATGACCCACCTGCGTAGGAGCATCACTGGTCCTGGGGAGTGAAGGGATTCTGGAGTTGGAGATACTGGAGTTGGAGAGGTGATGATTTGGTTATCTCAAGGGAGAAAGAGACAGTAGAAGGCAGAGGGTAGTTAGAAGGGGTAATCAGATTGAACAAGATAACCAGCTAAATCCATGATCTGTAACATCCTGAAAGGTTCCATCCAATTTAAAATAGTCTCTTTTTGCTGAGATCCAGGATTGAAAGGCTACAACAACTGTTGCCTAAGAAGAGCTTTGCTCTTGAGAAGAGGTCTATTCATTGTCCAAGTGAGGTCACTCCAGTGCAGGGTGGTTGTTCCCTTTCCCCTGTGTGGTTTCCACCAGGTCACGCATGGGATGAAGCCTACTGCCTGCAGGGAGGAGTGGATATAGGATGCAGGATGCTGATGGTGTGGCCTTGGAGGGCCTTTATGTGTGGTTAGGATTCATGCTGTTGCTCAGAGTCAAGCCGCTTCACACATCTGACAGGAGCTTTGAAGCTTTGAAGTCTGCAGTCTCCATTTCAGACCTGGTGAAGAGTTTGAATACCCCCAGCCTTTTCCAACTTGATCAACTGTTTAAATAAAACATATGATTTCTCCCCACAAGCATCACAATACTTGTTTCTAGCTCTTTAAAGTTTATGTTGTGTGAGGATGTGTATCACACACAGAAATAGCAAACAGAAATTAATTTTAAAACATCGAGGGTTTTTTCACCGTTTGTAAATTCCATTTTTTGGGATTTGTTTGGGGTTTGTGTTTTTGGTTTTAATTTTTATTATTTTTTATTACAAACAGTAAGGTAACACAATTTTAGGAGAATTTTGTCCAGGTTTCCTGAAAAAATGCGCAGACCTGAAAAAAAAGTCTGGATTGAGTTGAGACCTTGGAATGAAACTGCAAACCACAATAATTTCTTGTGGTTTCTAGTAGCACTGGTATTAATATCACCTAGAAAGTGTATGCTGTACCTCTGAGTTGCAAAGCAGGCCTGCAGCAGTAGTTCAGACTGCAGTCAGACCACCAGCTACTCAATGACCTCTGCACAGTTTGAAGTGGGGTGTCCCAGATGTCACTGACAGCTCTAGGGAGAGGGATAAATGCTTCTTTAACACCAGTGAACACTGTGTACTAAGTAGAAAGTTTCAAAAGAGAAAAAAATCTAGAGAATGAAAATACCAGCATCCTTAGCTATCTGCTCTAAAAATTTCCTGTCAATGTAATTTTGGGGTTTTTGGTGCTGTAATTTCAGAAATGTTACTTCCCATATAATTTACTTTCTTGATCCCAGGCTTACAATGTGGTCTTCATATCAGAAAATATTTCTTTTATTTCTGTCTGGGCTAGACTGGCACTGGCTAGATCTACAAGTCTGATTCAATGATTCTTACATTCATTACATCACTATTAGAAGAAAAGAGGGCAATGTTTTGATTAAACAGCAACAAAAAATTACATTGCTATTAAAAATACAGGAGAAAATGATGCATAAATAAATTAAAACAATAAAAGAGAGAGAAAGTAGTTGCATAATGTCTTGTGTTCATTTGCTGTGGCAAGCTCACATTTTCTCCAGACGGATGATTCAAATAGCAAATTTGTGCTCTGCACTGATGGAACTCAATGAAGGCCAAACTCTCCTGTGAAAAACAGGATCCCCGAAATTACATCTCATGGAAATGAGGTAGAACCCTACTGTGAGTATTCAAGGACATGGATCTGTGTCACATTTGCCAGAATGGTTTTGTTGTTGTTTTGTGGTTTTTTATTTTTAATTCTAAGATTCAATTTCAGAACTGGTTGTAGTTGTAGAGGCAAGAAGCACACTGAGAAAACATCTTGCAGAGTAGTAAAAATGTATAGATTGCACCCTGGTGTGTGCTGGATGGACTGGGCAGTACTGCCGTGCCGTGGACACTGCAGCTTTCCTGACCCCGATGCTGTGGAATGGCCTGCATTCTGCTCTTGGGAGACCACAAAAGCCAGTCAATATTAACGCAGCTCCACTTCTCCTTTCTCACTTAACAGTGGCCTTTTGGTCTAAGAAGACTAACAGAGAATGATTTTAGAGCAGGGAGTCAGAACAGCTGACTCTATAACTGGCATTGTTCTGCTCTGATCCAGAACAAACGGCAGATTTTTGCTTCACTGTTCTTTCACCTGCAAAATCGAGGCAGAACCCCAGAGGCACAAGGGTTGGGAAATGTTTAAGTTATAATGCTGCAACAGTGCTGTTATTATTTAAGAAGTGTGTCTTCCACAGGGGAATGAAATTCAAGACTCGTCAGATGTGCTTTTCTAATACTGGAAATGGAGGAGAGACTCTTGCCCCTGATGGAAGCCCGGGAAAATGCTTTGGCTGGTGCCTCCTGGGAGAGTGTTAACATCTGTCTGTGCAGCACGGGCAGTGTGTGACCTCTCACAAGACAATGATCTAGTCAGGAACCCTGTTTGTCGGCTGCTGAGACCAATTCTCAGGTGTCTTACATCAGGTACGGCTTTTTACTTGCTGTGGGAGTACATGTCTTATGAGCGTAGTAGTATGGGGTGACAGGAAAGGAAAGGCAAATAAGACATCAGAGAATGAGAAATGCTGAGATTTTGGCTTGGCTTTATGGCTGTACCCCTGCAGTGGAGTTGCATTTTTACAGCCACTATAGAATCAGAAGCACTTAGGAGTGTTTCCAAGAATGTAGTAGCTGGAAACAAGGAGTAAAACATTTCCAGAAGCCAGAAGCTATTGATTTTAGTCAAAGGATTTCTTCCTAAAATGTACAGCCTGCTAGAGAAGATTTCCAGTAGTCATTAAAGTGCCCTAGAGGTTACCTGAAGTGAAATGTGAATTAAGACTAAGATGAAGTGTTGCATCAGGTGAGATAAAACACAGATTCCCTCTGGTTGAAGCCATGATAAGCCTGTGTCCTAGGAAAATAATTCTGCCTATATCTTGCAGGTGCTTGCTTCAAGAAAATAAAAGCTTGGAGAGATATTTCTTAAGTGTTCTGAAAACACTTAAAAGCAATGACATTTAGGTAATATGAAATGTTTGATGAAAGTCTCCAGCTCATGCTCAAGTAAAGTCTTTGAAGTAAGAATAGCAGGTTTTTATTATTCTGGAGGGGTATAATTTAGTGTAAATAGACATCTCATAGAAGCACAGGGATGGAAGGAGGATATATGTTTGGAAAGTACATTTAATATAATATAATAATGTATTATATTACACAAAAAATCCTCTCTTTAATATGTGCTATAAAAATTGTTCTTTGATGCTTTCTGAATCAAGAGATTTAATTTAACTCTCTGCCTTTCTTGTTCTGCTAAAGAGAGAGATATCCAACTGCCTCACAGTGAAGTCATGCCTTCTGTTATTAATGAAACAGGATTTGTGATTCTTTCAAGTCCAGGAGGAGGTCAGTAGCTTTGATGACCTTTTTTATTTATTTACATAATAAAGAAATAGTATGCTTAAAAATAGTTAGACATCTCTTGTTGCTGTTTTACTTTGGGTTTTGTCTTTTGGAGGAGGTCAACTAGCTACTGTGGATACAGAACACATCCAGCAGACGCATCACTGAAGCTGGGGAGCTTTTTAAATTTCAGGGTTTTTATACACCCTTAATACCACCCTGTGCTCATGCACAGATGAAGAAGGGAAACACTGCATCTCTGGGGGAGCCTCACCTCAGAAATCAGGTTGCAAGTACTCGGCATGTTGAAGGGCTGGTCTTGTGAGGAGTGGAAAGCAAGGGGAGAGTTTCCCCTCCAGCTTCCTCCTGCTGTGTCCCTCCTCCTCATGCCCCATCCTCTCTCTGGGTATAAGAGCCTTAAGCACAGCATGGTTTGTCCAAAGGAAGCTGAGATAGAGCAAGACACAAAAAATGAGGATTTATCTCCTTTTTCCATCAAGACTGCCTGGAAGAGGATGCTGTTTCACTCGTGGTCCTGCAGGAAACTTCCTCTGTAGCAGCTGCTGATTTTAACAGTGCAAATCAGTACATTGCTTTGATAAAATCTGCTTCTCTTTTAGTCCCTATGAAAAAGGTTAGCTCTGACTAACAGACACCTGCTGGATATAGGCAAGCGTAAATTAAGGTCTCTGCCTAATCACAGAGTAGGAACCTCAGCAATTCTTCGCTATTCAATCTATAATTGATAGTGCAGTTGTGGTGTGCTGCTTGTGAGGCAGGCCAACTTGGAAAAACACATTTCCCCATATTCCTTGCCTTTCAGCCAACTGTGTCTTTAGAGAGGCTGTCTGTGAAGCTCCTGGGGCTCTGGGGCCTTGTCAGATCTGAGAATGAACACACTGGCTAAGTCCATCAAGATTTCTGAACTGGGACCTGTAGCTCTCCTTGAGAATGGAGATGCTCTGAAATTTGTGAGGCTGTGTTTGTGCCCATGCATCCAAGGGGAATCAGCTGGGGCAGGGATGCATGCGGCACTCTTTTCATGGAGGGCTAACATGATAAGGCTTGTGAAAAAATGCAAATCACAGTTCTGTGACCTATCAGAAGCTTTCATGTAAGATGAGTCTCACGTGCAGACAGAGGAGTGAGGTAACATGCAGCTGGGTGTGAGACATGGCAGATGTGTCCGTAACTTGTCCCTGAATTCAAGCACAGTCCTCACCTGTGCATCTCTCACTTTTGCCTCCATGTGCATGTTTTACTTCATGGACTGAAACTAATCTTTTCGTTTCCTTGTGCCCAGTACTTTATTTTATTTCTTGGTTTTTTTAAGCTGGTCCTGTGTTCTCTATGGACTTCATGTTGTGTTATTTTTTTCTGAGCCGTTCAGTCCTTAACACTCCTTCATTCTCTTTCCATCTTTCCTCTCTCTCTCCCCCTCTGTCTCTGTCTCTCTCTCTTTATTGCCCTCTGCCTCCCCTTCACTTTTGCTCGTCTGGCTACTCCCATCATGATGTTTTATAAAGTAAATATAAAATAAACTGCCTCAAAATTAGCTGCTTCAGAATCTTTTCCCTCAAAGATCTTTCTGTCCCTTGAGTTTGACTCATTGTGTGAGACAGGTCACCTGCAAGTGTCCTTTTCCCCTGGACTTTGTCCCTTGTAACCTGGCTCAGATGGGAATGCATTCTCAACTCTTAATCCAGTCAATTTACTTCCCAACCAGTCAGCCTCTGCCTGCTTCCTAGCTAAACTAGTTGAACCCTTTTTCTGGTTCTCACTGCAGACCTTCAGTTTCACTGGGAACATGTGTGCCCTTCTGTCTCTCTTAATGACTAGTTTCATCTAGTCTTTGTTCCCTGTCCTCACATTTGACTTTGTGGGCAGTAATTATCTTATACAATTGTTTTAAAATCCCTAGTCAGTTTGTGAGGTACAGCTCCAGACATGCCATGTCTTAAACATCAGGTTTGCCACAAGTATGTGGTGTGAGAGCCCAGCTGCTCCATATGAACTCTGCAGGCTGATTTCTCCATACAGTCACTATCACCTCCTTTCCACCTCGTCCCAGTCTCCCCTTGGCCTTCTCAGAGCCTCGTAAGCTCTCAGGTATTAATACCATTTGTGGTTTCACTTCTCCCCATAAGGACCCTAGGGACCCCAGGGTTCAAAGGCAGCTTGGTCTGGGGGCAGGAGATGAGCAAGGCAGAGGCAGTGGATTTTTTGTGAACTTATGTCAATTTTTCAAGTGACTTGTAAAGGATTTCCTTCCAAGTACTTGTCCAGTCTCCCCTTGATCTGGTTAAAACTACTTCTGTCCGTCAAGGAGTTCCACAGCCCTGCAGCAGCGCAGCTGTAGTTTATGGAGTCACCTGTCCTAGTCCCAAAGCCTGCTCCTCAGTAGAAAATGGTCAACTCAGCAATCAAAATCTGGTGTATGAATTCAGGACTGATTCTCAGAGTGTTTTCTTTCTTTATCCTTAGCAACACCAAACTTCACCTGACATTTCATATAGTCTTGTGAGATGCATCTGCAATTTGTCACAACCTGCCCTTATTACTTTAAACAATTTTGTATTATGCGTGACCTTTGTCTCTCACTGTTCATGCCCTTTTCCATGTTATTTATGGGTGTTTTGAACAGAACAGACCTCTGTGCAGATCCCTAAAATTTCCACTGGTAACTTCCTTCTATTGAGTTAAATGACCATTTTGCTTGTCCTCTGTTTCCTGCCTTTCAGCCATTTCTCTCTGCCAGGACTTCCCCCTTCCACTAGTTTCTTAGTTTCCCTGGAAGTCTGTGGGGATACCTTCATCAATACATTTGCTACTTCTTTCAAGAACTTTGAGATGTTGGAAAGGCAGGGTTTCCAGACGCCATGTTGGCGTCTTACCAGGTGGATCATATCTATCCAGATCATACTGTTTCAAGGTGTCCATTAGTATGACCATTTATTAAAACATTTATTACTTTGGCTGGTACAGACCTCAGGCTTCCATTCCTCTAGAACCCCAGACCCTCCTAACACCTCTTTTAGCCCTGGTGTCACTTTTGCTTCTCAACATCCCAAGATGGGCACTATCTCAGTAACTGAGTCCAGACATTCTTAGGTTATCTTGAACCTATTGCTGTTTGCTCCTGGTAGTCTGGCGGCGTCCATCCCATCTCTTTTTGTCATGGTTTTTTCCATGCAAACCCATTGAATTTGAGACACACTCTGGCCAAGCCCTCTCCCAAGAAGGTTCCAGTGTAGAAATGTCCCAGTTTTTGCTACAAGAACCATGGACACCCAGAATTCACCTTGCTTCTCTGCATTGGTCTTGCCCTTCCTGAGAATGGCTTTTAGACCTCAGACTCAGTTGGTCCCAGAGTCAGACCTCTGCCAAACTTGATCCTGGTGTGTTGAAGCAGCATTGGTTCATTTTATGCCATTGCTCCTTAAAATATTTTATGGCCTAACTATATTTTTACATTCAGCCCACTGATTTACCATGACCGTTGGATAGAGCTCCTTGAATGACACTTTTGGAACTCAAACAATCTCTTTCACCTTATGATTCTGTCAAGCAAACACCTACCCTTTCTCAAGCCTCTCCTGCTGGATACTGTGTATGTTACTCCACTTCAAGTGTGGTGTTTGCCATCCAGTGCTTGCCATATTGCAAGAAAGATCTAGCTGCCTCACCTTCTGTGTTCAGTTTCCTCATTTATAGGGTTCTCCTCTTTGCATTTTGTCCTGTCTGTGAAAGAGTTCTGGGTCTCTTTTGCTCAGGAAGGGATGATGGATCTAAGTGTGTGATGGTGAAGAGACAAAAGGGCATTTCCTTACTGAGATCTTGAACCAACCCAGTACATCTCTCTATCCTGAGGACAGGGATGGATTCTGGGGGTAGCATCCCAAAACCTGACCTGAGCTTCATGTTCCCATGTGGCAAATAGCAGGGCACACAACAGTGACTGAATCCACCTGGTGCAATCACTTTTCTACTCACACTGCCCCTATAGTTTCTCTCAGCATTCTGCTGTTAGTGCTGCTATCCCTGCAAGACAGGCAGAAACATGGTCCCCATGTAAAATTATTTCATTTTATGTCTGGAAAATACAGGTTTAGCTGTGCTTAAATATATAAGTGGTTTTTGAAAAGGTTTCTGAGAATAATGTAACCAGTACTGGCATCTCAGATATTAACCTCTATCTATTTTAATTAAATTCATAGTCTAGTTTCTGGTCTATTTCTGTAACTCTTCTTGCTGAAAGATTAATCAGGATGCACATTTGACACCATTTTTCTCTTACATCAATAGTGTTCGTCAACATAAAAATATTTCAGTTCTGTTTCCTGGTCAGACATGCCTTGAAAATTATATACTTTCAACATAAAACATAATTGCATACATGAAACTAGTGTTCATTTTGTTTTATACCATGCTTCTCATAGCCTGTGGTCTCCTGTCATCTTTACTCTCTCCCCTACTCCCTTACAACAGTTTTGAGAAAGAAATAACCTCAGAAGTTTGGAAGTGTAACATTTAACTAACTGTGCCATTTCTAATGCAATATCTGCCCATATTTCAGCCAAGATGATGTAGCATCCATCCCTTCAGCACAAACAGATGCATTTCCACAGACTTCTTGGGCAGATGAGCATCTCAGCCAGCCTGTCTGTCCTGGAGTACACAGGGTTCATCTGGCAAGACTGAGTCCTGCTGAGCTGGGGGTGTGGGGGACAGGACTGCACTACCCTTTGGAAATCAAAAAAATTAAAGGAATACTGGACTGGAACTGAAGGAATGAGCATCAAACAATCACCTCCTCTTCCATCATCTCCTCCTGTTGTCACTGTAATCCCCAATACAAGCTGCCTCAAAATGCAGAGAGTCTTTCAGAAGATTATCTGTATCAATGCAGGCTTTGAAGTATGGGCTGCTGGCATCTCATTACAGACAGAGATCAAACCTTGGAGATTAACATGGTCCTGGGCCTGCTGGACTTCATTCACACATCACAGAAGTGCTAAGCTATCAAAGCACAGGGCTCTGTCTGTGTGTTACTTTCTCAGCCATAAATCCAGCAGCACGAACCCACTGTCATTTATTATTTTTTTTTAACAAATGAGTCCTTTCGGCCCGTAAGTGTCTTTTTTTTCATGGGGCTGAATACAGTTCGGTAAATTGAAATGGCCCAAACTGAAAGATAAATTGAAGTAATATCCCTGGGATGTTTGGGCTGGATGTTGACTGTATCTTTTTCTTTTGGTAAAGCAAACAGGATGTCATTTGAACTGCAGGCTTGCCCACTGAGGATAAATCCAGGGTGTAAAGGGCAATCCTGGTGCCAGCCATTTTCTGCTCTCTTCTGGGACTCACAGCTCATGCCAGAACCACGTCAGCTGGAGGAGTCAAGGCCTGCACATGCTGCTTTGAATTAGCTTAGAGACAGCATGTCCCCTTCAGGCCATCCCACTCCAGGCCACCAGTTCCTTGGACAGCAGAAGTTAAAGTACAGGAAGTGGGTTTGCTTCCACCTCAAAATGTTCTGAAGATGGGAGATGACTATGAAGCCTTTCTAACTCCTGTCCCACAGCTGCATTTAGGACAGAGTTGTGCTAATAAGTTGTGCCAGAACCTAAGGGCTCAGGTATGCCAACTCTCCCCACTACTGCAGCAGCAGCTGGGAGCTCACAGGGGCCATTGACAGTGTTTCTGGGCTGGGATTTGCAGGTCTGCCTAGTTGTCTGCTGTCATTACCATGTAGCAAACTCAAAATGATTGTGAAATGCAACACCAGCATTCCAAGGCAATTTTTTTTATGAAATCTACTTGCATGCTCCCAAGCACTGTGAGAGATGGCTGCCTGTCTGGTTGGAATTTTTCTAGCTGGATCCACATGTGCCCTTGCTGAAGGGCCAGTGACAGGGTTCTGAGAGGATCGTGCTGGGAAGGTTGTTTGACTTTGAAGTTCGAGTCACCCACATGCCTAGTAGGCACATCAATATCATGTGCAAGATGTTACCACCCAAATGGGAGAGCAGATGACCAGATTTCTTGAAGCTAGCAAGAAAAAAGAAGAGAATCAGCTACACCTGCTAGGCCAACACAGTCCTGCATACACAGTCTTGACGGTAATCAGGACCTGGTGGAGATAGGTCAGTATCTCAACAGGATGAGCTAACTCTGCCTTGCCCCTCAGCAGTGTCTGGGTGGTCAACAGCCCCCAGTTTGCACCTGGGTCGTACCTGGCTGACCTGTGTGTGTCACTAAGGTCTGCAAAGCACCCTGCAGATGGGCCTGGTTGGGTGCATTTTTCCCCAAGAACTCTTTCCTTTCATCATCTGAAATTTGGGATGTTCTTTTAAAACATTCATACCAGCAACTTAACAGAATTTTGACCAAAGAACCATAGATAGAGCAAAAAAAACTTTCTTGAGGTGCTCCTGTTTCCGTCTCTCCTTAATACGTGAAAAGAACAATGGGCATCAATCATCTCCCTGCCTCCCAACATTTTAATTCCAGTTACACCATAATTGATGGCTTCACATTAGCTTCTGCTGTTGGAAACAGCCTGTGAACTGAGGAACAGGAAGCAGATATACTGGAGACAGCTTACTGTGGGAAAGGACCTAAAAATGAAGGAATGAGGGGGGAGGGAGGAAAGAAAAGCATGGAGACAAATGTTTGTTTGGGGGCAAATGCAGACATTTAAGTATTACTTAACAGCATATTCTTTTTAGAAATATGGAAGGTTCCAAAAAATATATTTTTATCCATTCTTCTGTTTGGATTTGTTAATGGTACAGAGTGTCCTCTTTTTTGGCCAGAGGAACCTTGATCACCAGCATCAGATAATGCTGTGTCCACTGGAGACCACTTCTGTGCAAAATCTGAATGTGCTTCATGCCGTGTAGAAATACCTGTGCTAGTTTTCAGTTCAAGGACACATTTCTTGCATAATAAGCCTCAGCTTGGGATACTCTCTCCAAAGGTGGGACACTAGTTTTTTCATCCACTCCCATCTCTGTTCCATTGCAGAGATCTGCTTAGATCTGAGGCTGATGTCAGCCAGGTTCAGAATAGATGTTTATTTGGATGGGAAACATCACGTTTTAAAGTAGGGCTGACATTTTAAAGTCGAACAAGAGCAGGAAAACTTTCAAGACATTAATACCCAGTGCTACTCAATTCCAGGACAGTAAAAAATAGGTGAAGCCAGATCCTTTAAGTTTGTGGCTCTCCCAAATCCAATGTGCTCCCAGCAATGACAAATATATTCTTAAAAGTCCTAGCTAGGGAAAGCCAAGCCCAGAAGAGTGTACTTTCAGCATGCAATTAGCATAAATATACTTTGTGCTAAACTGCCCAGAATTAGAAACAAAGAGCTTGAAAAGGTTCTAATTGTTTCAAAGGGTATACATGCCACAGAGAGGAAGACAGAGGGGGGCTATATCCAAGAAGACACGAGAGAGAGGCCAAACCAGCAATTGGCCTGAATCCAAAACAGTTCCAGAGGCTGTCTCTGAAGACTTGCCAGTGGATTCAGCACTGGAATTTGCCAGGGACTTAGCCTAAACCCAGCCACCAACCTCGCCACTTGTGGCAAATGATACATCTCAGTTGGCACAGTGAACCTGCCACACTTTTTGTGAGAACGGATACAATGGCCACAGTTACTGAGTTTATTGCTGAAATCCAGCAAATAAAGAAGGAATATCAAGCACATCACTAGAAGCACAACATTTAAGATGAATCTTTGTAATTGGAAGGTCACCTAAGAACAAAAATGTTTGCTTGAAGCTTTTTTCTCCTAGCTAGTGGTCAGCATGGAGCTTGGCAGTATGTGGCAATATAGTGAAGGCACAGGGAGACCTTCAAACCGAGTTGGTGAAGAATGACAGCTAACTCTAGCCCTGCTCATTTCTTAGCCTGCCCTCCCATGGGACTGATAGCATTTACTCAGATCATTTCTCAGTGGCCAGCAGATGAGACTCAAAATACAATCTCCTCCATCTGCAAACCCCATCCCATGCTGCACTGAGAATGTCTGTGCTTTCTGGCTGCTGTTAGGCAGCACCATGATAACTCAGAAGCCATTTGTCTAACCTTCAAACTGGTTGACAGTTTTCATCACTTCCCTTTGTTGCTGAGACTTCCTTTATTTGTCTGTACCTCTTTCTTCTATATGAGATACAATCTTTACCATGTAGACATGAACATAAATATTTGGACACAACTGGAGGAGCTTTCAGATGTTTGCTGAGAGATAAATCTTTCTGTGAGTCCTTGGTTCAAGATGGAAGCAGGAAGTAATTGTCCATGAAATGCCCTTTGGGTTGGCCAGAGGAACAGTTACTTCATCTCTGTTGAAGGATGGCTTTGGGTGAATGGGCTGCTGGAAGTAAAATTAATGCTCAAGAGCAGCACTTTGGTGAAATGTTTTGTGAGATTTTGTTTTCTTTCCTAACAACTCGAGAGACTCTAAAAATGAGCAATATCAAAAAGGTTGTGTTCATGTGTTAAGACTTTCTTCCAGTGACACACTAAATGCCAAGGGGAATGTATGTCCGTGTCAGAAGTATTGTGTAGATGTAACAGATCAGTAGCTGTAGTGGCTCTCATTTCCTTTCTCTTTTGGCTTGGGCCAAAATCCACTGAAGTGAGAGGAGAACTACTTACAGTCTCCTTGCAGGCTTTGGACTAGATGCATAATCAGCCACAGTGTCTCCAGCTCAGTCCTTACCTGCCCCAATTGCATGTCAGCTCAGGCAGAGACTGTCCATGGATATGTGCAGGTCTGGCTGGGGAAAATGCAAAGGAATCAAACCTTTTTTCAAGTGGGCTATGTGCAGTGGCATTTCTTGGCATTTTAAGAGTATATGCAGCTCAGCTGATGGTCAGCAACTGAAGTGTCAGGAATCTGACCTTGTTGCTGTGCTTTCAAACTTTCAGGCTCATCCCATTCTCAAGAGGGACCGAGTCTCCTGTTTCAATAGTGTAACACACTTGCTCAGCCTTCGTACATTTCAATGGGTTTCCATTAGAGACATTTTTCCCTTCCAGTTTTCTATCTAGTGAGGAATAAACAACTTGAGTTGCTTGGAGAACATCTGCTTTGATGCTCATTGTCAGTCTAATTTCCAGGCATCAGATGCTCATGCTCCAGAGTCAGCTGGAAATCCTGAAAGTTTTCTTATGAAATGACATTAAAAAATGTTGAATTAAAAATTTTACAAAAAGGAAAAGTTGCACATACATATCTTCTTGTTGACATTTCCCATCTTCAAACACTAACAGTTCTATTTAGGAAACAACAGCATTTCATGAAGTATTACAAGTTCAGTTGCAGTTTGCAGTGGTATATTTTTTCTCCAACAAAATAGGAGGAATAGCTTCCATCCCTGGCTGCAACTGGAGAAATAATGCTTCACTTAAGTCCCTTTGTATTTTGATTCTCTGGGAGGGTTTCTCCTACCCATCCCCATGACTGAGACTCATCTCTGTGCTTTGCGATGGCCAAGAGGCTTAGGAGCCTTCTGAGATCAGCAAGGTGACCTCTGAAACGCCTCTATCTGGAGATAAGAACAGCTCATGGCTCCAATTTAGGAGAATGGGGGGAGGGGTGGGGATTGTTTGGGTCTTTCCACCCCCTTTTGTGTTATTTGGCTTAGAGGCGCCATGAGGTCACCTCCTCCTGGATTCCTTGTCTAAATGCCAGCACCTGATAGCTGAGGACACCAAAGCTATGACAACTCAGATTCAGGAAAAACAGAATTTGAAACAGGAGAAGCAGATGCCAAACAGTAGCTGCATCTGGATTTTGGGTGATCGACTCCACATGTATTTTCCCATTACTACATAATACCCTAAGAAAACATTTTATTCTTCCTTTTCATCCCAGGATATCTTCATGTCTGAAACGTGTCTCGACCATGTTGAGTGAAAAATCTGCTAGATTGGAACTAGTAAGAAGATATTGGTGATGCAGTGGTTACATTGCTAATTGGAACCTCCTCCCAAGGGATAGCTGTATGAAGACATTCCACAAAACACATGCTCCACAAGCCACGGAATATAAGGCAAAATGTGCAATCTGAGGTACAATGTGCCCATATCCCAAGGATCTGGCTCTTGCTAGATTTAACTTACTGAAACTGAGAGGTCTTATTCATTCCTAGAATTGGGAGCTACTAGACAACAAATTGGATGTGAGGCTGTTTTCAACTATTCATTCCTTTCTTGTTTTAGCGCTATTTTTTCCTTTGAGCAGATGTTTTTAATACAGCATCCTGAAATGCTTACAGCTGTCAGCTTCTAATGAGCCTCTAACTTGCTGTTTCATACTATCAGTTTATGTCGTTAAACCGCACCACTTACAGAAAAAAAAAATGTTATATTTGTATGGTTTGCGGTATTTCTGGAAAAATCTAGTTCCTGTCCGTCAGCATTTATTGTCAATCATTTTTATATAAAGGTTTGCATCTTGGGGGAGAGACATACACATATATATACATATTTTCTTTGTTACAGCTCAGTAGGAGATGAGCCAACCAGAAGCTCTTCTGGCTGTTACTGCTGTGAAAACGTATCTGACTTGATAAACTTATTATACATATTCTTGCACAGGAGTTCTTGGTCCTTGGATCAAAAAAGTGAGGAAAAGGCAGTTTGATTCCTCACAAGAAAAAAATCTATTTCTAAATATAAAGTCTAGATAAGATGTGCGTCTGTGCATTTACCATTTTTTTTTTAATTATATGAAACTGTTTTAGTAAACAAAATGTGTCTTTAATTTCTTTTAATGATACTTCTGGATCTGTAAATAAAGACAGTTCTAAGAAATAATTAAAAAAAATAATGGGAAAGCCAGATATTCCAAAAAGCAGCATCTCTGATTTCAGTGCAGCACCAAAGCAGTTTTCATCACAAAACACTTGGCCCCCAGCAGAAGCCACTGCTCTGTAGTTTCAAAGCACAACCATCACAATGAGACTCCTCAGCTTGGGTGCCTTAAAGCCTAGGACCAGAGCAGGCTTTGAACGAGTTTGAGAAATATGTCCCTAAATGCTGAATGGTCCCTTTTTGCAATTAAGTCATCATCTTTACTGTCGGGCTCTTGGTGAGGAAGAGTTGTGCCTGTTCCCAAATGCTCCATTATAATCCTGCTGCTGGTCTGCCCTGCAGCCCGCTGGGGATGTGATGTGGCACCCTGGGGCTTGAGGCTACTTAAAGCCTTTGAAATACCCCTCTGTTCTCTCCTCAGTGACAAGGTACCACCACACGCTATAGAGCACAGACAGGCTGTGAGGGTTCAGCCCTTCTTGGAGGAAAACTCTGCTGACACCCCTTCATCAACCTTTTATTTCTACCTCTTTGTGGACACTGCTGTGGCCTCCTGTGTCTCCCCAGGGCTGTCCCATTCTCCCTGCCTCTTCTAAAGCCCAGATGTCCCAAAGGCAAGTGGCCAGTGGTCTAAGGATGCAATGTGGCCAGTGTAGGACAGATTTCAGCCACCCCAAATTATCTGGGACTCAGCATTACTGCTGGCCTGGCCTGGTTTTGAAATATTGCCTAAGGTACTGAAAAATAGCAGACAGGGTTCTGCACATCACTGTGAATCAGAGGAAATACTAAGCAGCATTCCAGCAGCGTGGGAGGATCTCTGATGCCTGGGCAGAAGCAAACCTCCAGGAGCTGTGGGCAGTTACCCACGGCATCACCTCGGTGAGAAATGGAGAAAAAGCAACTGGAGCAGTCCTTATCACTGTGATGGTACTGCTCTAGAGGAGCGAGCCTGAGTCCTGGCTGGAGGGGACAAGACTGATAGTGTGCCCCTGCCCATCGCAAGCGCTGTCCTACTCCCAGGCAGCACCATAGGCCTCTTGACCACCAAAAACTATTATTTCTTGCAATATCCCTGACATCACAGTGAGCTGTCTGATCCAAGTACAGACTGGCACAAAGGAGGGGTATTACTATATTTCACAGAGTCTAATGGGGTGCTGTGCTGGTCTGTGACAAGAGCTATAGGTGTCCCTGGCAAAGTACATTGCTAGCAGGAGTAGACACCAGAGCATGGGAGAAGAGCCAGGCAGACTGGCTGAAATAATGGCAGTCTCAGCTAAAATAATGTGTGATACCGCAGTGTGCCGTATCCCCCATGGAAATTCCACGGTGATCACTCTCCCAGGGTAACAGTAAGTTTGATTTGAGCAGGGATGATAGAGGCTTTGTGGAAAGGTGTTCCTGCTGAAATGACAGCAGAGGAACATTGAATGATGGAGGGTACCAGGCACATAATGCCTGAGCCTCACGTCAAAAAGACCAGGTCACTGGATTCAAATATATTGGTAGAAGAGGGCACAGAGCACCGCAGAAGTACAGACACACCTGCACACCCTCACACACTCACAGAGGCCTTACTGTGATGGAAAACCAGGATAAAGCCCAGGCACAATGGGGTCTGCCTGGGGCAGAGGCATCTCCTTGGGATGTGTACATGAGTTCAAGCAGATTACTCCCCTCTTCTGGGCAGGACAGGGAAAGAGCTGAAGGCATGGGGCACTTTGGGAGCCCTGAGTTTTCCAGTGACACTGCAATGAGTCTGCTCAAGGCCATTTTGGGGAACTGTGTCTACATGTGGATGGGGACATTTATTTTATGAGACTGGCAGACTGTGTTGAGCAATGTATTTGACCACACAACCTCTCCTTTGATGGTGAGGAGTGGATCTCAGCCTGTACTGAGCAAAAAGTTTCAGTTTCTGCATCAGGCTTGGAAAAGGGCATGTGTGCCCAAAGAGCTTGTCCATTTCTAACAGCTCTTTTCCCTCTTTCCACAAGCCTTGCCTTGCCACCACAGCTCCCACAGTACTCATGCCATACATGGATGGTCACCATGGATTTACAAGTGACAAGAAGTTCTCCAATGGGTCAGAGCTGGGATTTGCTCTGTCAAAGAACAGCCCCTATTTGAAGGTCTGGATTCCTATGGCTGAGAGAGTACTGGTAGTTCATGGAGGCAGCTAAATTGTGGGCGTGTTTATTGGAATTACAAATAGCTTTATACAGACGGGTTAGCCTGGTCACTGGGAATTTGTATCGGTAATTATGGGCTCATTATTATCTTCCCTGCAGGGAAGACACATGACCCAGTAGTCTGAGGAAAAAATTGGGCGCCAGGAACTCCTGGACTCTAATCCCAGCTTCGACACTCCCTTCTCTGGCCCCAGGCAAGTGACTTAACTTTGTGCCTTGGTTTCTCTGTCTGTGAAATAGGGATAATATCTCTGAGGAGTGTTGTGAGGATTAATTAGATAATGTTCACTTAATGCTTTGAAGATATGAAATGTGAAATCTTATTATGCAGCTTGGAATGCTTTCCAGGCTCTTTTGATTTCTGACCGCACGCTTTCATTAGATCACCTCCTTCCCCGCGGAGGTGGATTCGCTTGGGAGCCACCCCAGCTAATTTGGGAGTTGTTTTTTTTCCAATAGCTTGGAGCAGTTCCCAAACAGTCTGACTCACACCGGCTTGCTGGAGAAGCTGCCTCTGACACCTGACCCTGGCTGGGGAACGCCTGGTTTCAGTGTGCGCTGGCTTTCCAAAGACAAGTCAGGGAGTGGCCTGAGACAGGATGAATCAGGTTTAACGGTCTCTAATGAAGCCGGGGATGGATTTTGCCCTCTGGCCTTCTCCAAAAGCATCTGCACTGCTGGGATTCCTGGCTGACCGGGGATGTGAGGAGCAGCTCCCTTAACGCTGCCCTGCCAAAGGTGCAGACGCTTTCTAAGCATTTGATTAGACCCTATTTTTGTCTTGATACTTTGAGGCATGGATCTGTGACAAAAGAGATTTTTCTTAAAGGCGCGAAATTATCTCCTCTGTCCTTCTTATATACAGTCGGCTTCCTGAGAGAGTTATTCCTTGGGAAAAATGCAGTTTTCTGCAGTGATAAGTCACTGTGCAGGACAAAATAAGGTCAGTTTTTCCTGATTAAGAAATAACCAAAGTAGGCCTTGTTCCTCGAGTCTGCTTTTTTGAATAGTTCAGAGATCCTATGAGCCATGTCAACCAGCTCGTCCTGCGGACCTGCCCTTCCCGCCTGCTGCCCGCCTGGTCCAGCGGCGTTTCAGCCGGAGCAGCCGCGGGGACAAGGACAGGCGGCAGCGCCACGGGCTGGGACAGACGGGTGGGCAGAGCCCTGGGCACCTTGGGCTGGAACGCAGCAGCCTTGGAAACGCCTTACCTCACCCAGGAGCATCTCAGGCTCCGGCACAAGCGTCTCCTCAGCCTTCCAGAGGGAAGGGGTCCCTGCATGCAGCCTCCCTCGGCACAGAGGGTTTGTCGCCCGCAGGATCTTGCCTGGAGGTGCTGCGGGGGTTTGCTTTGGGCTACACAGAAGCAGGAGCTCCCTCGAGCGGAGCGAGCCCCCCGGTGCAGCGCTGGGGCGGCCGCGGCTCGCACCGGCGGAGCGCCGCTGCCAGGAGCAAACAGCACGGGAATAGCTGCGGAGAAACTGCCCCTTCCAGAGCCAGCTCGTGAGCGCGACAGCACGATCCTGGGGCGCTGGTAGGAGGAAGAGGAAAAGAGTTTCTGCGCGGTGGAGGAGCAGATCATGTAACACTTTATCAGTCACAAGCTATACCTAGGGGTTAGGACAGGCTCTGACACGGTGCCGTGGTGTGGCACTCTGGCTTGAGCGCTTTGTCATGCGCTGCATCAAACAGATAGAAGCTGCGTTCCCAAAAAACAGGAAAAGGGAGGAAGAATGAACCAAATACCATCTGGAATCATAAAATCACAGACTACCAGGTTGCAAGGGACCTCAAGATCATCTGGAATAAACTTTCTGGCCAGCTGGCTGATGAAAAAATTTTGTGCTGGGCATCACTGCGGGATGATCAATGAACAGCAAGAGAAGAATCCAAGAATACTTCCAGTCTGCAAAAGCGCATGTTAAGGTGAACACAGGGGCTGTAATTTGATCCTGAGACTATGGCCAAGGCTCATGGGCTTTCCAGTACGTATCCTTTGACACTGTTCCAGATGCTGATACCCTATTAGGCCCATGCACAGAGTGCTGTAGTCAGCACCCAGGTAGAGGAACACTATGTTTGTAGAGATACCTGTTTCTTCAGCTAATCTTTGATTATATATGCTATCTGCTAAGTTATTGAAATGTCTAGGAATGAATATGTGGAAGAATTATTGTAATTGAATCTAAGTAGTGCTCAAATTAATGTAAATATGACGCATCAGCCTAATAATTAAAGTTGTCAGTTATGGGTTTTATTCAGAGCTTGAATTAGGTTCCTGCTTCAACTTGTTACTTGCCTTGGAGCTTGCAAAGCTGAGCTCAAAAGGCAAAGTGTTGTGGGAATGCCGAAAACAACACAGTGAGCAGAAGATTCTTCTGCTCTGCTCTGGGGACCTTTTCTCATACCATCTGCAGCACTCCTCACTGAGGACTTTGCTTTATATGCAGCAGCCCCTTTGTTTCTTTTAGAGATGCATTTCACAACATGTATGTGGCAGCTACAGCCCCCAAAGGTTGTCTTTCTCCCAACCCTCTTCACCACAGGACCCTGGCAGAACTCCACACCTCAGCCCACCCCACTCTGGGGCTGGGAGCCCTGCTGGAGCAGGCTGGCTCTGCCCAGGGCCACTTGGGCACCTCCCCAGTGCTCCCAGCTCCAGCAAACAGTGTTGGTAGAGTTAGTTCTCTTGGGAACCACCGTCTCACCAGTTAGGAGCCACTCGGTTGGGCTCATGCAACCACAAATTTCAGCTGGAATGACCCCTGGAAGCAGCCTGGTCAAACTTGTTTTGCTCTGCCTAGCCTCAGAACAGGGTGCCTGAAAAAGCACCCTTTAGGAAACAAAATGATGCATTCTTATGGATATACTAGTTCAGCATCTGGCTCCAAGTGCTTTAATTTTCAAGACATGATTTGGAAAAAGAGGATTAGGTTCAGAATAGCAAAATGATTCCTTTGCAGAAAAAAAAATGCTAAATAAACCGGACCACACCTTCAACACATAAAAGTCCAATTAAAAAAAAAAAAAACAAACAACAAAACACCAACAAAACAAACCCCCCTCCCCAAAACAAACAAACAAAAACCAACCACCCAACCAACAAACAAACAAAAAAAACCCCACAAAAACAAAAAACCCCAATGAAAAGCCCTCTACACCTCTTCCCCAGCAAAAATACTCTCATTTTTTCTGGGACATTTGTACTTGCTTTGTGTGTTTAAGTCAGGCATTTAGCTGTGAACATAGATAGTGCATGTATCTGTGCACAGATACACCTCAAACATGCACAAATGCACGCATGAATGAGATCCAGCCAAACCCTTGTTCCTAATGTCCCACACAAAAGTTAATCAGCGATGTGAAAAATAGAGAGGGAAGTTATAGCCCGTTCTGTGTAACATGAAGTCCTAAGCAAGTTCATGACTTGATCATGTCTAGATGGCGTATGATTCTGGTGGTTTGTGGTGACATTCATCAAGAGGTGGAAACTACCAATGACAAAGGTGCCAAAAATATAATTTTTATGTGGGAAATTTGCCATTAGCAGCAGAGAAAGCACAGGGAAACAGATGTGTCACCTAATTCCCTGGAACTCATGTGGGTCAGTCTCTCTACCAGTGCCTCACCAGCATATATCAGGAATCCTATTTTAAACATAACTTCTAGCTGGATGAGCTCCAAGCAGGTTGAGCACTAGGGAGGCAGTAGTATATTTAGGACAAAATCCTGCTGTCAAACCAGCCTGGCACAGACAGATGCAGACACAGACAAAACGGAAAATTTGGCATCTTGGTGTGATGAGGCGTTGTGTGTGTGTGGTGTTTTCACTGTGGGAAAAACCAGCTTGGACAAAGTATCTGCACTGTCTTGCTCTTTGGGGGGTTGTGTGACTAACCCAGCTTCCTAGCAGCTATGGATGAATCCTGAACAGATGGTTAAACAACACAGGGTGATATGGGTCCTTTCCTAGATGAAAACGTTGGCCATGCTGCTTCTCACATTGCTGCAGGAGGTGGGATGAGGCTGCCATCCAGCCTAGGAGAACAGGGGCAAGTTGTCCCAGGGTAGAAAGAGCAGGGATGGCAGAGACAGACCATGAGGGCAGTGAGACTGTCCTAGTGGCTTCAGGCTCCTCTGCTTCCTGAGATGACATTATAAGGCTGGTATTTGGCAAGATGTTTGGCAATATGTTCCCCGTAGCTCATGAAAGGGCTTTGTACAAGGGGACAGTGTAGGCTGCCTTGCAGAGAGGCTGCCTTTCCACAACAGCAATTAAGTATAATCTCAGCAACTCAACCGTCTTTTTCTGGGTCTGGAGCTGTTTATCCCACTCAGAAGCATTTTATATCTTCACTATTGAGCCTGGTGGAGCTGAACATAATCTTATTTTTTCTATTTCACACAGAGCTGACGTCACTGAACTTACATTTAGCCACTCTTATATTTAGCATTTCCTCCTGCAGCATCACCACCCCCTGCTCCTCCAGGATAGTGGCTACCGCCAACTAAACATATTTGCAAGTAGAAGGAGGAGCACATCTGAGCAAAAAAAATAGACTAAGCAACATTCCCTTTGTCTTGATGCAGCTAAACAGGGTCAGCATTACTAGGCACTTCTTTCTCCTTCTGAGCAAGAGGAAATTAAATAGAAAGGCCCATCTCTACAAAAGGCAACACCAATTTTCCTTGTGGGAATGGCTTTGGAGGTCTTTGAGCTCAGGCTGAGCACAGTGGAGGCTGGAAGTAAAGATGTGCTCAGGCTCCCTCCCTTATGTTCTTTTCTTGTTTATTTGCATGGTTTTGTTGTTGTTTGTTTGTTTGTTTGTTTTGTTGTTTGGTTGGTTTTAGGATTTTTTCCAGGTAAACCTTTCTTTGTAGTGCTAGCTGTGTGGGAGTGGAGCTGGAAATCAGCCCAGAAGTTTTTGTTATAATGACTTGATATATATTTGGTGCTAACAGCACCCATGGTACACTAAGGATTTTCTGCTCTTCAAGAAGGGGCAGACCCAACTCAGAGGAATAACTCTAAGCTCAAGGAGAAGTGGACCAAAGAGAGAAATAAATGAAGAGAACCAATTAAAAAAAACCAGACCAGCTCTTTGTGCTGTTCTCAGCAGGTGAGATTCATGAGTGACCTGACCTGTAGGCTGTCCCCACCCCGACACCAGCTGGTCAGCTGGCAGGGGTTGTGTGCATCCCTGGGTGGAACAGGAGCTAGCCATCCTCTGACCCCAAAGTCTGCATCCTCCCTGGCTGTGGCCCTTAGTCCAGGAGTGGGACATGCAGCATGGCTGCAGAGCAGCTGGCACAGCCCTGGGTCATGCGAGGATGGGGCTTATCTAAGCTTGAGTGACAAGAGGCAGCATTAACTAGAGGTAAGTATTACTGGAGGCACGACAATACAGCCTGTCATGTCAGAGAGTAAAATAATAACTGGTGAGGAGCAGGGTGATAAAACCATGCAGTGGATACTGTAAAAACATTCTAGGTTGGAGGCAACTGCTCCTGGTTAGGGCTTGGGTTTGCTTTTGAGCTGGTGGTCTTTTGTTGTGGAGAGACCTATCTCTCCTGAAGACAAAGTGCAAAAATACAATCACACTTCTATTATGTCTGTAACTCACCTGTGTGATTTTATGCGTTCTTTATGCTGGTTGATACATTGTTCTAATGGTTGTGTTGACATGTATTTAATGGTATTCACTTACAATTTCATTGAATAAAAGTCTTTTCTCACTTTGAACTGAAGCATTTTCTCAAATGTGGCCTACGGTGTTTTGCATTTGCTTTATTATTAATTAAAAGTAAACGCCTTTCTTGAGAACATTTCATTGCCATGCAGATGAAGCCAGCACCTTCAAATGGATTTCTTTCCACATTTTATTTCTTTAAATGTGTTACCTCCTAAAGCCTGATGAAGTAAGAATTTGAATAATTATTTTTGAAAGGTAGAATTCACTGATAAAGTTCAGATTCTTATCATCTCAATTTAACTACTTTGGCTTATTTACATGATGGGGGGGGGGAAGCAACTTGCAGTTCAACAAGAACAGCTTCTCCAGAGGTTTTCACTTATGTTAGCTTTGGACTGGGTTCAAACGCTGTGAGGATGCCTTTTTCCTGTCAGCACTTCCATGCTCTGAGTTCCCACATTGACTTTTCAGCCCATACAAGCCTGCTGAAGCAGTCCTTGTTTCTGCAGTTGTAAATACACAGAGACAGTACTACAGAGTAAGTTCACCTGGGGATGCTCAGGATTACCTGCAAGCCTCAGCTGTCTACCCTGTGCTTGGTTGTGATGCCAGGTACTTAAGGAAAAATTCTGAGGCCATACTGTTTCAGGAAAAAAAATCATCACCTCATTTGAATACTTAGTCTTTGGAGGTCTCTGAAACTCTCTTTTCCAGACAAAAATTCCATGCCTTTATGTCTGCCTATGGGATTCAACTATGTCTCTTTTCTTGCTCTTATGCTATAGATGAGGGCTGATGCTCTTATTGNCTTTCTCTTGTTTTTCCTATTTTTATGTTATTTTTATTTTATGTTATTGCCTATTTTTATGGACTGCTGCTCCCATCCTGATCTACCAAACTGACAACTTGTTCACATTCATGTGTCCCTGTAAAACCTAATTTCCCTACAATGTCCACAAAAAGAGACGCTAAAAAATCATGCATCTAAATTTAAGCTTTAGGTGCTTCTCTGATTTGGATTTTCCATATGCCTGTGTGGTCCAATTTCACCTTTGAATATCTACTTTTTATGCTTCGGGAAAAGTTGAAAGAAATAACTTTCTATGCCTTGGGAAAAGTGGAAAGGAATATGTGATTAATAATAAACTTTTTAAAGCCATAACGGAATAGTATGAGTTCAATGACAAAAAAGTTCTCTCTCATTTAACTCAGAAGTTCCTGACCAGAAAGGTGAGGGATACAAAAGAAGGGATGTCTGGAGCTGAGACATAGCGGCGACTCATCAGAACCTTCACTGCCAATAGCCAGCAACTGCCTCAGGGGGATAGGGGAATGTTCTGAAACGGGACTTTCCTGCTGGTGATGTCCAGTGGTTCTGTGTCTGAGGAGACACTCACAAACCCCCAGCATCCCTCTATATTTCTCTGCAGTTTCCACTAATGAGCAACAGAGCCTGAAGGCTGATGGAGCCTGGGCACAGCTCCCCAGTTTGATATCAGTTTGGTCCAGGGCAAATGGGAGCAAGGAGCAGAATGGGACTCCCCTCAGCTTATGTACTCACCTCTGTGTAATCAATGACAAGCTCCTCTCATTTTATGTGCAAGCTAAAAAGGAAAGTAAATTTAAAAAGGAAAAGAGAGGACTTCCAGCTTGTCTCAAGGAGGTGCCTTTTCCTGACAAATGCAGGTAGAGCTGCACTGCTCTCCCAGGCTGGCATGAAGTACCTGTGCACAGCACAGCCCAGCCGCAAAGGCCAGGAACAGAGGGTTGGAGTGAAGTCATGGAGACAGCAGCACTGCCTAATTTGTTGTGTGAAACTACACACACTGTGCCCAAAGACATCTGTGTTCCTGTCTGGCCCAGTTATAATAACTTTAGTAAAGGAAAGTTCAAAGGTGAAATCTCAACACCTAAAATTCATCTATCTGTAGCCATTGTCTTGGTTGATTGATTAGCTGATACCTGGCTCTCTAACCAACCACAAGCCCCAAAGATTTAGCCCTCAGTAACATGGAAAATCCCTGGTCTAAATTGAAAAATAGGACTGAAACCCTGGGAACAGTTAGTATGGTGTTTTGTAGCTCGTCTTTCCTTTCTGAACACAAGGGCTCCCTGTGCTCAGGCATGCAGTGGCCACAGACAGGGGAAACAGACAGTGTCTGCTCATCTGCCCACCAAGGGCTGCTTTTCCAGGCATTTTTAGCTGCTCCCCACACAGCCTTTGTTGTCTCATTCCCAGGCAGCTTCCAGAGCCAACAGGCAACTTGGAGAGGGTGCTGTAAAGCAGCAAGATGGTTCTGTGTGGGAGAGGGGCGGGAGGACAACCTCTGCTGCCTGGGTGTTTATAAACAGAAAGGCCAGTTTAGAAATCAAAAATAGCTATGGAAACTTTTATTTCAGCTTACACTTAAAAAAAAAAAAACAGCCTTCTGAAGCTCAGGCTTTATTCTGAGTGAAGTTTCTTGCACAATCATTAAAGATGTGGGTTGTTTGTACTCTTGAGCAACAAACCTGCTGTAATTACTTGTGCAAACCGGGTGTATGTTAAGCTTGCTTCACTTGAGAGGGATCTCTGGCTCCCCTCCAGCAAGGAGGAAATGAACTGCCAGCCCTGCATGGTGCAGCAGAGATATGGGAGAAACACCACAGAATTCTGTCAAAGAGTCACAATATTCAATATTTTTCTATTGCCAAGCCAAATATATTTCAACCAGCTTTGAGAGCATTGCAGAAAATCCTTCTGGAACAGATGCCACCCTGCTGTTGTATTTCTGCAGCCTACATCAGCATCTGATCCATCACACAGGTTTTACGCTCAGAAAAATCAGGAACTAACTTGCTGCATAGCAGCAACCACTATTTTTGACAGCTAACAGCTAACTTAATAAGGCATGAACAAAACTAATTATTTCATTTTCCAAAACCTACTGAGTTGGAATAGGTTTTGAGTGAAATCTTACATGGATATCTTATAGACACTCACATTCCCAGCATTCTGGGAAACTTCTGCCCAGTTTCTAAGGATAATGACATGGGTGCTGTTTCTCCCATTTCTCCCTGGATCCACAACAAACGTGAATAAGATGCTTTCTTTAGACACTATCTACAAAATGTCCTCCATCTTTGGACAATATGTGTAAAACATCATCCTACCAGTCTGACCAGTGCTCTCTTTCTCTGGCTACCACCCAGTAACCCACCTCCATTGCCCTGTCCTGAGTAAAACATGAACAACATGTTTTGTCTTTCTTTTTGGGAGCGAGCTCTGTGTTCCATTTACATACTCTCTTCCTTAGTCTTTTTTGTTCTTCTCTCACAGGTCTCCACCTCTGCAGAGTTCTTTCTTTCATGTTCACAAAAGACAGGCTGGAAACAGAGATGGCTGTCCAATGCTCACATTGAAGGTGGTTTCCCCTGGATGTCCAGGGTACCAGGGTTTCTAGATAAGATTTTCCAGTAGACCCAGGACATGAAGTCTCAGGATTACATCCCCTTCTGTGTCTTTTCCATTATCACAATCTTTTCCTTGTCTGTTATTCTGTAATTAACCCTAACCTACTGAATTCCAAACATTCAAGCTTGAGAAAATACCTGTTAAGATAAAGTATGAAAGTATCATTGTAGTTTTATAACCATCCTGGATATTTAAGGCATCTGAAATCTTGAGTACCTCAGTGCTTAGAGCCTTGGCTATTATTCTCTCAGTTAGTGGAGATCAACTGAGCTGAATGAGGTGACTTGGATTTCCTCCTCCTTGTGTAACAAGGACTGTTGGATCCTGTCAGGTCTTCTTTCCATGAGTAGATGTGACTAGTCATCACACACAGAGACTATTACTTTACAGATCTATGTTGATTTTTTTTTTTTAAATTCACCTTCAAAGAAGTTTGGGAGATGCTGCAGCCAGCCATGACTTGTAGAGGTATATCTGCATTTCTACAAAGGTGGTAAATAATTTTTCTGTGGCGGTGACTGTCTTCACACATTAGCTTATTTTTAAAATATTCCTTAGCACCTGCGTAGCCAGCTCACCTTGGCAGAGCTCAGAGTAAGGTCCCAGAGCTAAGATTTTCTTATGTTGTCAAATCTACCACCTTCTCCTTGGGTACAGGGACACATTCACTGAGATGTGGTTGCTGCAGAGGGTTATACCGTCCCCCTGTTATATTGCCACTAGGACTCAAAATGGGTAAAACCAAACCCAAGGCTTTTAGCTGTGTTTCCAAGCCTTGAAAAACCTGGAGTTACGCAGCAATTTTTGTTGTGGCATCACTGCAATGGGGTACCTATAAGATCACGTTTCTTAGCAAGAATTGTTTTAATTTCCTTTCAGACCCTGGCACCTGGGCTAGCCAATGCATTTTAAGATGCTTGGAGCAGGACAGTAGTTCCTATCTCATTTCCCACCAAGATTCCTGCGCCTGGACATGGGTTTGCCGGCCAGTGACATCTTGACACCTAGAGAGCGTTTCTGTGCTTTACCTTTTCATTGCTGCTGCCAGGCACATCCTCTAACTTTGAAAGAAAATTTCAGCCTGGTACACCTCCTTCCTGATTTCGGCTCCCTGGGTTTCATTGAGGTCTGGAAGTGTCACAGCTCCAGATGTGGCTGTGCAGCATTGGAAAACCATTGCAAAGACCAAGAATCATCCAGGTGTACATCCGCATTCAGCAAGGCACCCTAAAATCTGTTTCAGAAAACAACTGCAGACTGTACAGTGCAATGAACACTACCATCTTTTAGAGTAGTAACAAGTGAGAAAAGAAAAACAAAAAACAAACAAACAAACAAAAAGTAAAAAAGCTGGCTACACAGCAGCTTTTATTAAGAGGATTAGCTCAGTTCAGCCCTAAGTTATTGCTATTTCTTTTCTGTATGATCTTAGAACTGGAATTCTTCACAAGCCCTCCATAATAAGCTGTTAATGACTCCTATAAAGTTTTTTGTAAAATGAGTTTTAAAAGGATGCTGGTGCCTCATTGTTCCCATTCTCATGATTTTACAGGCACAGCCTCCCTCAGCAGTGAGGTTTTCTCTGGCTATTATCATCCAAGATTACCCTGGTGCTGATGACTTAACAAGATCTGACAGGATCATAACACCAGGCAGTGTACCTGCAGGTAAAGCAAAGGTCGCTTTGGAGTAATTTTCTCACAGTTTGGAGCTCATAAGTGTTCAAGTCTTAGATGTCTTTCAGTGGTAAGGGGATACTGGTAGCCCAATAAATACAGTTGTGCCTGTTGAAGGTGCACTTGGACATACTCCGTGGGCTGCTGGTGGTCTGTAGAACATCACCAGGACAAGCCCTGTATGCAAATGGGTTACTGGTTGAGATGATTTAGTCATCCTGTCAGATGCAGGAGAAACAAGTACAAAACCAAATCCTTCTTGTAACCCAAAAGGCAATAAGAAGTTTTCCCAGCCTGTTTTAAACTGCAGGGTCCACTGTGACCCACTGTGAGGAGAAAATTTCCTGTACTGCTGGGAAGAGTGTTGCCCTCCCTGCCTGACTTGTCCCCACCAGAGCTACTCAGGGGTAATGCACTGCGGTTGGATTGTGTATTCAGAGGAGGACTTGGTCTCCATTGTGGACTTCTATGTAGTATGATCTGAGTTTACACTGCTCATTCCCATTTACATTCTCTCAAAGGAAACCACAGTTTCATGTGTTCATCCTTGTGAATGTCCTTTATTTCAGTCCCTTGGTAAGGCTCTGACATAGGTCAGATCTTCTTATGGTCATCTTTAGGTCAGATGTCTCTGCTTATATAGCCAGGGGATTGTACCAGATGACCTTTAAAGGTCCCTTCCAACCCAAACCATCCTGTAATTCTATGATATGATGCAGTCTCATATAATTTTCTCTCCCAGCTACTGTATCTGTGTTTGCACAATGAAAAATATAATTAAATAACCATGAAAAAATGCACAAATCACCCAGTTACATTCAGGCCTACGTAATGTAAGCCCCTTTGCCTTCCCTTGCTGGTAGCCCTATAAAGGCAGAAGTGTAGCATTCATGTTACCAAGTTCTTTACAGAGCACTCAATTACCCACCTTTCTACCCCCAGCATGCCTTGCCTCTCTTTTAGACAACAAACTCCTTTGGGTCCATTTTGAGCTGGTTTGGGTCAGTGTGATGTGGACAAGCAAACAGCACAAATGCTAGCAACCACAACATGTTTCTTTCAGGACTTTTTTCTGTGACTTCCCATAAATCTTGGCTATGATTTTCTGAGCTCTTCCTTTCCACTGGAGACTTTGTTTGTCACGCACAGAGACAGACTGTGAATTTGTAAGACTTATTTTCTTGAGAAGAAATTTGAATGCAGATAAGCCATGTTCCCTAGTGCCCAGTCACAGCATGAACAACAGCACCATAAAGACTGGGACCCATCTGAGCCCCCAGGTGCATGTTTGGGCAAGGCTTCAGAGAGAAATACTTGCATCATAGGCGGGGGACAGCCCTCAGCAGAAACTCTGGACCCAGTGGTGCTGGAGGGGGAAGCACAACGTTCCTGAAATAGGAGTCAACCACCAGGAGCATAACAACCAATCTAAGAGTGGCCATAAGTGTAGCAAGGATTATTTTACCCCTTTACTGGGCTCTGCAGAACCACCAAGCCTGCTGGAGTGAGGGTGTGGGTGTGCTTTTGTGCAGCAGAGCTGCCTGCAGTCTGGCGAAAATTCTGTGGTGGAGTTGGAAGAGAGACAAAATAAAGTCAAACTGCATGTTAAGATGGTTGCTGCAGAATGCTTTATCTGCATCATCTTTGCTACCACTTTCTGTAATGTAGAGAAGTGAGACTTCCTCCTGTGACTGATTGTATTATGATTTATTAGAACATCTAGGGCATTGGCAGTTTGGAGCACCCCATCCCAGGGCTTTAGGAGGTGTGCAGGCACAGCGAAGGCAGTCCCTGCCCCAAGCAGCCCATGCTGTAAAAGAGAATAATGGGTAGATAAAACAAGGAGATTGAGAGGTGGTAAGAGAACCAGTGGGACAGGTTTGGGAGGCACGTCAGCCAGTAATGGCAGCTCACCAGTGTAATTTTAGGGGAGTTGTGCTGGTAGAGGCATGATTTGAGAGAGGCTGGCTTTGTGCTGTTTCTAATGGGGGTTCCTCACTACCCAAGACACAACAAGAACTTGCTGGCAGAAAACGTACTAGGGCTTTGCTGTGTGTGAGGGACTTGGCAGCAGTGGCATCTGAGAGATGAGATGCTCTAAAGGCCTTGGAAGCCAAGGCAAGTAGATACAATGATAGAACTTTTTCACTCTGAGGATCCAGAGTGTCTGACTCTGGCCATCTGCAGGGCTATAATATTGACCGCAGTCCCCGCCCCCCCCCCTCCTCCTTTAATTTTCCTTCCGTTCTTTGTGCAAACAAAGAAAATGCACTGGGAATTCTTTTGAAGACAGCATGGTTGGGGTTTGCACTGGAATTTCATAAGGAAGCTTACGAGACATTGTAAGATGTCTTTAGAAAAAACCTCTTTGAACCTTTTATCTTAATGTATTTACCTCTAGAATACACAGGCTTTGCATTCAAGAAAAGCACTTTACAGGGAGAAAATTAAATACATAATGACTTGCAGGAGACCAGTAGACTATATCCTGAGAAATTTTACTGTGGGTTAGCACTAGGGAAATTAAACCACTGACGTACTCTTGACCTTGATTTTGGTATTTCTGTTCCATGACATAAAACAATTGAGTTAGTAGGAATATTTTATTATTGTCCCCTATAAATAAAGTAGGAGCAGGATGCTGGAGATCGGTATCACTCATAATGGTGTAGTTGGTAGAAAATTCTGTTTCACTATTTCACTTCAATTATAAGAGCTCATATTGCCTTAGGTGAGTGTGATAAAAAAATCCCATAATAACAGGTTATTGTGCAATGGACTGTAAAACCATCAGAAAAGGGTGTAAGCTTTTTTTTTTTTTTTTTAAGTGAAAACCAACTGAATAAAGTTAATGCCTGAAGTAATTTCTGTTATTTTTCTGGCATTCCTCTGGTTACTTTCTCGTACATGCTGAAGACATGCTGTAACTTCTGTTAGCAAAGTACTGTTGACTTACATGAAATACAGAAAATTATTATGTACAATTGGATGAATCACGTTAGTTAGGAAGGCAGGAAACTTTAAATACAATATATTCTTCTAACAACATACATTGAGAGGAAGGAGTGAACACCAAGCTGTGGGTTTCATGCCTGAGAGGGCTGGTGGTGTTTTCCTTAGGCAATGTGACAACACTAGCTTGGTCTTGGTTAAACATTCATTGAACTAATGGAGCTGTGTCTAGAAAAGAGGAGATTGCATTAGGCTGGTCTAAGGCACCTTTATTCAAGGTGTATCCAAGACCACAGAAGTATAGCTCACTTGGCTAAACCCGTTTCACCAAAGCCCAGTCAGACTGCAGAGTAGATTTTGGCATTAGGCATTCTTGGGATCTTCTCTGCAGCTCTGAACAGATGAGGAGGATGTTCAGTACTTTTTACAGCAGTGTTTGGAGAGCAAATGGTCATGTGTGTACTCTGGCAGCTAGATGATTATTTACAAAAGATTCTCTAAAATCTATGGCTTCAGGGGCCTTCCTGATAGATGCAGGGTTACATATAAAATTAAATTACTTTAAAAGCATACTGCTGTAGAATTGCACAGCCCACCTTTTGATCACCTACGGACATTTCACCTGCATTTACCAGCAGTAGCAGTATTGTAGGATTTCTTTGTCTTTTTATTTTCATGCTATCCCTTTAGCCTAGAGCAAGGTATGATGACTGAATTTATGGGAAAGAGTTGCCAAGGCTGATTGTGGATCAGGTCATCTCCCTTACTTTGTCTTTGTAAGGAGAAATGTGCCCAGAACTGCTGGGAAATAAAGGCAGTTCAACAAAGCAATCTTTCCAGGATACCTACACCTACACCTATACCTACACCTATACCAAAACAAAAACAAAACAAAAAACCACCAAACAAACAGAAAAACCCCCAAACCAAACTTGTATTCATGCAACATTGCTCGAAGTAAACGTAGAAATACAATGTAAAAGAAATCTACTGGTTTGCAATTCCACAGAATAGTACAATAATAATATGAATTTGCTGTGGAATTAATTATGGGTCAAAGTTCTGTGCTAACTTTTGCCTCATAAAATAGTGAAAAGAGCACTGAGGCAATAGATCTGTCGCTTCTGAGTCACTTCTTCAGCTGTTACATATCTGAATATTGTGAATCAGAAATTACATTGGGATTTAGGTCTTTAGCAAAACTGATGTTCCAGTGTCTCTAGTTGCTCTCCTGCGAGACTCACTCTTTTCTGTTGGAACACGTTTTGTGAGGTCTTGCTTTAACATCTGTTCAACAAGTTCCTATGCAAAATCCTGACTTATAAATAAAACATGTAATATATACATACATGCTTATGTGTGTAGACCTACTTGCATCCATGTAGATTTTGCTGCTTTGCAAATTCCTAAATGCTTTTGGAGTCAAGACTGCTTGGCTTTGGTGGCAAATGCTGCAGGCAGACAACTCTGAAGAAAGAGAGGAGTGATTCCTGCAGCTCTGTGTTGCAATCTGTGCAGGCACGATTCCTGCCTGCTGAAGGGATTGATTGCACAGAGGCTCCCCGAGTGGAAGTAAGGAGTCAGACAGCATACCACCAGTGTCCCTATCAACTGATCCCTGCCATAATTTAATCTCTTGTCCTCCCCACTGTTTATGACGTGTTTTATCTTGCTGTTACTGTCTCTCGCCTGATGTTCAGGTTCAGTTCTGTGGTAGCATCACAGCATCCAGCTCTGATCCTTGCCACATGTCTTGTCAGCAGCCAAACCAGTTGTGCCAGGTGGCTTAGAGCTAATGGAGACACTGGTTCCATTATGACTACCCCCCATGGTGGATGAATGGAGTTGATAGCTCTCAGTGTTAGCTAAGATGCAAAATTCTGCTTTTAGCGTATCTCTCCCTGGGTGCTTTCTGCTCTGAATCAATTCTGCTCTGAATTGATTTTCCCTGATACCTTCTTTCTTATCTGAACTTTTATAAATGGTTTTCCAGTACCAGTTTTGCTTTGCTTTCAGTGGATATGCCTGCACTTTCCAGTGGCAAAAAACTCTTTGGACAGATGGTGACTGTGAAAACCCCCAGTTTCTCCATTTAAAGAGTCCGTGAGAGCAAACTTGCCTGTACAGCAAAATGCTCCCATAAATAGCAGGCTTATTTGGTAAAGGGTGGTTTTGTTAGGCAGGGAAGGGAGAGACATTTCATGGCAACTTTGTATCACTAGATATTTAGGTTCAGAAATATCTTTATCCGCTTTGGGAACGCAAAACTTCCTGTTTTGACTTGCACTCTAAATATATATAATTTTTAAATTATGGGTTTACGTCAAGAGAACAATTTAGTCAAGTATTACTTTCTTTGGAGAATACATCCTTGTTGTTACTCATAAATTAGGGCATGCATTCAGGCATAAAGTATGTACGGATATATTAATTAAAATCCATGATCCACATTATGGGTTTTCTGCTGGAAACAGCTCTTTTGGACACGGTGCTATTAATACAAAGCTGGCAAAATGAATGACAAACCAAAACAAATTGGAGGTGAGTTACTGGTCAGGAGGGACAAGAGGACATGTTAGAGATTTTGGAGGATCCAGTTCATGCCTTGACATAGCCTACCTGCACAGCAGAGCTGAGGTGGCCTGTGAGCAGGGTGTGCTTTGCCTTCCATCATCCTCTGCTCAGACAAACTGGTAACTTCACAGGGTGCAGCAAAGTCAGCCAAGGTTCAGCCTTGTTTAGCCACCCCAGAACCTGAAAAGTAGAAATTTCTCCTTCAGTACTGGGCTGTCTCTGTGCTGAGTCTTGCTCTAATCCCTAGATTGCAAAGAACCAAGTAGAAAGATGCCTCATGTTGTGGATGTCCTTCTTAAGGAAACTTTCCTGTCTGGAGGCATCCAGCTCGAGCTGTTATTTTGTTATTTAGTTATTGCACCAAGATTTAATTATTATTCTAAGGATTGGGACATCTGAGACTCTTCTATGGGAAACCTGAGGTCGAGCCAGTAGGGAAGCACAGTCTCACAGTGAGAGGGTGGTGTGTGTCTCTGTGAGGGGGGGCCTCAATCCCATCTCAGGTGGTGTGAGTGTGACTGCCAGAGTGGCTCTTGGATGGCTGGAGAGGGAGGTTTCCTTGGTATTCCAGCTAGATGTATTGCAGATAACACCGTAAGAGTTTTACCCACCAGGGACAGTGCCTTGGGCATGTCTGCAGCCTGCATTTCTTTCAAAGGGTGGAGGTTTGCTACCTGATCTCTAGACAAGGACAGGATAGTTAAGGGATGAAAGGCTGCTGGGATTTAGTTCAAGGAGCTGCCTGCTGCAGTAAAAGTGGGAAATGTACAAGTGGAGTAAGCTTTACTCCAGTTCACGCCTATGAGAATTGCAGGAAGGATGTAGATGGCCCAGACAGTTCTGATGGTGATTTTTTTAAAAAGTTCAGCAGACAGGGAGAGATCAAAACTTTATTCCAAGGTTATTCTCAGTCAAAATTTTGGACGTGTTTGTTTCATGGGGACTTGACCCCCAACAGCTCTAATGTATAATCATGAGAAGATTGTCTCTCTATAAACAAATTTTCACATGTGTTTTCTGATGGCTGCTGCAATCCTGAGGTTCATGAGTAACTTTGTCATGAAATGCAAGCACAGTGTTTGACTGTATTAAAAGAATTATCATATGTAAAATAACAAAATTACATAGTCTTCTGAATACTGAATAGGGCTTATCTGTATGTAATTCAAAATAACACTTAAAAATGTGTGTTTTTCTCCTATGTGAACTGTGTTAATAAAAGCTGAACCTGTCCCAAGGAACATTTGTGAACATCAGTACTGCATCCAGCAGCAAAAAGCCAGTGCTAAGACCTTGAATATAATCTCTGCCTCCTTCTGGAGCTGGGAATGGGAGTCAGGTTATGCCCCTTTGGAAGCCTAATTCTGCTGGGCTTTGAACTGCTTAGTGCACCTCCTCCCATGGAAGCCAGCTTATCATTTATACAAATGGCTTGATTGTGTTGATCTGCTGCAGCAGCCTCGTGGAAGGAAGATGGTTAATTTGTACATCCTGCTTTCACTTAGGGCATTTTATGAGATAAAAATATAAGAAACACTGATTGCCATTAACCTGCCCCTCCAGAGTTGCGTTTGATGTAGCATAGGCTACATGTGTTTTGGTGTCACACTGGCTGATGTCACACACATAAGTTTGTGGTATAATCTGTGTGTTCCATGTGAAGAGCTCAAATGCCCACGTCCACTGTGCACATGGCTAACTCACAGCCTTTCCCTAATTTTAGAGTAATCTGCATTCTCTGCGTAGCACATCCTACACAAACCTGCCCCAAGGAATATTTGGTTCCCAGTACAGAGGATAACAACATCTGTTTGTGACCACTGTGGTAAAGAAAATTACCATAGGAGTTTGGCAATGAGTTTTGAGTTTTCCCCATTAAGCTGATTCAGCAAAGCTAAAATGAAATGGCCTGTCAGAGCATGCCAAAGGGAGCAATTTACTGCTCAGAGAGCTCACAAAGTGACTCTTTGCTTGTTTTCCCCAGTATCTCAACCCCAAAACGTTCAGGAATATGATAAACAATGTCTCATTATGTTTATGTAAAAGAAATTGAAATTACTGTGCCCAGCTATCAGTCACTGGCCAGGCCTTAGCCCAGAATGATTTTGGCTAAAGAAACCTTTGCAACAAGTGTACCCACCCTCTTGCTCCACAGAGCTGTGAATTCTCTGAACCAGGGTCACTGTATCACTGGTAACACAGGATGTGCCGAGACCCTGCTGAGCCCACCCATGTTGCAGCAGTCTTGGGTCTAGAAGATCCCCCAGCTTCCTCCACTTACATAATCTTTCTCATATCATTAGATATCCCCTTTGGAGCCAAATTCCAAAAACAGTGCCCATCCTATTCCTTTTCATACTGGCAATGTGCTTTTGTCCAGCGCATACTCACATGCACGTATACACCCACATAAACTGGTTCCAGCTGTTGTAAATTATAGCACAGAAAATGCTTTTCTTCTTTAAAAAAAAAAGTGAATGGAGGATCAGCACTCAATCCAGATAGAGAGAGTAAATGTTTCTCATTAGTGACTAGATCTTTCACATGTTTACCTGCAAACTTGTGTTCCTTAGCTAGTTCCTTGTTCTTAGTTGATTTGGGTTGGACTGGAATGCTTGCTGGTCATTTTTTAAGATCCTTTACCTTCTGTGAAGACAAATTGGTTGCTCTTTTTTTGTTTGAAAATTGCACTTTATGAATTATCTTGTCTGCAAAGAACATTTTTGTCCACACTTTTGGCCTTAATCTTGGGTTAGCTCAGCAACGTTTATGGGAGCTACAGTACCTTTATTAAAGACCATCACTAAAACCTCCCACCAAGCTTCAAAGGGAAGACAAAAATGTTGCTAAAAGGTTGTCTGAGACTTTTGCTGTCCTAATTATTTTTCCTTGGGACATATTCAGGTTTGTATTAAGATATTTCATATGTAGGAGAAATGGTATTTCTTTTCTCTATGTATGTTTTTTCTCTATGTTACTAAAGATGTCAAAGAAATGTTCTTAGAGTATTCAAAAAGATTACAGTGGACAGAGAAAACAAATTCATCTTGTTGGACTGTTCTGCTCCCGCATGATGGCAAGTTTTCTGATACCATTGGTCTGTTTGAAATATGTTATGGATTTCTGCAACTAATAATAAGCAGCCAAAGTGTTGAAAAGCAGATGGGATAGAAGCAGACCTGGTACAGACCTACCAGAGAAGAAAAGATGTCATTCATAAAATATGAAATTCATCAGTAATGACAGTTGTTTGCATTTCTCTTCTTACTGGTCCCCAGCCTTCAAACCTGTGTTTTGGTCATTGAAGTATCTCATCTGACAGGCTGACTTGTGCTGCTGCTCAGACAATATAATGAACAGTAAAATAAAGCCAAGTGTTAGGAATATGTTAAAACTGTTGCCAAAATGTGCTGAGAAAAATTAACAAGTGCATTGTTTTCCTTGAAAACATTATCTGTCCCAAAAATGAAGTTCAAGACAGTCATGTTTAAACCCATAGTTTTGGGCCAATTTCTAATCTTGTTTACATTGATGTAATTAACATCAGAAGTTGGCTTGTAGTGTGCTTACACTACACCTCCGTGCCATTAGCAGTAACTGCAGTAGAACTAAGGGCAATTTTTGAATATGTTCTACTTTACGTCATATATCCATGACAATGCCATTAGCAAATGAGACGTTTCTTTTATCTGTCTGCAGAAAATCCATAAATCAAATTAACTCCCAGCCAGAAAGAAGCTAACAGAGATCACAGCTGAATTTTAAAATATTCCATTGGCTGAAGTTTTTCTTTGCAAGAAGCATTGCTCTATCTGTAAGTAATTTTTTGCTTCAACCACAAAGAATACTTTGGTGGACAGAAAATATCTTTCAGGAAGGGCTAGTTAACCTAGCAATTTAAAACTTCTCTGAGTGTGGGAACAGTAAAAAAACGTGGTTTCTACTTTTCTAAGTCTGTTACAGAAAAGCCCCATGATCTGTTAACTCCTTAGTCTTTTTGTAGAGACAAAGAGAGGGCTTCCATTTTCTTCTGCCAGCGCCACATTACAAGCCTGGTATCGAAGACCAGACAAAGAAACAATGCACGCAGGCAACACATGCCAAAGAGTCCCAGTCTGATCGCGCACAGACTGTCAGTTTTTTGATGATATTTCCAACAAATACTCTGGGACTTGGCAAAAATATATAGTGGCTGAGGTTAAAGACCATATAGCCTGGGAAACCAGACCTTTTTCAAATATCACCCAATTTTCTGTACATTTGTTGTTCCGGCCAGCTCACGGCTAGGTATCCAGCAGCATCTCCAGCAATACTGCAAGGCAGTAAGTACAGGGTTCTATAGAGG
>WBMY01004027.1:1003079-1104014 GCA_013397315.1 Donacobius atricapilla | reverse complement strand
AAAAGTCCTTTCTAGCCTTAATAATTCTATGATTCTATGATTTTATGCTCTCCACATTTGCATATATTTAAATGCTCATGCACCTTTATGTGTGCCAGGGAGGTTGAGATTGGATATTAGGAACAATTTCTTCACTGAAAGCAGTATTAAACACTGGCACAGGGTGCCCAGGGAAATGGTGGAGTCACCATCCTTGGAGATATTTAAAAGATGTGTATTCATGGCACTTACAGACATGGTTTAGTGGTGGACTAGGCAGTGCTGGGTAACAGCTGAACTCAATAATCCCAAGGGTGTTTTCCAAACTAAACTGTTCCATGATCCTCTGTGTTCTCACTCACTGATGGGCCCAGCAGGGAGCACCACTGCTGATTCACTGGCAGAGCTTCACCTCGTTCTTACCCACCGGGTTTTCACTTTCACGGTTTGTCTGAGCCAAATGCCAAACATATTTGGCTCTCTTTTGCTGTGAGGTCTGATGAGCTCACAGAAAGGAAAAATCCCCTCAAGACATTGCAAGAGAAATTAACCAAAAGACTTCCTCTTGGGGAAATGCCCTAGCAGGCATGAATCAAATGTCAACAACATGTAGATTACAGAAAGTCCTTCCAATCCAGTGCCATATATGGATCATAACCAGCAGGATGATCCCAATCTGGATCAAAATCAGCACAGGCAAAAAAAAGGCCTTTCTAGAGCTGAATGTGAATGTACAGGTTGGCAGATAAGAGTCTTCAGTCTTCACTTTGAGTTCACACACGGTGTGCTAGTTGTGGGTTCATTTAATTTCATTTGGGTTTTTTTAGTTCATTTCACACGCAGTTTTCATATGGCAATATCCATGCTTTCCCCTTTATCTGTTCAACCATGAGATGGCTGCCCTGTAATCTGCAAGGAATCATCAACCTGACAAATCTTAACCTAGTGGTGACTGAACCTGTCAAGTCTCCTATTTGCATTGGCAGCACAGCATATGTGGGCATGAAGTCTTCAGCTGCTTGGAAATTTTGGCTAGTATCAGGTAGCATGAGCTAGTGTAAACTCAAGCACAAACATTAATTTCTCTCTGTGCTGGCTGTCAAGTCATATGTATGGTCCAAGGAGAAGGGATCCCAGGCTCCAACTGAGGACTCTGGTAAATACCATTTCATTTGCACAGTTAACTTTCCATATGTCTCTGTGTGAAACAGAACTTCGTCAGGAGCAAGCTCTGGCAGAAAAAACTCACAAAGCCTCTCATAGCCCATCATCTCTCTCCTGCTTTTTGTGAAGGTGCACTTCTTTGACATAACTTGCGTATTGAGCCACAGGTGGTCAAAAGAAGCATGAACGCACACATACAACTTTTTTTTCTCCTGAGGGGAAGGATGAAAGATGCCGAGAAGTATGTGGCAAAGTTTGGTCACTTGAAATAGCACAGGCAAGCCCAGCAAACAGGCACGGGGGTGGGGAGGGCATACAGCAGCCATGAAGAACAGAAACCAGTAAAATAGAGCAGCCCTTCTCACACTCCGTGGATTTTGATGGTCACTTGAAGAATGTCCTGCTTGTTACAAGGAGTACAAAAGTGTCACAAGGAGCGATCTGTTGGTTTGTACATACAGCCAAGTGCCTCGAGCAAGGTGTGTGTGTTACCAAGAGAGACCTCACTGTGTCCCACAAGAATGGCCCAAGACACAGTCCCATGTGGGGTAAAAGGGAGAATCTGGGACATAGCACCAGGCTCAGCAGATGAGCAGCATGGGAAAGCTGCTGGGAAAGGGCAGTGCTAAAGGTATGTGGAAACATGGCACAGAAAAGGGCTGGTGGCACCAGTGAGGCATCAGGAGAATGGGTTTTGTGGGTAAATTTTTATGGGGCAATCCAGCAAGTTTGGGAGACAGTATGGTGAACAGGGAAAACAGAAGTAAGACAAAACTTGTGAGCACAGAACATAACCTTCTCAGGTGCTTGTGGTCGGAGGGAGACAGAAGTAATGCCTGTGTGTAGTGGCTGCAGGAGGTGAAGTATATAGGCATTATGCAAGCACTAACACCACCATAAATAAGCCACAGCTTTAAAAAATGTATCTCCTGACTGCAGGAGGTAACATGAGCACTGTATTTGAAACCCCCACCTGCTGTTGAACCAACAACACCCATGAGGATGGAAGAGAACCTAGGGAAGGTGGAAGTCAGCTCTCCATACCCTGTGAAGAAATCCCCTGGATTAAAGGTGTGTAGTTTAGCAGGGTAAACATCCTCCTCTCTCCACCAGGGACAAATATCACTCATTTTCCCTGCAGAAGGGAGGCCCTGCAGTGCCCTGTGTGAAGCCCCAGTTCAGCACACAGGCCTGCCCCGGGCTCCAGCTGTAAATGTAGCCCAGCATTTCTCCCTGTCTTAATTATTGTAAGATGTGCATCCAATCACACAAATGGAGAGCATATATCTACATATAACCTGCTCTGTTATTAAATACTTAGCAGCATGATCCAGCTCCTCTGGCCACCACCTGGCCCAAAAAGCCTCCAAATCTTCATCAATGAATAATGTTCGGCTATTCCTCTCCTCTGGCCAAATGTCTCCCAGCAACATTTGCAAAAAGGTTGTACCTTTGCAATGCAAAACAAGGCCAGGATTGTCAAAGTAACACAAGTTTGAAGTTAAGGTGTTACTTCTATCTGTGTCTTACAGTGATGAGCCTAAATTTAAAGTGGCAATGTGCATTATGCAGTTAACATTAGAAAATTACAGGATCTTCCCTGTATTTTGGAAATCTGTTCATTTTGTTGTAGATTTATCCTATAGTTCCCTATTTAGTTGTTTTCCTTTGGAGACCCAGATCTCAGATTTAAAATCAAATGCTGCTTTTAAATAATTATTGAATGATGGGATTTGCATTCTCACAGAATGAATGGTTGGCTCATGCAATTCAATAAAGGAAAGTCCTCTGCAGAAATAGCAATCTTGTTGCTGCAAGTTGCAAACACTGCACCTTTAATAGGGCTATATTTCCCGGGATATTGTATGGTTTAAATCTAGGGGATGAATACTTTCTTTATGGCAGCAGTGTCTTCCATTTCTTTTAAAAATTGCACTGTCTTGTTCTGCCACTTTTGGTAAAATAATTAAGCTTGTATAGAGACTTCTGGTGTGGAGACACCAGCAAGCCACAACACTGAATTTCTTATGATCTAGTTGGTAGAGATTTTATATTTAGTGTGTCTTCAGTTGTGTTGTCTGGGATACTGTGAAAAGTACCTGATATTAAATTATCGTCTATTTCTTTCATACTTCCTTCCTCTCTCCTTCTCTCTGATAGCATGGTGCAAGGCCTGTCATCACAATAAAGGGACACAGAAGTAAAAGGTCTTCTGTCACAGATTTGGCCAGAGGGCATATTTCTGGTTTTATATCCCGTTGACAATTGGGATAAAATTAAATGAATAATTTTGAACAGAAATGGAGTTTAGAGGGAGAAGATCAGAAAAGTCAAATGTTTTTGTTCTGCTGCTATTAAAATGAAACAGCAGCTTTCTTTCAAAAACTCATTTTGAAAGCCCGCAAAATTATTTTTAAAAGGTCTTATCTCATGAAAAGTAGATGAAATGTCTCATATTGGGTCAAATAAAATGCTTGTTTGAACAAACCTGGGTTTTTTTTTTTTTTGAGCATGTAGTTTTTGCAACCATATCAACTATGGAATTATTTAAATTTAAATAATCCTGCTCTGATCTATAAAACTATGGACCAAGACTAATTTCTTTAATACTCACCCACTTACTTTGGAATACTATCAAAGTATCTGGACTAGTACCCAAAAATTCGATTAACATCAGAGCATAAAATGCAGTTTTATGCACTCTAGTTGAGGCAATGAAAAGGTAGTTACAATTAAATCCTTCCTTTGAGCAATACTTCCTTTTTATTGAATACTTTTTAAAAACAGGAGGATAGACAAGAAACAGGAACTGGAAATAGTTACATGTCATGCATGATTGATTGTTAAACAATGCATAGATCTTTTCACTATTGTTCAGAAAGCTGATGAAAATATCCCTTCATTGTTTCAAATGATTTGTACTCCATGGCCAAAATTCAAGTGATGTATCTTTTTACTGCCAACACAGGGGTAAAAGGTGTGCTGGGATCCCCTAGAGTCCCCTGGGTTGCAGGTTGGTAAAAGACACGGGCTGGTACTGGGCACAAATTCCATGCAATTGGTGGCAGAATGACCCAAGGGGTGACCACAGGGGGAGATGAAGACGACTTGGAGTACAGGCTGAGGGATGTGCCAAGGTGCACGTGCCAAGGTGCAGTCACTGATTGCAGGTGTGCACATGCCAAGGTGCAGTTACTGATTGCAGGTGACATCACTTGGGCACCCTCTCTAGCCCCTGCAGGACAGGTTTGTTCTTCATTTCAGTGAAGCACACCTGGCCAAGTTGCCCCTACTGCCTCTGAGGCACGTGCAGGCTCTGAGTTCTTGCTCCTGGGACAGCTTTCCATAGTTTTTCTGCCTCCTGCAGCAGCTCCCGCAAGATCCTGACTGGTTGTAATGCGGTGTTCCCCTAGATCCTGTGTGCCATCTGACTGCATGGTACCCACCCTGTCTTTTCCATCCCACACTTGGGAGGGGGAAGGACTATTTTCAGAGCTGCAAGACTATGAAGAGACTTGAAACTAATTTAGGAAGAACAAAGCAGTAATGACAGCAGAGAAAAATCTATCAGTGATCCCTCAGCAGGAGGCACCCTGGGTGCTCTTTGGCTTCTGCACCTACTGGTACCTTTTTGTTCAGCCTTTGCTCAATAGAAGCACAGCACCACCCTGTTTCCTAAGTCCTGGTACAGTTTTTGAACCCATGCACTCTGGTTTGGTACTCCAGAAACGGGCTGTCATGGTGCTGAACATGTTGCTGTCACAGCAAGCCCTGCCAGTACAACCCAACAGCCACTCAAATGTCCCTAAGGTCTCCAAACCTTGTGGCAGCCCTATTTTGGTGTTGAAATCAGGGAACAAAATGTACTACTGTGTACAAGTAATACAAGTTCAAAGCACATCTTTGAATCCCAAACACTGTGTGTGTGGTTTTATACCCATTTGCAGTGATACCTCTTCTCAAACTGCTAAGGTTGCTGCAGCTTCTCCATGACCATATACCTTATGAATATTTTGGTATTCTCGTATGAAAGGTGGGAGAACCTTCGGCATATTTTTCCCTTGGCAGAGAATCTCTCTGAAAAGTACTTCATGTCAAGCTACTGCTGAAGGAGCACATTTGGATTGCGTCTCTGATGTCATAGGCTACATGACAGCAATGATTATATGATGTATCTTGAAATAGGGAAATACCAAGAAGCATTACACATATTGCATTCATCAAATTTGCCTGGTCAAAGTAGACCCCTTGATAGATATATTTAGTACATAAAACAACAGTTAAAGACTGTTTCATTTTAGCTTTTTATTCTCCCTGAGTCAGAATACTCTGCATGTGCAACTGAAACCTGTGTTAAATTAGGCTTAGAGGGCTCATGTTTATTCACTTTGGATCACTAAATCAAGTTGAATTCTAGCCTGTGATGAAAAAAGTCTCCTTATTAAGTGATAGTAAAACACTGAACAATTTGATCTTTCCATGTAATTATGTCAAGCAACTTTGTTTGCAGTAAAGAAGATACCAGCAGTAAATGCAACCCTTGAGACCACAACAGAAAGCCCTCTAATTTCAGGAGATATTTCTAGCACACATCAAACTAGACATAAAGATTTACCAGGCCCTAGAGTGATTAACATCATCTCTCTTCTGTGAAAAGTGACCTCGAGTCTAAGAACGTCATACAGAAATAGAATGAGTTTGAATTACTAATCACATTTAGGCCTCGTCAATGTAACTAGCCAGCTAATCCTATTACTTTTTTTTTTTTTTCATATATTGCTTTAGAAAAGTGTTAGAGACTGGCATGGTATACTGCCATGACAACCAGAAAGAAGTTCCCTGCTGCAAACACACCCTGTCCCCTTTCCCTGTGGGGGCTCTTCAGAGGAGGAGAGCCTAGTATAGGCTTTTTACTTTGAGCACAATTTGGCAGGACGTAATAATCTGCTGGGCAGGTTGGCTCATGACCCTGCCTAAGGCACTCATCATTGTTGACTGTTGTCAGCCCTTCCCAGAAGAGGAGGTTCTTTTTTCTTGATACAGTCCTTCAGCCTTGGAAGCTTGAGTTCATCAGTAGAAGCAGTGACTCAAGGGAATCTGAATCAGTCATGAGCAAGCTGATGTTCAGCTTCATCTCCTAACTCGTAGCTACTCCAACGACCTTTGAATAATTTTTCTCCTCTCCTAGAGTCCCTTGCCAGCTGTTGTCATGGTTTAAAATGGGTTATTGATTTTTGCCCTTAATCCTTCTCTGTAATCTGACCACTTTAGTACCTCTTTGATAGCACAAAAAAAATCCTAAGCATTGTTATTTTTTTAAATTTTTCTCTTTCCTTTTTTCTTAGCAACAATTCTGAGAGTTCAGAAGTATATTTTCTGTCAGTTACTAACATTCATCCTGGCTGGTCTTTCTTGTATTTTTTACTTTCCCTTCTGTGCCTCTCTTTTCCCCATGCTCTCCTTTGCTATTTACTGTGGGTGGCTCTTAGGGGGAACCTGGGTTTACCCTCCAGCTCACGAGGACATATCAGAGTGCATTTTCACATTCAACCTTCATGGGTTGGGGTTTATGCAGGAAAGTGCAGAGTTCCCCAGTCAAGTGGGAGTCTGACAAGCCCCAGCAGGTCCCTTGAGCAGCAGGATTGCCAGCCAGAACTCTGCAATGCTCTGCAGTATAAACCTGCTGCAGAGTTTATATAAAGGCTAGCACTTGACCCTTCAGATGTGATGGCTGAAACTGCAGGACTGCAGGACTGGAGAGTATCCTGTCTTAAGTGTTTGTCTTTATTTCACCTTTCAGTAAATCAGCACTAAAAGCCTTTTCTCCTGCCCCTCCCACCCCGCAAAATGCACTGGGTCTAGTTTGGCTACTCTCTGTGTCCCAGAGAGCTGATGGACCCCAGAGTTGAGCACCCACAAGGCAACAGTGGAAGGAGCCCATATTCCCAGTCCCCAAATCATTCTGTCCAAAGCTGCAATGCTGGGCAGGGAAAGGAACTCTGGGGAGACAAGACCTCATCCTGTCAGCTCCATCACATGCCCTGTGCACCAAGGCACCGATGTCAAGGGTTTAGGTCTGCAGCACCTGCTCTGCTAGATTTGCAGCTGGAGGCCGGTTTGCTGCTTTAATTTTTGCAGTGCCTAATCCTTCTTAGCTATGTCCCTAAGAACTGTATGGATCCCAGGTCTCAGGTCTTCTGTTAACCTGCAGTTTTGGTCCACAGCTGGTTGGATCGCTGGTGGGTTCAGCAAAAGGGGCAGAAGCAGTTTCCTCCTGAGGCATAAGAAGCACCACAGCCTCTACCTCTAGCCACCGATTTTCCTCATTGTCTGCGCCAGGTGCCACAGGACCTTTTTTCTGAGTTAATCTCCTTCAAAATCTCATGAGAAATCAGGGATGTGCAGGAGATCAAGGAAGAGGAAGGTCTGAACTGGGAATTGAGACCAAAAATGTGGGTGAGTGAAACCTGGCTGGGTTGTGGAGGACCCAGGACTGAGTTACATGAGAGGACAGTCGTGGGATGGTTTTGGATGGTGTTGGTGAAGTGAATGCAAAGAGACGGGTAAAGGGCAAAATGCAAACAGCATTTTTACCGACTCAGAAGAGGAATGAGTGCCAAGAGACACAAGAGCAAGAACTGGTAGCAATCAAGCTGGGAGAGACTGTAACTTAAATCTAATGGCTGTAGGGTTGGAGGGAAAGGAAAATTAATGTAATTTTTCTAAATCCCAGACTAAGAACCAGATTCCTTGAGAAAGCCTTCGGATTAACTGATAGCACCACACAAAATATGCAGACATAGCTTACATTGTTCTCAGGCTTTAACTGCCTTAATATCTCAGATAATAGAAGGATGTCAGAAAAATTTAAACACCCAGAAGCCCTTGGAATTTGTAAAGCTCTCCCAGAACTTAATTAGGCCTAGTTATTGAATCTGGAAAATTATTTCGCTGTGGGCTCTTGGTTGGTTTTTTTTTTTTTCTTTCACCTTCAGCGCTCCATACTGGAGTTCACAGTGTCCTGTGAGAGCCACAGGATCCCCTCCACCAGGCAAGACCACCAAGTCCAGCATCTTATCTTTGGCTAAAAGTTTAAAGGAAGGTATGTTCTTCTGCAGGACTGTAGCATACTGGATCAGCAAGGCTACTCTTAGCTACACGCCGTGGCTGTCAAGCGCCTGGCCTGGCCTCTGTGACCTGAAGCTTTCCTACCCAATCAATCAGAATGACAAATATTTAGGAACGAAGCAGCTTAATGTGTTCCATAAAGACAGTTAATACCTCATGAGATTTTACTCCCAAATTCATCCCTAGTTGTTTCTGGGGAGAAATGTATCAGAAAACAACCAAAGCAAGAGCCACCATTTCGTGACACACGATGCTTATTCGCTTATATCAAAACACTTCAAGAAACTGTTTTTCTTGAGTTATCATTTCTCTTTCTTGAGGGGAAGAATAACAAGGAGAATATCTCACAAATTTTGATAGTCAGAATTGAAAATCATACAACTCCATTTGGAATCATCTTTTCTACACTTTTATAAACAGGATATTCCAAAAAGGGTAGAGGGATTCTCCTGTTAGGAGCAAATAGGACCAAAAGATCATTAAATGAAAATATTTCACATAATAATGAATTTCTGCCTTCTGAACACCTGAAATCATAGATTTCTTTCCAAAACCTATGAGATTCAAGAGAGCTCAGTGTATCTGCAGGATCACTCATGGAGGAGCCCATAGGCATGAGTGAGCTGTGGCCACAGACTGAACTGCTGACATATCAAGTAGGCAGCTCCCTCTTTCTTCTGTCCTACAAGTCCTTATCCTGCCTGACTGTGCCCTGGAGGAGGCCAGGGAAAGGATGCAAGAGGAGCAGATCTGCTGCTCCTGACAAGTCACAGTTTCAACTGCAAGGAAAAGTTAACAGAAAGGTCAACAGAGTGATGGCTTTCTGGTATCCTGTGCCCTGTACAGCAGAGAGTACTTGAGGTTTCTTCTCAGCAATTTCAAACACTAGCTACACCTCCAGACTCCATTGCTCACATTGTCTGTCCTGAGACAGAAGGGAAAGGACAGCGGTCCCTCAAGGTGACTGCCTGCTGCCCTCTGGGTTTTCCTGATCCTTGGAGCCAGGGTTGCATTTTTTAAATTATTGATACCCCTCATCATTTCTTCCCCCTAGGGATTTCAGAGTCCACTGGCCCATGAGTTCATCTATCTCCATTCTACTGCAATTTAGACCATGCATGTCTTTGTCCTCCTCTCCAGCAAATGCACTACTATCTGTACCACCCTCTCTCCTAGCACATGTGAGAGGCCCGAAGAGATGCTTTCTGCAGTCAGGTGAACATCCTGAGCACCTCATAATCTCACTGCACTTTGGTGTTAGGCTCTTTTTCTCTCTCTCTGCCATTTCTGAGGGTACTGCTGTCCCTGCCTTTAGTGGCAATAATCAAATGCTTCAGGTCTTATGTTCTGCAGCCCCACACAGACCCACTGGCACCTGAAGCAGAGTCAGATTCTGCCCTCCCAGACCTCACCATGGAGCTGGGTCCTGTGTCCAGTCTGCCTCAGGTTACCTCTCTGGAGCAGGATAGGTCAAGTTATATTATCCAAGTGCAGAGCATCAGAGACAAGAGTTCTTCAACTGAGCTCGCCCCCTTTAGCTCCATTTTGGAACAATGGGGAGGGAGAGCTGTCCATATGGTATAATTATACCAATATCATTTGTGCATCTGCTTTAGAATGGAATGAATTGTGCCCTAGATTCACAGACTCCAGATGCTCAGATTGTGGTGACAACTTCAGATAAAGATGTCTACAAGACTGCCAGAGGAACTGCATCCTGTGAGACATGCTGCTCTGATAGTGCGTGGTTAACTCAGCAATCTCCTGAGACAGGTCTTTTTCTGCTTTACTGTATATGAGCTCAAGGCAGTTTGATAATAAATTGAAATACATTCTTAAATTAAATAAGAATATTCATGCAACACATGGCACCAGTTTGAACTGAACTAGTACATATTCTTATGTAGATAAGGGATGTGATGATGTGCTTGATCTGTTATTATGAAGAGCTGATTAGACTGAAGTAACCTTTTTGCAATTAGCAAAATAAAGAAGTTATCTAAGAGTTCTCTTTTTAAAGACTGTCACAGTATCTATGCCAGTCTATCCAATACTCATAAATCAACCAAGAATTTTCTCATGTTGCTTTTTTACCCCAGCGACTTTTTTGGGTGTGTTTTTTTTTGGTTTGGTTTTTTTGTTTTGTTGGTTTTGGTTTTTTTTGTTGTTGTTGTTTTTTGGTTTTGTTTGTTTGTTTGTTTGGGGGTTTTTGTTGTTGTTGTTGTTTTTAATTTTCTTGCTTGATCTGGAGCAGTTCAGCCCCCACATATTATTCACAGTTCCAAACTGGAGTTACATCTGTTATCTCAGAAATGCTCAGTTGTCTCCAGGCTGACACTTCTTCAGCAAGAAGGGCAACAAGGAGCAGTCAGTCTGGCTTTGAATGTCTGTATATACAGGGAGTAGCTTAGAGAAAAGTCAAGGACTGAAGGATTTTAGAAAATATGAAATCCTTTCTTTACAGGCCACACTGCTGTCACAAAAGTTCAGCTACTGGGGGCAAATCAATTTAATTCAAGGATTAGGGAAGAGTATACATTTGTTTTCTCAAACAAATCTATTATCCTCAAAGCTTGCAAAATCTCCCTTGCTGTGACAGCTCAGATCAAATTCAAGTGACTTTGCTATAAAATGAGAATGATGCACCAGCTGAAAAGTAGAAAAGAGGTTGATCTGTGTGAACTCCCCGCTCGGTGTATTGAGTTCACAGAGCAGTGCACAGTAGTGAAGGGATCTGAAAGGACTGTGTTCACAGAGTTATATGGATACCTTTTCAAAGAGCAGGCTGACAGCTTGCTAGAACATGAGAGTTGTGCTGAAAGATTGAATTCTGAAAAGCATCTCCACCACCTGAGCCAGGCAGGCTGAGTCTGCTCTCCTCATGTCTGCCCCAGGAGCCGTTCTCACCATCCTCTGCAAACACTGAACGCAAGCCCCTGTCCAAAGTTAGGCATTTTGATGCTTTCTGCTCCTCTGAAAACTCAGAAGCAACAGGGCTGTTTCAGGCCTTCATACCTGGAGGACAGCAGCAGCAGCAATGCACAGGACTGGCAGCAGTGGGATGGAAATCTGGACTGCGCATTAGAATTTTTATAAAAACAAGCCTCTGGGGAATAATCTCATTATAGGTTACTGTAGCCTCATTATCTCACTATTTAAGTTTGCTCCCTGGGTATTACCTCATTAGTTTCTTGTATGCTGTGAACCTGTTGTTTCTCTCTTGGTATTTTGCTTTACAACTCCAATTAGAAGCAGTTTTGGGCAGGCACCATCTTGTGAAGACAATTGTCTGGAGGAACCTGCTCTGTGGTGGGGTCTTGGAAATGCTGCTGTACTGCAGACAGAAATCAGCCATCCTTGGCTTCCTGGGGAGTCCTGGGCTCGAGAGGTACCTGGTCAAGCTGTGAAGTGCTCCCTTCTGAGGCAGTTTGCACACTGGGCAGAGGGGTGGAGTGGGCTTCCGTGAAAAATAGGCTCAATCACAGAGATACAGGCAATAATGAAAATGAAGCTCAAGGGACATGGCAAAAAGATGTGTGAGAAAAAGCTTGAACCTGAGAAAGAGGAGGCAGACAACAGAGAGACTGTCTGAGTCTCAGTGCTATGGGTGCGTGGTCTGTGAGTGACAGAGCTGCAAGACAACTCCAGTATCACTTTCCATGACTGGAAGTAAAGAGACAAGTAGGACACTGAGCCTTTTTTTTTTGGGGAGGGTCTGATCTACTTTTTAATCTGCAATGTAAAAAAATGTATGTCTAAGGGGTTAAAGAAGAGGGGAAGAAGGAACAGAATGGAAGGAGTAAGAGAGGTAGTGAAGAACTTAGTGGAGGACTGACTCACGGTTAGAGAAGGACAGCTGTCCACCCTATTAAACCTATGCTGTCACCACCACACTACTAACAGATTTTTTTTTAAGACTCTAAACTATAAAAATGAGCCCTGCACAAGGACAGATTTTCTTCCTCTTCTTTTATCACTAAAGACCTCAAATAAACTAAGGGAAAGGACAGAGTCCATAACTCAGTCTAAATGGTGGTCTCGGTGCCTGAAAAGTTCACACACTTATACCCCAAACCAGATCTGTAAAGACAGACAGTCCTTGAGTGCAAGCAGTCCAGGAGATATTCTGCCTGGAAAAGACAATTTTATATTAGCAAGAACGACCATAAATACACTTATCCAATGCAAGGCTAAATATATCTTAATTCTCCCCAGGTTCTAGATAACAGGATTGGTCTTAATTAAAGAGAAAAGTAGGCTGGGACAAGGACTATGGAAAACTGATCTGCATGCAGTCCTCTAGGCAGAGTGAGACTTCCAGTTCACCTGGGGACACAGCAGGGACCTGGCAGTGATGACAGCCCAGACTCCATGCAGGAGAATGGGCATTCCCTTAATAAATATACTCCTCATGCAACATACTGGGCTTACCCAATGACAGTTCAGGAAATACATCCCCAATCTGGCACAGGCTAGAGCAAACACCTACAGGCAGAGGAATTCAACTGGACTTCAGAGGTCTGGGAAACTTTTCCAAGTACCCTCACATTAGAGTTCATGGAGGAAGGAAGGGACATGCTCATAAAATAATGATGGTCCTTTCCCATATGGCTCCTTCCTGAGGAACATGTAGGCTGCAGTAGGTTGACAACTAGCCTCTCAAGAGGGAATGGACATGATCCTTGAAGTGTCCTTGAAGTGGACATTTCTTGTGGTCACTGGCCAAGTAAGAAGCTAGCCAGTGTCAGTTCTGTTTGAAATTGTGTTCATAATATAAAGCTATTGAAGAGGCCTTATGGCAGCAAAATCTAAATCTTTCATTAATGAAAGAACAGCAGATGAATAATCACAATAAAAGTGTCTGTTACCATGGGACAGGGAAATAGGAACACAATGGGCATTTGATGAGCGGCGATTAGTCTGGCTCCACAGACTATTTGGGAAACAGAGAAAAAGAATGGCTTGTATTAAATGCCAAATTCAAAAGGCACAATTGGGAAGCTTAGGTCAAAGAAATTAAGGATGGCTACACCAAAATGAGATGCTGTCTCTGTGGATCTATGGTTGAAGTGAAACTTTTGAGTGCAAGTTATGTCTATGAGCCTATAATTACAGGGTGTCAGGCATCTCAGGGATGTGCAGGGGCTGAGCTCAGGCTATGCATACCTCCCACATGGCACTTTCGGACTTTGTGCAAGTCTTCAACCTTATTGCTTCCTTGATGCTTCCCCAAATCTTGCTGAGATATTCCCAACTCTGAAATCACTGAGACAGTCCCTGCCTGAGGGGGACTCCAGAGCTGATGCAGAGCTAACTTGCCCCACGTTGAGTTCTACCCACCAGCAGCGGGGCTGGCTGTGGCTGCTCCACGAGTGACTGGAGTCCTTCAGAGGTCTCTGCATGAAGTGGGATCTCCTGACCTAGTAACAGCCAAGAGAGAAGCAAAAGAGAAAGGAGATGGATGTGACAGTGCCAAGTCACTGCACCTCACATGCTGACACAACTGGGAAAATCTAAGAGAAAACCGTAACTATGAAGAAGAGACAAATACGGAAGAAAATGTACCTCTTTGGAGAGGTAGTTTCTCACCAGCAGAGTGGGCAAACATTGGTGTTAGAGGAAAAGCTATGGCAATACAAGGTCTCCCTTCAGGATGCACTCTGCTCCACTGGGGGTAAACTACAGGATAGGATCAAAAACAAATGGGAAGAGGCAGAACAGGTAATACCATAATTTGATAATAACTAACTGTTAATTCTATATGGGACTGTCATTAAAGACAGCAGAACCATCATACCTGAAATGCCACGTAAAAATTACGTTGAAAGGAACCCAGGAAGCTCATTTGCCTAAGAAAAGGAACAGAGACATTTTATACTACTTCAAAGGAGAGGGACACTGAAGATGTTAAAGCTTTTTCATGTATACTAAGAACACAGTCAATTCAAGTAAAACTATCTACATAAGCAGCCCAGAGAAAATTGTCCTTTGTCTCTGTAGCAACAGATTTGTTCAAGCTGCTATGGAATCACATCCCCATACCTCTTCAATGAACTTCATATAATTTTTTTCGTGACCTTTGGCGAAATTTGGTAGAAAAAGCAGATCTGCAGAACAAATCTTTCAGTAGGTATGGTGGCTAAATAGTGGTGTATAACAGTGGGCCACACTTCACAGGATATGACTGGGGGTTTTTTATTGGAATATACCTAAATCATCATTACCTCTGTGGGAAACAGTCCAGCCAACAAAGCCATTACTGACATATATACCAGATGCTGACCAATACAGCACTACTACTTTTTATAGAGCACTGATCAGTGCATGGACACACATCTATATTGGGCTAGAAACTGGCAATATCTGCTCAATAAGAAAAAAAAATTTAGGTCAAACAGACACAGGAATTTTTTAGAATTTGCAACGAAAAAACAAGAAAACATAAGACAAGGAGATTCAATCTGAAACTATTGATTTAACATCTAAGAGAACCCTTCATTTCAGAGTAATCTCTGAAAATGTTTGCGTTTCTTTTTGAAGTTCTTGAGTTAAAAAAAAGTTTCTGATTAAAAGAATAAACAAAGTTCTGTTTAAAACATCAAATCAAAGGTTCTTCATCTTCTTTTCTCAAGGACATAAGAGTGTCAAAGAGAAGGTTTTCTCCAAGGACAAAAGTACTTTTTAATTAATTTACCTGGTCTGAACTCATCAAACCATTCATCTTTCTAAGCCTCGTCTCTAGAAAAAATGTCCCATATGTAAAGAAAAAACCTCCACTCTAGTTAACCTGTTCTGTCATTTTCTCAGAACACTGACAAATAGGATTTGCTCTCTATAAAAAATCTCACACCAGAGAAGCTGTAGATACATATAAAAGGAGAGATGAAACAACAAAGTTGTGAGAAGCCTTAGAGAGAAAGGAATCCCTAGAAGCAGCAGCAGCCTGGGGGCTACCCAAGGTGTGAATCCCCCCATGCTGGGTGACCTGCAGACAAAATCTGTTGGTGCCAGGGAGCACATGGGCATAACAGCAGCAGTGCTGCCTGCAGCAGTCAGGCTAGGGAAGCTGGTGCTCAGCTTTTGACTTTTGTGATCTTCAAGAGCAGTGGCATGGCTGTGCAGGTCCCTGGGAGATGGCTGATTATATGCAAGAAGTCTATGTTCGTTGTGGGTTTCCATTTTTGTTGGTTTTGACTGGGAAAGTATGGGGCAAAAATCACTTTAGAGGACTCTCGCTGAGCCAGGCTTTATCCAGTGACACATGCTGAGAGAAGCTGGTCAGTTGATCTTAGTGAATTACTTCTGCTGTTTCCTCATCTTCACGTGGTATATGGACCACTCGCCCTGTCCTGAACCGCTCAGGTTCTTCTTAAGGGTAAACAGATGGCAGCACAGCAGCTCCAGCACTAGTTCTGCAAGTCCAAGCAAAATGCTGGGATTCACAGGGACATGCAGGATCCAGTCCTACTGGGCTGGGTGGATCTCTGCAGGTTCAAAACCTGGTGTTTCATATTACATGTGGGTGCTATTTTTGTCCTCCTCAGGAGGTCTTTATTCTCAGTGTGCTGGTTACAGGCTCATTCGAAGTAAGGCGTGCAAGCTGATCTCTCAGCTCTCTGTGCTGACATTGCTTAATCACATCCCACTCTAAAAGAAACCATCTGATGTCAAGATTTGGATGATAAGAATATGGGACACATTAGTCATGGAGGAGCTGACATACACAGAGCAACAACAACAAGATTATCTTGATATGGCTGCCCTTCTCAGGACGTGGACATAGAGAACTCTTAATACCTAAAAAACAGAGACTTAATTCCTTTTGTTTCTGCTAATAAATGTCCTGTCCTTTGCTACATCAGAACACCACCCTCTGCAGCAGATGCATACAATTAAAGCACAAAAAGTATAAGAAAGATGTTGTAAAAAACTGTATAGATCATTGCCTCAACTCACGAGATCCTGCCTTTCAAATCATTTTGGTTTCATTATTAGAGATAATTGTATTCTTTGTTGTTTGCCAGATATTGCAAAACCTGTAGACTATGCTCTTGAAATACACATATGAAAAAATGTGATATTTTTAATTGAGACTTAGATGAGCAGTTCTTAGATGAGCAGCAAAAGTCTTAATCTGGCAAAGTTCTCAACAGCATGGCCAGAGTGAAGTGAGTGGGTAGTTCCAGCAAAATGTATTGGCAGGATGAACTAGAACTAGGTTAATGAGCCTGACTCATTAGGAGCTGAGACAGGACCTGGAGCATGAGATGGGACTTAGTGGTGCAATCAGTTTGAGAAAATCCCCTTAATATGAAAGAATAAATCTTCTCCCTTCTCCCACACCGCACCAAGAAAAAAACCCAAACAATCCAAAACCCTTATACAAGGCAATGAGAGCATGTTCCCTTTTGCCTTCTGTCAGGTGTGCCCTCCAAGTACCAGCATGGCCTGGAAAAAGACAGGATTTCCTGAGAAATCTTAGAAGCATGAGGTGATGTGCTCCCCCTGAGGTAATGCCATTGGGGAGGACAGAGATTTTTCTCTTTCAAGGAAACTTTATCAGCTTGTAACAAGCACTTTAATTTTTATTTTTCTTAAAGAATCCAATGCATATTGCCCGTCCTTTTTTCCTGGATGATGGGAAAGGGACAATTCCCCAGACCTATGCATCAGTGCTGATAACACCACTTTGAAATTCACCAACAAGCCATTAGGGCCGTAAAGTTTGCTCTTCTACATTCTAAGAATATTTTAAGATGCAAATACTCCAGATAGCTAAAGGTGTCAGGACCCAGAAACCAGCAGGAGTTCTGTAAAATTCAACATGTCCTGCATTTGTAAATGTTACCTTAAAACCACAAGGGGAACTGATCCGGTAAGAGATCTTGATGCAGGTATTCTTTGTACAAGGATCTCAGACCAAACTGATTATGTCTTACTTGTCATGTATCTGTACTGCAGACTCTAGCATATAAACAGAATCTTGAATTAAACACTGACATTAAAATGGTTTTAATTAATTTTCATGTGAACTGATTTTGAAAATCTGATCAATAATGTGAGCACTTTTTCCCCTTTCCCTCTTTCTACCACGCTCAGTATCCAGCAAAAAAATTAAATTAATATTACACAGGGCAATCCTGACTTAGGCATTAGATTCTTGAAGATCTCAACAGCTTTTAGCTAGCACTGAATCTTTTACTATTTAGTGGTTTGCGTGTGAACACCCAGATCCTGAATTTATGTAATTAATTGAGAAGATTTATTTTCTCCATCCCTCAAAGTTATCAAAAGCTCAAAACCCTGCATTTGAAACAGTATGAAAGCAGAAGGCAAAACAAAACAATATAAAAGTTATCAATCTTAAAAATTTAGTGAGTTTTTGGTACAGATCCCAGTTCCTGAATGCTTGTTTAGGAATGCCTTCCCTGGCCCTTGACAGGACTTGCTATGTCAGGGAAATCCAGCCATACTGTGCTAGCTGATATAAAATACTTTTCTTCCAGAGTATGAATATGTTTTAGTTTAATCTCCAGAAGGAAGATGTCTGAAACTGGGTTTGCTTGGGCCCTGCAAAGTGCAGGGTGATGATGAGTGATGACTCCATGTCAGGACTGTGCTCCAGCACAGAAGTCAGCTGATGAACAAGCTTTTACCTTTCCACACCATTGCTCCTGCAACTAAACATTTAGAAAGCTAGAAATGTTTCTAACATTTAGAAAACGGTTTGTATTTGGTGGGTTTGTATTTTTTTTTTTTTTTGTCTTCTGAGCTACTCAACATCAGGTCATGGACCTATTCTGGTCTTGAGTATGTTTCTTATGTCTCACTACACACGCACACAGAACGCAGATGCCTAAATAGCCTCATTCATGACAAAGGCATCACATTTCAAAGCAAGTGAGGCCCAGATGATTTTTTTTTTTAAATTCAATTCTCCTTTATGCATCTTTCTTGAGTTCTTACATGAATTAAGCTCCTAATCTTCTGAGATTTGCCCATCATATATTATTAGAGCAATTGGTTTTGCAGCGATATCTTTGATTTCATTATAAAAGATGGTGTTCTTTTAGGACTCTAAGTGACTGTGATGGGCTGTTCCTTCATTGTTCCCTCCTTAACACAAATCCTTCAAAACCTATGTGTGGAAGAGACAGCCCATTCTCCAGCAAACTCCTTTCTCCAAAGCTGTTTGGCACTTCGGGGAAGAAGAGCAAGTCATTCATGCCATGGAAATGAAAAATGAGATGGAGTAGCAGAATAAGATGCTGCTCAGGGAGATGCCACACCAGAGGAGCCGCCGACCACCCCAGGAGCCACCCTTGCCATGTCCCATGCCACCCTCACACTTGCCTGCACAGGGCAGCGCCACACCGGGAGCGTGGCCAGAGCGATGCTGGGAGCAGGCTCCTGCCCTGGGCTGGGGACAGGCACCTTTGCTCACAAACAGCCTTGCGTGACCAGAACTAACAAGGTTTCCGTGAGCAAAGCTTTGGAGAAACTGCGATGCTGTACTTTGTTCCACAAAGTTTGTAGTTCCTCACCTCTGGCCCCTTTTAATGCTATAATTGCTCTCTTAAATTTCTCTTTATTTAACGTCACCCAGTCTGTCTTCTTTTGTTACCATTTATTTAACTAAAACAGGCAGAGGCTGATATTGAAGGCAGGAATGGAGCCAGCATGTTAAAACCTGCTTTTAATTTAAGGTTCTGGGGCTAGTTTCCTAGCCATTACCACATTTCAGAGAAAATGAATTTTCTTTCTCTCTGTCAGGCAATGGCTGATCTAGATCTAATTAGGGTCAGTTTCACCTAAAGATGAGTCATTTACATTCTGAATATATGGCTCCCAAATTATCGTTTTGGTTTAACATCAGACATGAATAAACCCGTGCATATCTTTTTTAGATGGCACTGAAGATAAAAATCAATGGCTTTTCTTCCACAAATACCTTTCCCAGCTGCCATCTTTTTGCTGGGAAAGGTATTTGTGGAAGAAAAAAAGATACAGTTCAGGATAAGGACAAACAAGATTAAGGGTAATTGCAGAATATAGTTTTCTGAACTGCAGAAAAAGTGGCCTATTAAAGACTTACTAAAAAAAAAGCTCTGAATGTTTAAACACTTAAAGATAAATTTTTTGACAAAAACCCCTAGCTATACAGGACCACACTACTTTTCTTTAAGCATAATATGGGTACAGAAACAAAATGGATTGCAATGGACAAAACAGGAAAAATGTAAACCATACAACAATGCAATTCTGCAACAGTATTGGCCAATACTAAGTGAAGAGAAAACTCTTATTTTTAAACAAGTCAAAATCCCACCCTTTTTTCAGCTGGGAGCCATTTGTGTAATCAGTATGTCATGCAGTAAAGTTAAAAGAACAAAACTCTATAATATGGCATCTTGTAGCCTTACTTTGCCAGGAAAACCTTGGAAACATGAATTCCTGTAATCACTCTCATTTACACTCTTAACCTCTCTTTGGCGTCCATTACCTGCTACTTCCACTATTCCACTTTTTCATTGGATGAACAAGAATTAGCCCTGGAGACACAGGTCTCTGTCCTCTGCTCTGAGACCTGACCCATTACCAGGAAAACACCAAGGCATTCAGCCGCAACTAATGGAGATGGCTGGGACATAAACGCTTCAGTGCTGGGAAATAACAAGATCACTGAAATACACTATGGAAATTAAATCCCACACTGCTTCTTATTAGATCCAATAATAGGTAACATAACCTCATTATTTAATGTTTTAAATAACTTGGGTCAGCAAAGGCACTATTATTTTGTCAGTGTTTGCTTCCTCAGAGGAGGTGTTATCAGTAAGTTCGCATGTAAATGCTCATCAGAAGTGCAGAAACTTCTGCTGTTCAGTGGGATTAAGCAAAGCAGACTTCTCCTTGAAGCAAGGGGAAGCTGAGTTATTTAGGCCAGCTGATAAATCAGTGAAACACCAGGAGCCTCTGGCATCACTGGGATCCTGAAGGCTCTGCAGATCCTTTCCCCAGTGTGGTCCTACTGCAGAACAGCAGCACTGGCATCTTTTCCCAAACCTGCCAGGTTTAAGAGCATCTTTCATACATGAGCTCTTAGGACTGAGATAAATTTTCCTTTTCATTAAAAAAAAAATGATAAAAAGATATTGTAATCATTGCCACCTGTTTTGGTGGAGATTTAAAGGAGCAGAATGAATCACAAAACTCAGAGATGTGATGGTATTGTTTGTTTCTTTACAAAGAAATACAGATACTCCAGGGTTATATTTCTCAAACAATTTTGTAGCCTACACCATCACTACACCATCCCTGGGGTCTGAAGCTCTTTGTTCATTTAAGAACTCAGCAATATCAGCACTTCTGTATTTGGATTATTTCTGTGATTTCATAAGGCCTGGAGTTCCATCGCTCATCATCACACAGTCTCTGCCCAGCAAAGCATCAGCAATGTACAGAACTTGTGCTGAAGACACAGCAGGGAAACTGTGAGGTGTGTCTACATACAGCCCAGGACTGTTCAGCAGGCTGCATGTAGAAATGTAAAAATTCTGACCCAACAGGCCAGAATTTCTTATCCCAAGAACAGAGTTTTCAGTTCCTTGATTTGAAACTTTACCAAACTTCAATGGCAAACCAAGGGAAACAGCTGTGTGGATCAAAAGTGAAAATGTTCATCCCCTTATCTGAAAGCTGAAGATGTGTCTTTCCACCTTCTACAGACATATGGCAGTGGGAGTTGAGAGCCTGTGTAAGTGTCAAGGTGGCTCAGAGAGCAGCAGCAGTGTGGTTTCCAGTGCAAAGGAGGGCATGCACAGTAGTCTAATTGAAGCCTTCTGAGAGTGAATGGCTGTGGAAATTCAGTTATAGTTTTCAGCAGGATGGTTATCTTACTTTAATCAACTGGAAGCAATCACTGTCTAAACTCATCTCCGTTAACTTTGCATGCAGTTTCTGTTCACAACCAAACTCCTACTTGGAGCCTCAGCAATTTGAGACAACCATACTTCAGTAACAATAATTTCAACATTATGCTACAACTTACCCAAGAACGAAAAATTCATCCCATGCCAAACTTGTTCTTGGTTCACCACTAAACTCCATGAAGTTATTCCGGCCATGGTCTTGACATAGAAGTGGTTTAAGTTTCCAGGCTGGTTGAATTTACTGCTGTGCCTGATATTCTGTTTCACGTATATTGAGTATTTGTCTCTTTGATCTTGTGAGCTGTTTATTTTACATCTGCCTTGTTATTGTGGTTCTTATTTACAAGCTGCAGCCTGGCATTGCACGCACGCACGCCCAGGCATACCGAGATGCACAAACCAGATCATTGCTGGACTTGATCAACTTTTACTTCTAAGAACTTTTCCACCTTCTTTCACAAGTGTTGTGCACTTCAAACAAGCATTGCAGTTTACAGAAACACTGTAGAGAAACAAAAGATTAGGCCCAAATACTGTATTTTCAGCTAAGGCATGCCTGGAAATAGAGTCAGCTTTCAGGCAGCATTTTCAGTGTGGGTGTGCAAATATCTTGTCTACACCACCTATATGGCATGTTGAGAAATCTCATGAAACAGAAAAGGCAAAAACCTCTTTTAGAGAAAAGAACCAAAAGAAAATAAAAGGGGAAAAAAACCCCAAAACCTGAGAATAAAACATTAGAAGATGCAAGAACTCAAACCATTAAAAAATCTTGCAAACATAAAAAAAGAAAATTTCTAGGGGTAACAGCCCTTTAAGTGGTGGCTTCATAATAACAAACAATGACAAAAGTTTGTAATTAGATGGTGCCTTTCATCTGAGAGATTCATCAGCTCTTAGCCATTACTGACTATTAATTTGACACCACTTCTTCTCACAAGTGCACAGCTGCTGTGTTTGAAGGAGAGGAGGTAGGGAAGTGTTCACCTAGGAGCAGTCTGAACTGCAGTTGTTCAGACTTTTAAGGAAAGCTTACCTACGTGTCTGCCCCTAAGCTGAACTAAAACATCTGCAATCCAAAAGCTTTCCTGCTTACTCATTCATGTAGTTAAAAATGCCCATACTTTCAGGCACCTTCTGACTCCCACTCACTTGCCTCAAACCAGAGTGATAACACAGGCGTGGAAAGGGCTGTTACGGCTGTGAGTTTAATTGTAATTCAAATATACCTGAATATCAGAACAGCTTTTGATCTAGAGGTAAATACAAGCAAATTGCTTTACCTAAGTGCATTTCAGACACGTAGCTGCAGAAATGGATAGGAAAACTCCTTCTCTTGGAAGGATATTTGTGGCATAACGTGCGTGACAAGATCCCGGCAGACTGGACGTGCACGGAGGTACGGCCCGCTGAGCCATCGCTCAGGCATTTCCTGCACGCAGTCTTCAGGAGACTCTTCAAGGGCTCCTGCCGGGCATCTCTCTCACACTCAGGGCTTTTGGTAACGCTCTCTGGGCTTTGCCAACAGCTTTTGGTAATGCTCTCTGGGCATGGAAGCCATCAGCATGTGAGGCAGTGAAGTCTTGTGAATTTTTTTGGGGGGAGCCAGAGCGCCTCAGTCCCATCCTTGGGCTGCCGCTGATTCAGCCGATGTTAAGCAAACGCCTTTGCCTCCCTGTCTGGGATAATGAATGCCTTTGTCAGGCAGCTGTCAGCCAAGTTAACTCGGGGCTTTAAAGACAGATCGTGCTAAATAGGCATTGATTTATAGACAACTCCCCATCAGCTGGGGAAATACAGGGCTGGAATTCCCAGTACTGTAAAACTCCTGAAGTGTGATGCATAGATACCTGCGCAACTTGACAAAGACTCAGCTTTGGTCCAGGTTGGCCCCTGCAGAAACCCTTCACTTCTGTGCACCTGGTTGTTGCAGGGTAAATTCACTGGGAGCCAAGCCTAGGCTGCCTCCGTGGGCAGGCTCTGTTCCACACCAGAGCAGTAGGATTTCCGGCACCCCGGAGCGTGAAATATTCTACATGATGGTTCGAGGTTCTGCCTTCACCTCCCTCCCACCCCTCAGGACTGATGCCAGCAGCTCTGGCTTGATTGACTTGAGCTGATTTTGCATTCAGGTATCTTTGCATCATCATCTCCAGAACCTGCAAAATGCCAGCAGTGATATCAAACTGGTCAGGCAGGTAACCATCTCCCATCCACCAGCTTTTACTAGAGCTACCCCTGGCCACATTGAAGTGATGCAGCTGCCAGACTGTAAGTGTGGGGCCTGAGAGGTGCTTGCTTCTCTTTTGTTTTATACTTTTTCTGTTGAGCTGGACTGTGAATGAGAAACAGTGCTGTGTATGGAGCACTAAGATGGAGAGTCAAGGGAAGAATGGAGGGGGCAAATTAAAACACACTGCCTATCTCCTCTTGACACATATATCAAATGCAGGGGCACTGGAAGGCACAAAGAAGCTTGTCAGAATATGTGTGTCTGGTCTAACAGTGTCCAGGCCAAGCAAACATGCCTTGCTGAGGTGTTAAATGAGGCTATGAGGGTTATACATATGCATCACTTCACAGTACCAAGGAGATGAGTGCATGTCTCTAGCCTGTGGCTGCCTGCAAACCTTTTCTTTTCTTGCCGTATGTCTGTCCACCCTCAGATAACCACTCAACAATGTCTTGTGCTTGAGGAGCTATGGGGCAGTTTGCTAAAGTAAAACATAATACACAGAAATTGCTGGCTGCTTGCTTATGTGAGGCAAGAACTATTTTTTTCCAAGCTGATGCTCAGGCTGACCCATTTATGCAAATATGTTTCCACATCTCATTCTCATGTCAGAAACATGGATTAGTCTTATAATATTAAAGTGGTTAGTCAACGTCATGGGCCAGACTTGACCCTCGATCTGTGGCCTTCACTGGCCTGTTGAAGAGCTGTGGGAAGGGGTCACATACATTGTTAAACCCAGGGTTTTAAAGCCCCAAGCTTGACAGGCTATGTATACGGGTGCATGTGTCTGATTTCATACAGGCTTTGTGCTGAAGGAACTAAAAATTTTCAATTTACTGTTACAGCCACCAGATGCTATGATGACCTAACACCCTGTGTGCTTTGCAGCCCTGCGTGCCCCTAATTTAGAACCTGTGTTAGCAAAAAAAAAAAAAAAAAGCCTAATCCCAGTTCAGGGAAACAGAGAGACAGGCACTGTTGGCAACGGCTGCCAAAAATAGAGAAGAGTCCACTGATGCCATGTGATGACAGATGTCTGCAAACTCACCACATACCATTGTGGATCTGTGCCGAGTAGAGTCAAAGGCTAGATCCTGGAAAATAATTCCCAGCCTACAGGAAAAACTTGGTGCCTTTTCAGACTGATCAAAAAAAAAATCACTAGGAAGCTTTATAAATCATAAAAATGCTGAACAAAGGGATACAATAAATTCTGGAATTCCATGCTTCTCCAAGGCTGCACTGGAAGAGCCTACCCACTACGGTTGGTGTAGTAAGGTCCTTCACATGCTGTAGTGGAAGGAATTCTCATCTCTCCCAAGAAAATCCTAATAACATGCTCCATAGCAACTTGTTGTAGGGCTCTTCCATCCTACTCCTGATGGTGAACACAACACAGCCAAGGACACAGGAGTCAGTGGACAAAAGAGGACAAACAAGAGGCCTGGTTCTGTCAGAGCCCTGAGATACCTGGGCTCTTGCTTGCCTCTTCCTGGTGCTGTTTGTGTGATGAGATGAAAAGCCAAGAGACCTGGAGATAAAGTTCAGCAGCCCAGTGAGTTCAGCCACCTGAATTCTGCTTGCTTCTTGTTTCAGGCATCTCAACATCATCCCTGAGGGTCTCTTGCATTCCTTGCTAGTTGCGACTTCTTACTGACTTTCCATTAAATCAGTTCAGTGTGTTTTCATACACTCTTGCCCCAAGATGCCAGTGATCTTGCCTATGTGTTTACTCATTGCAGGGTCTGAAAAGAAGTAGTAAAAATACTCAAGTCAGTTTAGGACTGTGGGATTTTGACTTCCCAAGGAGTTTGCCTGCTGCTAGCTGAGCCCCCCACCTTCATTAGTAAGGTATGATGATGATTCAGGTAAACCCAAGTGTTCTGCTGACTTGCTATACCAGCTCAAGTTTCTACACTGTGCCTTTCCAAGTTGCCTGACCGGACAGGTACCAGTTCACACCGGCTTCCTTTGAAGCTTTAATTTGCAGCCTAGATGCACAACTACACCCAGGACCACAACTGGATTTACAAGGCCTGGGAAAAGACTGTAGAAATGGGTGTACTTTGCTCTCCTCCCACACTACCCTGCAGAGCTCAGGGCTACAGTTTGGCACTGACAAGTGTGAATTTGGTCCATCTGGACAGCCTGAGAGATGAAAGCTCTGTATGGGAATCTGCATGTCCGGTTGGATTGGAGCGTGCTAAGAGCAAGAACAAGGATCTTAAATGCTGACTTTATCAAGTGGCATATACATTCAGATCGCTAATCCTTTTTTTTCCAGCCTCTCCTGCCAGCCATAGGAAACTTTTACCTTAGATCCCCTGGCTTGCCATCCCTCCACAGAACGTATTCACCATTAGAAAGGAGGAAGAAACATGAAACAAAATTTACATATTTTTATGGCCAGCTGCAGACAGAACAAGATGTCTTCATTCTGACATCTCTACTGCTCAGCTGTGCTGCTGGATGTCTATGGTACATGACGGGCAAACAGATACTTTTCTCATGAGAAGCTGCGCTTTCCTGTAACATAGTCACATTCCTGCTGTACAAATCTGTTTAGGATTTTACAGATTTTTTTACAGGCTGATCAGTCTCGTGTTACCTGAAGATGGGCATGGGACAACCCTTTAATGTTTTTTCACTTAGTTTTTATTGAAAAAATCCAGTGCCATTTCAATGAATCTAATGCAACGTTCAGGACACTTTGAGTCTATCTCTAATATTTTCATCATTTTTTCTGTTCATATCTGTGGTGATGTTTTCCAATGATGCCATAATGAGGATGCCAACTGTAACTCTTATAAACCCCACTGCTGCATCTTTCTCCTTTTCTAGTGTGGAATAGCATTACTGAAACGCAACTAAATGATCACATACAGCTCATGTTACCATAAAGAATTTTACCTAAACTAAAGTTAAGGGTATATGAAGGACAGTCTCACACTCTTTGTCAGAAGCTGATTTGGACAAAATGTTGAAAGCCAGTATATAGAAACCCATGAAATCAACTCCAAAATCTCACTGGCTCAAATAATTGAATTTGTAATTAAAGACCTGTTTCAGTCATCTAACAGTAATCCTTCCATTGACTCTAGTAAGGTTTGCATCAGACCCCTTTCTTAGCTGTTTTTGTGTCTCAACATGCAACATGTGAAGGCCTCCAGATTCTGAACATGGTCTTGTACCTGGACACAATAAAAACTGCAATAAGCCCCTTGTGCTGTCTCTTACTTAAGGCTCAACTTTAAACAATACACTGGGGGGAGACTTTTTATCTCCATTCTGTAGGACACAGGGATTAAAGTGGGTTGTAAGACTTCTCTTAAACAAACAGCTGGAGGGGGTGGGACTAATAAAGCTGAGCATGATAAGTGTGGATCCATGCCTAAAGAGAAATCCGTATTTCAGGCATAATATGTAGATAAGGCTTCTTGGCAGGGCTGCAAGATAGTGCTTTACTTCTTCTGGAGATCAAATGTGTCATTAACAACAGTTCTAAAAGATGAGGAGGAGGAGGAGGTGTAGAAGGAGGAGAAAGCAGAGGAGGAGAGAACCACCAAAGAGCAACAGTTTTGAGCCAGATTATGCATTTCCCATGTAGTACAGGAGCTGTTATATTCTGGCACCCTCTCCTAGTATTGGCCAGGAGTGCTTTGGTAAAGCTGGGAAGGCAGATTTCCACATCTCATTGCAAGAGACATGATACAACCCCCCGCCCCCCAGGCAGATTTCCACTGGCAAACAAGCAGGATGCAGCATAGAAATAAATAAATAAATCACTACTAAATCATTCTGTGAAGAATATCATGGCTTGGCGTGCAGACATCTCTATCCGGAGGAGCCAATGCTTGTCAAGTCAAAACACAAGAAATTCCCAACCTATCCTGCTGTTGGGAGCTAGTTATTACAATGGCAAGGTCCAACAAGGATGAAACAAACGAAGTAACATTTCTAAAAGCTTGAACTAGCCATCTCACCCAATGAATAGCATTGCACCTGGGCCCTAGTTCCAGAAAAACCTTCAGTGTTTTGGCTCTGTCAACAGCAGAATTCAGCAGCCCAAGATCCAGGCTAGAAATCTCTTCCTCTAAATTGGGAATAGTTTGATCCAGTTTGGGGTTGGCTGTCTTTACCTAAAATAAAGAAACACCTACTATGTGCTGAGATGTGCATCCTGCTGTGATCTCAGCCCCATGCTTAGGAACATAATATGGAAATGCTTCTTCCAGTGGGATGATCTCTAAGTAGCACCCTGCCTACTTGTACAAGATGATAAAGCTGGGAACACTCCATGGTGCTAATCCTTCAAAATCTTTTTTAAAACCAGTTTTTGTGTTCATAAACAATTTGATAAATTTCACTTTTCAGAGCTGTTGTGTTTCCTATGCAGATTCCTTACTGGGCTTGCTAAATTTTGGTGCAGTTTCATAAGAAAAAAAATATCAAATCCCCCAAGCAAAGGCTTGGGGAAGATTTTAGTCATGTGTGTAAATACTTGACTGGGTTAGTAAAGAAGTTTGAGACAGCCTTTTCTCAGCAGTGCCCAGTGACAGGACACTATCAGCACAAATTAAAATCAACTAATTCCACTTAAACATACAAGAAAACTTTTTTTTTACTCTGGAAGGAGTCAAACACTGAGCAGGTTGTCCAGGGAAGTTGCAGAGTCTCCATCCTTGGAGATATAAGAACCCCAACAACAACATGCTCTAGCTGACCATAGTATGAGAAGGTGGTTGGATTGGATGATCTCCAAAGATGCCTTCCAACCCCAGCTGTTCTGTGACTCCAGGATTTTCTGACTTGTGAGATGCTGAACTCTCCAGACCCTCTGGGACGCTATATTTATTGTGCAGCCCAGCCAGCAGCCCACAGGTTTGCCTTCTCGTGTAAAATCTGTCTGACCCAGTGAGGCTCCTGGGAGACGCCAGGAATGACTTTCAAAGAGGCCAAGCTCTGGCTCTTTTTCCTTGGCAGAGGAGCACAAGCCCCCAGAAAACTGATCTGCTGTGTCAGGTGCTGGCAGCGATTCCGAGCCTTTCGCCCGCGGGAGTTTGAGCAGAGTTTTTAAGATGAACCGTGCAGGGCTGAGCTCAGCCCACCTGCCCGGGCACAGCCGAGCTTTGCCCCGCAGCCCTCTCCCCAGGAGGGCAGCTGGGATGGGGCAGCTGAGGCAGCTGGAGGCAGGTGCTGCCTGTGATCCATGCAAGAAACACCATCCAGGAGTGCCATCTGCTGGGTCCCGCGTAGGCAGCCCTGGGAGCTCCCGCAGCTGCCCTCGCACAGGTATTGGCAGGCAATGGAGAGCTTCAGCCCCCAGCAGGCTTTCTCCTCTCTCCCCAGGCTGGCTGGGCATGCCTCTGCCCAGGGTGGTGTGGGAGCCTGTGCCAAAGAGGAGCTGGCTGGTTTTACACAACCTGATAGTCACTGAAATGAGAAGTAACAGCAGTTAGTCCAAGCAAAGTGTGTTTTTTAAATCATGCTACTCCATGGACTTGGAAAATCACCCCAGTGGCTTTCAGCTTCTCCCAGCTGAGTGGTTAGGATGATAGAGTGGGAGCCCTCTGCAGTGTTAATCCTGTGAAATCCAATTTTTATGTTCATAAAAAATTTAAATACCTGTAGCATTTCAGAGCTATTTTATTTCTATAGCAGAATCCATACCAGCCCCAGTAATAGTGTTCCTTCTCATGTGACATCCTAGGGAGTATCAGATTCCCAATCTCTCCTCCTAATCACTGCACCCCAGGCCAGGCACTGTCAATGGTGGATCTTGGTGAGGGAACAGTGGATCATGAGTGCCACAGCGTGGGGAAGAAGTCCTGTATGGTTGCTGCCCAGAGGCAGGGAAAGCTAACAAGTGAAATCTCTGACAATTATCAATGATCTGCATTTTTAACCAATTTGTGCACCGCCTAGACTGGTGACTCATCCCCTTCTGGTTTTAAAATCACAATATCTAAGCAGCAAGTTGGAATCCAGGGGTGGCATTCAGAACAAGTCTCTTATCTGCAGGACTTAATTTGTCAGCACTACCTTAGCCGTATGGTTTACCAGCTAAGAAAAGGTCTTTTACTGAAAACATGGCCATATTGGTCTGTTTGGTCCTAAATTCTGTGGCTCACTCCACAGACAGGCTGTGACTTCATTGCCTGCAGTTTTTTGACAGCAAGTCCAGGTCTCAGACTGCCATCTTGGAGATATTATCTTGAAAAAAAAAAAAAAAGAAGAAATAAAAAAGCATTCATGCTTTTTATTCACAGGAATAGTCACAGGAAGAATTATAATAGTCATAGAATTGTTTGTGTTAGAAGAGACCTTCAAAGATCATCTAGTTCAATCCCTAAATAAATTACTGCTGGAGACACGGTGTGCATGCCCCACTGGTGAGCCTCCAGCCAGCCGTGGATAGCCAGGCCTAGAGACCTGACCAAAGCTCTGCAGCCTGCTGCCAGTCCTGTGCCACCACCACTGTCACATCCCCAGCAACAGGGATGAGGAACCCCTTTTTTCCCATCTCAGCATCATGGTGAGCTAGTCTCAGCCTGTCCCAAGAGCTTGGGACAATATGAGCTGTGGAAAGGAACTGCTAAATCTTTCTGAGGGCAAGAAACAAGATATTTTTGTGGTCTTTTAGAGAAGGAGTACATTAGATATACTGTGCTGGTCTAATATGATTGCCCTCATTCCTGAGAGAATGGTGCTCATGCAAGGAAAAACTCTGACTGTGTAAAGAAGAATATTTCTGAAACAATGAATAATAGAACCCACTTGGAAATTACATTGAATTAAAACATTTCAACAAGGTGTTAAAGCAATGTGGCTTTGGGCAAGTGCGCATCAGCAGCAGATAAGAGGTATTTGGATTAATTGCAAAAGTACTGGGAAGATTCTTCCATGCAATACTGAACTATGTCTATTTAGTAAATGTTTCAAATACTAAACTACTGTACACACTTTCTTATCACTTGTGCCACCAAGATTTTCATTCTATTGCTTCATCTCATTTTAAACAAAAAAGTCCATTCTTCATTCACTGCTTTTATTATTTTAGGAATTAGAGATGTGAAATTGCAGTTCCAGTATTTAATGAAATTAAAATTCTCTTCTCAAATCAATAGTTTGAACTGGTTTATGCTGATGTAATCTAGACTAAATTTGGTGTTTATAGAAGCTCAGTGGCATGTAGGCTTGTATTAGATATTGAAATAGGACCTTTCTCCAGTTCTTGGTTTCAGCATTTCTGCCTTCAACTCAATTTGTTGTGGGCACCGGACTGAAATATACACCAAAAAGACCCTGATATAGCAAAGCTTCAGGACCTAGTTAGGCTTGTGCCTGCTTTTTGAGATAATGTGTAGCAAGGTGTTTCACCAAACTGGACCCCAAATAAACTCTTCAAGCTATGAGGTAAAACACAGACAAATGAGAGCGGGTGAGAGGGAATTCTACCCTTCCTTTCTGTAAGGTTTATGGGGGCACAGATTACATATGATCCAAAAGTTCCCCAGGTAGGAGGAAGGTGATCAGAGCTGGCACAGAGGGCTAGTGTCACCAGCCCTAAGGTGAGCAGCATGAGGACAAAGCCTGGATCTCACCCACTGTTGGAACCTGGGGAACTGTATAAACTGGGGCTCTGAACAAACTGGGGAGCTGTACAAACTGGGTTATAGGGCAGTGAAAACGGGGGGTGCTTGGCACCTCAGACCCATGGCCAGTCTCCTCTGCTGTGTGAGTCAGCAGCTCTCCTGCATCTGCTGGAGGGCTCTTGTGAGAGGAGCAGTGGGCACTTTGTGGAGTAAGGGCTTCTGCTCTGAGCCAAGGGGTGGCAATGCAAGGTACTTCTGAGCATAGCTGAACATTTTAATTCCTCCTATGTTCTCATTTGTAAGTGTGGTTTTTACAAAGGTTATTTTCCCTTCTCAGAAAGTACCCTAATTGGAGGGAATCTTTCCCCCACCTCTGGTAAAAAAACCCATAATGACCCATAGAATAAAACTCGACCTTAAATAGACACGTTCTTTGCTGAATAGACTGTTGATGAATTTTGGTTTCCATTTTTCATCCTGCTATGAATAATGTCCATGCTTCTGGCATGGCTGGATATTTTTCCTACCTGTCTTCTTTGAGAGCAGAAAGAGTCTTAAGGACAGGAAATCTCTGGAGCCAGAGTTTTGAGGGAAGCTCAAATACTACAGGAAGATACAGCAGCTTATATAGAAGTGCTTCAGCTTAACATCCCTGAACTTTTCCACTGTATCACAGAACACCAGCTGATTAGCAGAGCTTCCACGTGATACAGAAATAACTTCTGAACTCCTGGACCTGGCACCTATTTCTGGCCCTGGTACAGTGGGAAAAATGTTAATGACAAAATGGGAACACATAAGCATGAAAATATTACAACCATTTTCTACAATCTGTCCTAAAGAAATACTCCTTGCTTAAAAATGTTTTTAAAAGGTAAAAATTGATTTGAAGCTGAGTTGACATGCCCAACAGTATAGTAAAATGTGCTGTCAGAATTACAAATAAAGTGTTGCTTTAAGAAGTAGTGGATTTGTTTGCTAGCTTTGCATACTCTAACACAGTCCCTTTAGTGAGGGTTTCCTGATAGTCATTCAACTTCCTGGCGACATTTTTTGTTGTTGTTTTTCTTCTTTTAAATAAATCAACAGTCAGGCTACTGTCCCTGTCCTGTGGAACAAAGCTGAATGATGTGGGTTTGTCTTCAGGCTGTTTACACGAATGACTTCAGAGGAAATGTTCTCATATTGGCATTGATGGAACCACAAAGGTTCATTGAGATCAGTCTGAAAAGTGGACACTGTGAAGCCTCCTCCAGCTGTCCCCCCGGCGCCGTTAGAAGAGTACTTCCTAACTGCCGGTGAACTTCTAGGAGATGGATTCAAAGGAGAGCTGAATTCACCTAATCTGACTCCATATGCTTTGTTGATACAATTCCTTAAAAGTCCCCCTGAGAAGGTCCAGCAACTGAAATCTCTAAACCAGGCTGCCCACCCCAGATGATAGATGTGCACTTTGCCTGCGTTAAGCCTGCCACCCAATGAATGTGATTGGGAAGGAGTGGGAAGATTGATGGAACAGGCTGAAGCATGGACTACACACAGGCTTCAAAGACAAAGCTAAGCAAGGGAAGAACTGGGCTCAGCTCAAAGTGTTTCCAAGTTGCTCTGACTTTACCTTGTATGTAATGAAGCTCTTGTTCCTACACATATCCAGATGTTTAATTTTATTCTGCAAGTTGCCTCTATGGAAAAGCTAATCCCTATTGAGCTATATGTGGTACGCAATGTGCAGAGGTGCACAAGGTATAAATCAGGGATGAATTCACCCCTTTCTTCCTTTCCTTATGAAAATACTGAGTCTAATCCTCTTTTCCCCATTCAGACCTTATTCAAATAAAAAACAACCATGACTGGTAAAGAGAGTGCTGCAGGTAACAACAATACCTGAGCTACACCAGAATTGCTGTTAAGGAAGACGCAGCATTTACTTTGTGGCTCTGAGAGCAGCCACGGTCCCACTCTTCCCACACCATCACAACTTTGCACCTCCTGGATCCTCTCTTGGGTCCTGCTACCCCTTGTGAGGCCTTGGAGATACCCTTGCCATCTTTGAAAATTATTTATGCCTTCTGTACAGTGCATTGATTAATAGAAGAAGGTTGTGTGCACTGGGAAGATGGAAGCATTTTGCAGCCAAGTCAGCTGACGTGGGCACAGGGACTGAGGTAACTCACATCTTTTTTGCCTTTCTGTTTGATGTTTTTGCAACAGTGCGTTTCTGGTTCTCCAAGTGTTTGGAGTGTTTGACACAGTTCCAGGGGAGAGAAATGAGGCCTCTGAAAGCAGATTCTGCAAAAATTGCATGCAGGGTAAAGAAAGCTAGGGTCACCAAGATTCTTGGAACATTCCCTGCAGAAAAGGATCAGCTGCAGGTTGTGGCTATGGCAGAAGAAAAAGCTTTTCCCCTGAGCTCAGAGGTCCCTAATCCTCAGGTTCTGCTGTGTCTCAATGTACTAGAAATAATACTGCTGCTATTTAAACTTTGCAAAGCCCATTGCAGTGCCAGAATCGGGAAGGAGGTCAACATCATGTCCCTCACTTGCCTCTGGGATCCATGAGGAGCCCCCCAGAAACTGGCCCAGTGTTTTGAGTGTATGGACTTGAGGTTCAAAGGTTTCCTTTGAACTGCCAGCCATTAAAGGATGACAGGACAAAACAAGCACACAGCCAGAGACAGGGATTTTCATTCAGTCTCAGATACTGTGGCACTGCTCAACACACCAAGATGAGCTCATCAGACATACTCATCTTGGCAAAATACAGTTTCCTAGTAAAGCAGATATTTTTCTTGAAGTACATGACCTACTCAGATTTTCCTTTGAAGAAGGAAATTTGGGAGCTAGGAGTCAGGCTGGCCCAGTGCCTGCACCAATGGCAGGGCTCCTGCCACACTCTGCAGGTGGCTCTAGGCTAACGGAGGTTTTGCAAAGCCAAGGCTCTCCTCAGCTTACATTAAGCCTCCCACGGTATCTCCCTATACTGCGGTTGAAAATCCTAGTCTTGAGAAGAACTTACTTATTTGGCAGAGGATTAGAAGATGAGGCAGCATACCTGTGTCCTGACTCACCCACATGGCAGATATCTTGCATTTCCTGTGGGACTTGCTATCACAGTCAATGCTATTGACATTTTTGCTGCTGAAGGCTCCTTGAGAGCTTTCAATGTCTTCTTGATACTCTGATGTAATACTGCCCTTCAAACAAGCACAGTTTGAAGCATCTACAGCTCATAAATCACTGGTGTGAGAATTATTACTTAGGAGGCCTTCTAGAGAACCAAATGTCCAGGAAGATGCCTGGTGTATTTTTTATTTGCATGCAAGCAAGAAAAAATTTATCTTCTACATAACTGAAATACACCAAATGTTTCAGTCTGGCAGCAGGGCACATATGGCAGAGACACTTAATGTCAGTACTGATTTAATGCTATGTTCAGATTTCATGTTTGAACTTCTGCTGCCTTATGTTTCAGTGATATCTTCTCTCAGGCAAACTAGAGGCCATGTCTACCATCTGGAAAACCCTGTCTGCCAAGTGTAACATGGATGAGAAAATAATTGGTTGCCAAGAGAAATTGGGAAGTAACATCAGCAAATCCAGCAAGTTTCTTGAGAGACTTGTTCCCTCGCTGACAGGCTCTGTAGAACACTGAACAGTGGCTGGAGAAGAAATGTGGAAGCTCCAGCACTTATATTGGTGCATTTGGAGAGGGACAATGGGTTGAAGCCATAGGCTGATAATCTTGGCTAGTGATGTTCAGCTTTTTATTTTGATTTTCTTGTACCACCTAAGCAAAGAGAAAGCAAATGAGCTGGCAGACATCTCATATAGAGACAGAAATAACAGGGTCTCCAGGCATCAGAACAGAGATCTCTGCTGTATTTTCTTGCAAGATTGTTATTTTTCCAGATGAAATGGTGCATGAGACTTTCAATGTCAAAGTGCTTGTGAAACAAGTTTGTGTTTTGTGTTTCATATCATAAAAGTTATTAAGGAGAAGGGTTGTGTTAGTCCTTCCTGTCTCTCTACCTCAGAAAGAAACTCCAGGGTTGGTTGTTGTATTTCCTGGGGAGAGGAGTGTTGCAAGGGAGAGATCAGTGAAAATCACAGCAATCTCGGAAAAAGTCTTTTTGTGTATCTGGTGTCTGTACACGGAGAGAACCAGACTTTCCCAATTAGGACTGTGGCATGGGTGAAACAAGCAATTCTTCTTTCTCACAGATAACTGTAGCCCCAGTTCATTAATCAGCCGTCACTCAGACAGGCTCCAGCAAGGAATGCTGATAGCATCGCGGCCGGAGCGAGGAGGCTGCGGCAGGGAGCGCGACGCTGACAGCACCCTGTGCTGCAGCTCCCACCGCAGGGGCTACCAGCATCAAACCCTGCCACGTCTCAGCACTTTTCCATATCCTGTAGGTGAACTACAGGCGATCTCAGATCTGGCTCTGAACTTTTAAACAAAGGGACCTTTAATGTCTCAACAGGACAGAGCCAGGAGCCCCTCCAACCTATATGAAAGGCTGTCATAATTAAAACCAAACAGAAACAGTCTGAATTCCTTATAAGGACACTTACTAGAACAATTTTAACCCCTGAGTAGCCTAGAAAGCTTTTAATGTTTACAGATGTTGATAGGAGGGTATATGCAAAGGCTTTCCTGGTTAGTGCCAAGGGGCCAAAATCAGGGCTGGTGTAAATGGGAGATTGGGATGCTGTGGCTGTGGCTGACCCAAAAATGTGGCTTGTTGTAATGCTTTTCTGTGATCATCTTTTCCAGTGCCACTCTTTGTCACCAAAAGAAAATGGAAAAAAAACCCCACAAAAAAAAAAAAAAAAAAAATTGGAAATCTGTTTCCTTATTTGCAAATTAGGTTTCTGGGTTTTTTCTATCATCAGAATTGGACAAATTCCTGAAATATTTATCTTCATTTTCTATTGGATGAAAAAAATTGTAGGAGGACATCCTGCCACTTCTCATGTGGTATTAAGAGATTTATTCAGTTAATTCATGTGGTATTCATGGATAAACATAGATAAACATTCAGTCTCCAAAATTACTAAATTCCTTGACAAATAGGGAATTTATATCAAACATTATTTTCTCTGCTGCCAATTCACAAATAAATTAAAATACCCTTCAAAGCTAATAGCATTTTCAATATTATATTGAATGTAGAATTTAGATGTCAAAAACAGTCACAGTAAAGCACATTCAGTAAGTTTCTTAGAGAGGCATGAAGGCAGTTAAACAAACTACAAACTTTGTTCAAGAAAACCTTGATCCATTAATCAATTGAGAATGTGTGAGTGTCATTAATTCAAGAGAATTCATATTATAACTCCTTTTTTTTCCTGCATTTTTAGTATTAGGAAATGGTTTGAATTGCAAATAAAGAAAGACTGTGCGTGTGTGTATACATGCCTGCATATGTTTGTGTGTGTATATGCAAACATTCCTAGCTTCTTATATTAAGATTTTTAGTTGCATAACTTTAATTGATGAAAGTTATAAAATTATAGTAATTGAAGAAAGTTGTAGAAGAGGAAGAAGAAGAAATAATATCAGTTTGCCAGAAAATACAAATTGTGTATGAACTTCCTTTCAGAAGATATAACTGAAAATCCCCTTTAAATATAAATCAAAGTTCTGCTTTTAACCTCTTCATCAAAATTACTTGAGTTCAGACAAGCCCCAACAATCCTTCCACAATTAAAGCACTGTTCTTAAGAGATAAGGACATGGATGAAACAGAATATTGTGACTAGAAAAAATCCTGACACTGCAAAAGAAATGCCAAGGCATTTGCAGAAAATAAAATTCAAGGCAAAACCAAAGCATGGTTGTCAACATACATCATATCCCGGTAACAAGGTTCAGTGCCATTGCCATTATATGCTGCTGAAGCCAATGTCATCCCCGAAATATTTATAGTGCATGAAGGAGAGTTACTGTAGGCCAGAGAAAAATTCACTTTTAGGCAAGAGGTGCAATTATACCTTTTGCAGGCCTTTTGCACTGCCTCTGCTGGTGTCTTGCAAATGCATCAAGGGTTTGGTGCTGGCCCAGTGCAGAGAGTGCCAAGCAGGAGTCTCTGGTTTAAATAAAAGGGTGCAGCAGCTGATGCCAGGCCCTGATCCCTGTGCTCTGCTCCAGGTGGCATGGAAAGGCACTTCCAAAACCCCAACTCATCATTGCCCAGTGGTACATGCGCCCCTGACAGAGCTCTATATATATCCCCCAGGAAAGGACACATGACGTCTGCACCTTGGCACAGGCTGCACAGGACCATCCATGCTCCCATGGGGATGCAAACCCCCAGTCCAGACAGGGCTGATCTCCTGCAAGCACAGGATCCATGGACCCCCGGTGCCTTTGGCTCAGTTAGAATCTTCTTCGAAGCCTAAGCAGATGTGTCAGGACTTCTCATCAGATGCAGGTTGTAGTCTGGCTGACTTCAAAGAACCACTGGAAAAGGCATGACATGATAACCATTTTTAGGCTGCCATTAGGTGTGCTGTGATGCCACCCAGCCAGCTTCAATACAAGTGAGATCTGCTGCTATCTGTAGACATGATGACACATTTAGAGATACTGATGTCATGAGATTCAAATGATGGAAAAGAGAAAGAAAAGCAGGCTTATGTGAAGGATGAAGCTTTCTCTTCCCAGAAGTGGTACATGGCTTATTACCCTCAAGGCTTTCCTCAGAGAACCTAACAGTGCCCTCAGGAATGATTCAGCCGACTCATCCCTCAGCTGGAAACAGGATGGTGGTGAGGTACACAGAGATCTGAATCCTCAGAAAAGTTGCATAACTGAGATGTTTTCACCAAGCTGACATGGCCCTAGAAGCAATGGACAGCCTATCCCTGCCCCTTCTGTGCAGCTGGCCGTGTCCAGTGGGAGGTGTTCGTGGACGATTGTGGTACGAGTCCTTGTCACAGGGACATACCTATTCCTTGGTTAAACAGACACAAATGCTCCCATTGGTACCCCAAGGACAAGTTCTACTCCACAGTGTCTGCCCACCACCATTGCTGGGCACAGTGGAAAAAAATATTCCCATAGCGTGTGGAAGATTGCTTAAAATGGCCACAGTGATACATTTCATCATAAAATAGAAATTAAAGGAAGAGGTTAGAGTTTATAAATAGTCTAATTAACCTAAATCCTTTTTTTGCCTTAGTTGTAAGAAGCTCTGGATTTTCAGCTACTTTTTCTTGCCAAACAAAATCTGTCTTGCTGCTTCATTACTGACCCAGCAAAGTTAAGTGGTGTCATTTTTATTGAAAAAACATGGTCAAGTGTGTTACAAACTGAGAAGCAGTAATGTAATTTGCTACCGGTCTGCTTCAAGCGCTAAGAGAGAACACAAACAAGTTTAGCTGAAAAATGAAGACTGCCAAAAGCTATGTTTCTGTTCTGTATTGAGTGGGTTTTGGAGATGAAAGAGAGAGAACACTGCATTTTGAAACCAAAAAGGCTTCTAAATACAAATCAAAATCTGCCTACTGTGAAGCATTTAGTTAGTACTTTCCTGAATCTGTTGTGCTGGCTCTGTCATGGGGCCGATCTTTTCATTTTGTTTATATTTTCCTAATGCAAATTGTGTCTTTTACCCTGGGAACATGACAAAGACTTTCTTCACAAATGCAAAGAAGACAGGAAACTCATGGTTCCCATAAAGCAGCTTTGACTCTGACTAGATGTGATAATTTTGTTAGCAGGATCCCAGACATCAGAGCATGGATCAGTAGCCAGACTAATAAACTACAGGGGCTCCTGTCCACCCATGGAAAGTGTCTCATCTGAGCATGGTCCAGTCTGTGCTTTGTTGTCATGGGCCAAGCTGTGCAGCTTTTCCTTGCTTGATGTGAGTTTCACAGAAGCAGATACAGGATCTTTGCCTTTGTTGCAGCTCTGAGAGCTCCAGAACAGGGCTCCTGGCCATATGTGTCCAGCTGATACCAAGAGATCCATCAGCTCATGTGACTGGCTGCTCAGCCCCCCTAAACCCTGCTGTGCCTGTGGAGCAGGGTAGACACCCTGTGCTGGCTTGTGGCCAGGCTGGACACCAGCAGCAGGCATGCCAGCAGCACCACCCTCTGCAGAAGGAACCACGGGCATATTCACCCAGCTTCTTGGGAGGGTTTGGCATACGGAAGAGCTTTGTGCTCTCCTGTGCCTGACCTGTGTTTATCTGCTCTGTGTAGCAATGGTGGCAGCCACCACGGTTGGACAAAGCCTTCAGTCATTCCACAGAGCACATTTCCTTGTGATGCTACCACGGCCCCTTTGCTGGTATCCTTAAGGGCTGGATCCCTGTTTTAAGCAAGGCCTTCAGACCCTAGAGTTGTACCTTCCACCTGCCCACGCTGCGCTGACTTCCAGCCCTTAATCTCTCATTACTGCTGACAGATGGTGCTACAAAGGTGCAAGCAGAGGCTATGGATGACCACTGAGTACCAGAAGGAAACACACTCAGATATTATGTGTTGTAATGAAGGAATTGCTGGGATTTATGGTTAAAATGTTGGGGGGTGAGCCCTTCTAAACAAAGGAAAGGAAAACAGATCCAAGGCAAAGTAGTCAAGGCTGAACACACTGTGATATGAGGCCTCCCAATGGTTCAGCTTATCCTGTAGCATGTGATGGTGTGTTTTCACAAAAATGTCCAGAATTACCTTCTCCGCAGCCACCTTCTTAATGCCTCTGAGAGACAAGCCTGTGCATTCACAGGTAACAACTTTACCAAGTGGGTCAAACAAAAACAGGAGTTTGGAAATTTTCATTAGGAACAATTTGCCCTCCATCTAGATTCATATTGGGCCAAAAGAGAAGTAAAATCTGAATTAGAAAACAATGGGCCCATGAGTTGCCCATTCTGTCAGTCAAGACAACTCAGTTCTAAGTGCTTGCCTTTGCTTCATGCCTCAGTTTCACTGTGGACGGAAATGTATAAATTGCTGCAGCAACACGCAAAACAATGGAAGTATTTTTTTTAAAGTCTCATCATTAGACAAATGAAATAGAAAGGTTGGTGGAATGGGACCTAATTACTTATGTCTATCATACATGGGAGAATTTAAATGAAAAAGTAAATTGCCAAAATTAAAAATAAAGCAAACCTTTGTTCAATATTAGAAATAGGCAGCTGGGACCTAATTACACAATGCAATTTCTGAGTAAGCAAATCCTGCAGGAATAAATGTTGTGCAAAAATAAATCCTCTACATAGAAAGTAATATATGAGTTAGAACATAAAGGATTTGAACTTCTAACAAAAAAGGTATTTAGAGACTAAGACCGATGTTGGCTGTCATTCAAAGCCTACCCATTGAAAAGAAAATAATAGATTAATAACATGAAAAATTAATGAGCAGATGATGCCAGTAGGACTGGGAACAAGGAAATGTCACAGGTATCGTCTCCTGCAGGAGGGCTCTAATGCCCATTACAGGCTGCCAGAGTTCAGATTCCACATGAGGCTGGGGTCTGAAATGCCCTCCTTACCCCATCCATGTTGGGAGCTGAGGTGAGGCGGTGCCAGGCTGTGCGATGGAGGAGCAGCTGGTACCTCCAGTACAGTACCGGGCTTCAGGGAGCTGAGGCTGGGTCTGCCCAGACCAGGTTGTGCTCCCCAGCACTCACCCTGGGTCCAGTACAGTGCACAGCAGTTCCTGTCCAGCTGGAACTTCCTTCTTCCTCTCCTGGAAACCGAAGTCTGGGAGTGGGAGACACTAGCAGAGACTGGCATCTTAGAGAACACTGAGCCTCTGACATGGTTTCTGCACGAGGCAAATGCGTGGAGGACACCCTAGTTGCCTGTCATGGGTTTAAATCTTGTCTTGTAGTATTTCCATGCCTGCAGAAAGAGAAAAAAAGAAAGAGGGATATCTTTTGTCAGTTCGTTCCCAGGCTCTTAAGTCATGGGGTTAGGGCTGCTGTACCAGGCAGCCGACATTTCTGCAGCAGCAAAGATGAAAGTCAGACAAAATAATCCAAAGAAGTGCTTAACTGTGACTATTAAGTCCCAAAGGATTTATCAGAGTTTACTTTCCTCTGACTTCCAGGAGAGACTTCAAGTGAAGTCCATTAAGCAAATTAAAAAGCAGAAGGAAAATAAACACAGATTAATGGAGATAGGAATTTTATGAAGAAAAGGAAACAGACAGACCTCGTGACAAAGCTCCTGGCCTGCTATTCTGGTTTTAAGGCCCCCAGACCCTATAAATGGAGGAGATTATTCTCTTCACATTGCCCTGCTGGTAGTCGTAAAAGAGAGTTAATAGAATTTTTTTTCCCCCACTGAGAAGTCCTGTAGAAACTCAAGTAATAATATAATCCATAATGTTTCAGTTCAGTGCGTGACATGCAGCTATTTGTTCCTTTGTTTCCAGGCAGGGAATCAGGCTGTAAATCATGTAGTGACACAGATACTGTACTGGCTCTGTGGCATTTTGTCTCCTGCTGAAACTAAAGCCCATCTGAGCTTCCCATACAATTAGGGATTTGCATGTCTGAATAACTAGGCAGGATTTCTGTATTTATTACTTCAATATAATGATTAATATTTAATCCACAGGAGCTATTACCAATATGTTTGAAACCTCATTTTGCTTGATAAAAAGTACTTTGAGAATAAGAAGATGAGCAAATAATATCATCATGGAGCCTTGTTATTATCTTTAGACAGTTTACATTAAAGCAAATGGTCCCATAAAGGGGAAATTCCTTTTGCAGCTCCTCTTCTAAGTGATTTTCTAATTCTCATCAAGTTTGTTAGCATTCATGGTTGAAAACAAAGAGATAGCAGAATGGTAAAACAGGAATAAATAAACTTCCCCCATGCTGTGTGGGCAGGCCCTGATTTGGCTGTGTGGTGGCACCAGCCTTTGGGGAAAGAGCAGCTTTCATTGACTCAGCTGGAAATGTGACACATCAGCAGCACTGACCACCCTGGGACATACAGAAAACCTCTTTAGGATATCACCACAAACCTGAGAAAAATGGGCATGTTCCCACTTCTTTTTATTCCCTTGACCTTCTTGCTAATTGTCTTTGCAACATCTAACCCAGTACCAATGTGTAACTAATCTCTTGCATCTGCTCATCAACTGATTTGTGTGACAGTTCTTGGTTTGATACTTATTCATGGGCAACTCCCTGAAGAAATTAAAAATATTTTGAACACAAATTTACTTGAGTTTTGTTCATGGAAGGCATTGGAAACTGTTCTGATATTATTCTAAATGAGAAAGTGATATTTGCCTCTGTAAATATCCTATAATATGAACATAAAATATAAATATGTCCCTATTTTAGCTCCGTTTGTTAAGGCACTGATTTGAAGCCTTTTCTCAGGCAAACCTCCTGGACACGTAGGGTGTGACTCACCGTGTGTGCAGTTGATTGTATAAAAGGCAAAGAGCGTGTGCACACCAGGGCTAAGGGTTAGTGACTTCAGGTGTGGCTTCCCAACAGCAAAGGCTTCAGTGCACGTCATGCCTTCTGCCCAAAGGCTGACCAGCGCCAGGGGAAGAGGCCAAGATGTCTGAGCAGCTGAAGCACGTAGCCCTTCCCTTAGTGGGTCACGTCTGTCAGCTTTCCAGTTCCCATGGACCCCTGACCTCTCACTACAGATATCAGAAAGCTGCCAAATGGCAGTGCCTGAAGCTCTGTGCTTTCTGTGTCTGCACTGATAAAACCTGTTTGCAGCCGGGGCTGTCCAGCACAGCCCCTGTGTACGTGCGTGCCTCTGTGCACACCCCGACAGACAGCAGGAACATCCCGGGGTCACCAGAGCCGGCTGTGTCACTCCCTGGGGAATGGGGAGCTGGCCCTGGATGTCTGACTCTGCTTCACTGACTTCTTACACCTCGTTTTACCTTTTGCCTTGGGATCCCAGAGCATGGGGACCAGCTGCTCTGCAGGAATGGAGTCTCCCCTGCTGCTGCTGCCAAAGGAGTTCTGTTGGTGTGAGCCAGCTCATGCGCTCCAGGAGGAGAGGCTGGAAGCTACAGGGGCCCATCTGCCCACACCCGCTCTTTACAGGCCACAGTTGTCCCCATGGATGGCAGCTGTGGCACAATCTGAGCTCCTTCTGCTCCTGTCCAGGGCTCTGCACAGCCTTTTAGGAGAGCTGTCAAGAAGACAGCTCAGAGCATTGTGACAGATGGCAGTGCTCAGTATGGCGGCTTCCAGCTCAGCCGCCACTTGTGGTGTTCTGGCTGTATGACCACAGCCCTTCAGATAACTGCTGCAGGATGGCTTGGAGGGGTACCATAGCACCTCACCCCCACCACAGCCCTGCTCCTCCAGAGCCAGCCCCAGCAGCAGAGGCAGCTGCCCCAGCCCTTCCACACTGCCTAACTTCACCTCCAGGCTGTGGGGGGCATTCAGGGTCCAACCTGGGCAGCTCAGCGTCTGTGCCCACAAAAAGGTGAGGGTGGTGGATGTCTGGGTCCACTCCCTCTTTCAGTCCATGCAGGGTGAAGGTAGCCCCACTGACTCCTGAGGCTGGGGAGCGAGACATCATGGCCAGTGCCAGAGACACTTCTCCCAGGCACCATCACTACCCACAGACATTCTCCAGAGGTTCACCTGGAGCCTCTAGGCCGGCTGCTTTCCCTTGCTCCATATCCATCCTTTCCTCTCCTGAGATACTGGTGAAACTGGGGCTTTCTGGGTGTTTTGACTGCTGGTGGAAGATAAGTAGTCCTGATTTGGGTGGGTTGTGATGTGGGGCTGGATGAGATAAATGCATCCTGCTGGTTGTGGGGTTAGTAGCTGGGAAAGTGATCATTCAAGGCTGTACTACTGCCAGGCACATTCAGCTCTTGGCTTGGGGTCTGCCATCAGTGTGGAGCTCCCAGGCAGGCTTGGGAAGGATTTTGTTGTGTCTGACCAGCAGACATCCTGCTATAAGAGAATACTGAATGTCTGGGAGGGGCTGGCAATGGACCTCCCATTGGTGTTCCAACCAAACCCTCCTTTTCTGGATAGACAGAAAATCTCTGTAATTATGTCTTCTTGGTGTTGGTTTTTTGTTTTTTTGTTTGTTTGTTTGTTTGTTTTGTTTTTGTTTGGTTTTTTTTTCCCCCCCACAGCAGAACATGAAGGAAGGGATTGAAATATCAAAAGATCAAAAGCAGAGGTGGGTCTGCCTCCCATTTTCTCCCCTCCTTCCATCTCTCTCATGTGCGATTACAGAGTCAAGAACAGCAGCATTTGTAAGAAAACATTCATCCATGGTTGTTGCTGGCCGTGCAGAAGCAGATGAGGGTGCCTGCCTGACAGCATTCAAGTACATGAAGCTGAAGGCAGCCTTGCAGTGGGGAGAATGAGCAGCACCTAGCCCCACAAAAATGTCTGGGGCAGCTGGAGTGAATTCTGTCCCAGGCTGGTGTCACGCTCATGTGCTGTGCTTCTCTCAGTGCAGATCTGTTGTTGAGTAACACAACTGAAGACATTACCTGTGTCAAAAGAATTGTGAAAAACGCACAAGGACTGAATGCCTGGTGAGAGGCTTCAGGGGTGGTTCCTTTGGCAGGGCTCATGTGTGTTCCTGAGGGGGCATGGCTGCCCTTTGCCAGACTGTCACACAAAGGCAACACAGCCGCCCTGGGAGAGGAAGAACAACAACTGCAGGGCTTTGCAAATGGGTGGGAACCAGCAGACCAACTTTCACTGCTTCAGTCTTTGCAAAACATCTCACAGGAGAGACTAGGGAGGAAGATAAAAACTGTTACAGAAAGTTAACTCAGTGAAAAATAAATGTCCAGTAAACAGCACATCAGCTAGTAGGCTAGCGCTTGAAGATTTCTCTCTGTCTTAGGCTTTCAAAGTCCTTCAAAGAGCTCCTTTCCAAACTTTTTGCAGTCTCTTATCTTAGCTAGAAGCACCTTGCAGGGAAGCAATTCTTCCCAGAACCTCTGACGCCATTAATCAATGATGAATCTACGTAACAGGACTTGTTTGTTTCAGACCTGAACCATCCCTGGGACTCTGGGCTGCTGTAACCTAGGAGGACAGTGAAGGCACAGTAACCAACAAGCTGAGAAAATGGAAATGGGGTGAGAAGACAATTCCAATGATCATATAAACATGTGGTTGTCTGAAGTCCCAAGGCATTTTGTGCAAGAACAGTGGCATTATCCACTGAAACCTGAACATATTCCAATCTGAGGGACAAGATTCTGCCTTCAGATCCCCCTCCCCACCACTGCAGTTGGACTCATCACTGGTTTTGGATCCTGTGGCAGGGCTGCTGGATCCTGGCTCACCGTAAGAGCAGCCTTGTTGCTGTGCCAAGGTGAGGTAAGTACTTTGTCAGCACACATGGCCAGTGGGCTCCCCATGGTGAGCGCGGTACAGTCCTCTGCATGCTCGGCACACTGTTCAGCAGCGCTGTCCCAGCAAAGCAGGCACCCTTGCAGTGGCAGGACCTGCCATTTCAATTCATCATTCCTGTCCAGAACTTAGAGAGAGCTCAGGTGGTATCAAGGGACATGACTGCTGTCACTGATGTTCAGGAAGTGTTGGAGGGTCTGCAAGGCCTTCTCCAGGACTGGTGACAGGAGGTCACTCCCTTGGGGGCGTGGGCCTCGATAAAAACAGCCTGCTTGTAATGGATATGAATTATATCAGTCTGGTACCTGAATAGCGTCTCTTTGCTTCTTCTGTCCTCAGGAATGGCTGGACAGTGCACGGCAAGGGAAACCTGTGAGAAAGTCCTGGCTCTGCTGTGCTGACAGGGGCTGCCTCTGTTGCGAGAGGAGAGCTTCCCCCTCCCTGCACAGTGCTTCGCAGTCAGTCTTTGCAAATCCAGAGCATTCCACAAGGTCAAAAATAATTTTAACAATATAGTTTGGGGTTTTTTTTAATGGACTTGATTTTCCATTTTCACATGTGATTTAGGGTTCAGCTTCAAAAGATTTTCCCCAGGGTCTCTTTTGTGTGTGTTCGAATGGGGCACGGGGGTGAGGGTCAAGATCTGGGTAGATAGCAATGCCCTTGGACACAGCTGATTTATCTTGAATTTTCAAAGACACTGAAAAAGGGAAGACCTCAAAAACCGCAGATTAAAGTCTGCAAGCTTCCCAGTACCTCATATTTATGTATTTGTAATAAAAACACAAAAAACCACAGCCCAGAATCTTGCCAGGTAAAACTTATATCTGCTCAGTAGTGTAAGATGTTCCTGTGCAAGTTGAGGATGCTGCACAAACACAAAATTTTTCTGCTTCATGAAAATGCCACAGTGCCATGGAAGAAAATGTCTGGTGTGGGAATGTCTGCAACTCACAGCTGGGAGGATTCAAGGCAGGGATAGAGAGGGTTAAAGAGAGAAAGGGTGGTGGAAGTGGCTGTCACCACAGATGAGCATTAGCTCTGTCTGTTGTTTTCTTTGAATGCTTGGGAAAGTACAAAATTACAAAGGAGCATTTCTTGATTATGCTGCGGTGGTTGTTCTTGTGTTTAAAAGGAGAAAAGAGAAAAATCAGAGCAACATATTTGTTGTCAGTAGATGGGGTCTGAATCAAAATCTTACCTTCTAACACTGCCGACCTTTGAAATCCAAGACTGGGTGTAGAGATGTAAACCAAGAACAGACATTTTAAATCTTCACCAAAAACATTTCATTCAGACTAAAACGTCAGTTCCTAACAGAAAATATACTTTAATCTTTGGACGATTATATTTGCTCCTTTTCTAAGGAAAATCTGGGACAATTTCTGTACAATACCAGGAATTAAGTCCAAAATTTTGATCTGTGACTTATTTGCAGATTTTGTGTGCATTCTGGAGATGGTGGATATCTCAAATAGTTGAATGGTAGCTGGAGCCCTGCAGCAGGTATGGAAACATGAGGGAACGGTGTTCACTTCTAGATGTGATCAGCCATGTCCCATAAAAGCTCTGGTAATTCTTTAGCAAAATATGCGGTTGACTCATAGCAGTGCTCTGAGTATACAGGACAGCTGCCTTGTGTAAAGTGTGACAGAGACCCTATCTCTTCTCTTTCACTTAGGCAAAAACCTAGGCATCCAGTTTAACTTTTATTTGGAAACAGAGTAAGGAACTTCCTTTCAACCGCATCCATCTGAAATCCCAAGGAAGGCATAAAGTATGTTTTCTTTGTTTTCTTGATGAAAGTAGCTTTTCCATTTCTTTCTACATGGCAGTGTTGCAGAGCAAATTTGATAATGCTTATGAAAAAACAGTCTATCCCAGCCTGCAGCCCCTCTGGTGACAGGAGGACTGCAGGTGATCTGTCACACTGTCACGTCTGAGCACTGTAAGTGCTTGAGGACCTTGCCAGCACACATGGGCAACAGGGATCATGAGATCATCTACAGGCACATTTTAGAGGAACAAGAAACCTCCTACCAAGACTGATACAAATTAAATAGAGGGTCTGATCCTGTTTCCCCTTGAATTTAAAGGAAGTGTTACCACTGATTTTAACAGCAAACAGGACTGACCTTGTAATGTATGTCATCAAACAGCTCTGGACTCCTTGAGAAAATTTCAACACTTCCATTATATGCCCAATCTTTCAAACTGGACATAAACATACACTTGGCAGAAATCTCAAGCTACAATTAAATTAGGAGATTTTTTTTTTACATTTTTTCCAGTCACAAGGGAAAGAGAGAGAGAGAGAGAAAGAAAAGATTCTTCTGAGATGTTTTTCAGTTACTGCTGCTATGGAACAGCATTGATCATCTTTCCCATACCCCACCTTAGAAAATGAATTCATTCATTCTCAGAGGTAAAAGAAAGGCAAAAATAAATTAATTAATTGATGTTGCAATTACTCTTTTTAGCTGCAAGGAGGGTGATACCAGGAGTTCTGCCAATGTGAAGAAACTGCTGCTAGAACAGGAATGGCCACTTGGCTAATGTGTGGCTTGTGGTGCATGAGATCTTGGGAGCCATGAGACCACCACTCACCCCACTGGGAGCAGGGTTGTTTGTGTCCAAAGCTGTCAGCTGATGCCGAGGCTGGGAGCAAGGAAGCTGGAGCTGCTGGAATCAGTGTTAGGTACCATCCCAAAGCCCAGCTGTGTGGCCAGCCAGCAATCCCTACAGTGTAGCTGTAATTTTCTGAAAAGCTGTTTAAGATCAAATTGTCTGTGTATCTGCTACAGGTATTTAGAAGTATTGATATGAAATCCATGAGGTGAGAGAGGAGAGCTGGTCCTCTGCTCCATGACCTCCAGCCCCACACTTCCAACTCCAGTGAACAAAGCTGGGATGCCAGATCCATCTGTAGAGTGAATGCAGGAGATACCCCAGAGCACTGATACATACCTGCCAAAGGTACTACTGCAAACTCAGTTTCTCAGTTTATTTTGCTACTTGCAAAATGCCACTACCTTTTTCCAACCTGAGTATGTAGCCAGATTTTTGGATCCTGAGCATTATATTTATTAGAGAAAACTGAAAATAATTCTAGTTATTTCCTCAGTGCAATATCCTTTCTTTACAGATTTATAGAGAGTGCATTGGGCACAGGATGGCTCATGCTACCAGGGGCAATTATTTTTTGCTCCCAATTCAAAATGAAATTTCTTATGATGGCCTCCCAAATTGTTCCTTGTGTCAAAATCACTCTGTGTGGTCTGGCATGCCAGCTGCCAGCCTGTCCCTTCTCTGCATCTGCTCCTGGGCTCCCTGCGTCCCTCTTTTACACACCCAGACACACACCCACCATCACTGGTCCCCTGTGTGTGCAGGCCAGGGTCAGGTATTTCCCATCAGCTGTGGAGCAGCTCCTCTCCAGGCTGTGCTCCCTACCCACTGAAGTCCTGCTGCTACAGCTACTGATCCTGGAGCTTACATAAAGAAACACAATTGTTTATACACAGGTCCCAAGGGAGAGGCTGGCAGCTTCATTGTAATTTAATCTGAAGCAGGATAAGACAGCAAATATTGTGTTTTCATAGGGATAAAGAAGGGTGAATAAAACAGAAGATGCTGAGGAGAGAAACACCTGAGTAATTCTCAAGGAGGAGAAATGCTGAAAAAGCACAAAGTTTTACTGTTTGACCATCTTAAGTGAAAAAAAAATGTTACAGAGACTGGGGTATCTGCTTAATCCTTTCAAAGAGTTTGATCTCCAAGCCATCACCAATATTCATGACCTGTGCTCCTGTATCAGTAATGTTGAGCAGAGTAACTTGGTCCCATACACTCAGCTCTGTGTGGAGCCAGTCTAGCACAAAATTAGAATTTCTGTTCAGCACTGCAATCTCTGAGATATCTCTCTGGGACTGGGAGTTCATTCTGGTGGCCTGATCAAAAAGATCAAGAAATTATGTGGTTGCAAAGCACAAATACCATCATAAGCAGAAATTCTAGGCACAGTAGAGCTCTTTATTGCAGGGGAGAAAAGCATAACAAGAACCAAAAGCTGAGTCTTAACTCCAGGCAAATTCAGCTGAGAAATTTGTTATAAACTTTTAATCAGTGACAGAAGATTAACAACCAGAATAAACAAGCAGAAGAAATGGTGGCTTCTCCAGCTCTTGACATCTTTGAAATGTGATAAGATGCTTTTCTGGGTCCGCAATGGCGGAAGCCAACTCCTGGGGCTCTGCCGAAGTGGACATGGGTGAAACCCTGCAGTCAGGGGTCACCAATGGCAACTTGCTCCCGCTCAGGCTGGACCAGGATCAGATTTTACCCTGCTCTGGATTGACTTTGCAACATTCCCATGCCCTTCTGGATGAGACAGCTTGCCATCACCAGCTCTGCTCTACAGCTTATTGTCCCATCCCCATACCTGGTGCATGTCCTGTCTCCGTGAAGCAGGGCTGAGTGCCATTCCATGGGCACAGGCCTGTCACTGTACCTCGTGCTGCTCTCCGTGATCCCTGTGTGCGCTCTCCACAGGGAAAGGGAGAGATGGCCAGTTCTGCTGCTGCTGCTGACAGGGTTCCATGGACTCCATAGAGGAAGACAGGGGTGGGAGACAGAGGGGAAGGCCATCCTGGACACCTAACAGCTGGAATGAGGGAAGTCTCAAGGCCCCCAGGGTTCAGGTTTTTCATCCAACTTGCATGGCAGTGGGAAGTATCCTTCATGTTTTAGATCCCAGACATTGTAATCAGATTGCCAAGGTTATTAGATAGTGGGTGAGTGTGGGTTTACTGCAAAAGCCATTGAACCTGGCCTTCTTTCCCTGAGTATCAGTGCCTTGCTGAAAAAGTAGACCTTATAATAGTAAGGGGTGTGCCACTATGTGGCTCTTAAAAGGTATTTGAAAGCCACATTTGGCCTTCAGTGAGGAAAAGATGATCTAATGGACTCTTCTTGGCCTGATGTCTATGAATCCTTTCACAGTTTCCCAGGACACTCAGTGTGTTTGCTCATGACACTCCTGCTGCAGCGGTGGGGCAGGGACTCTGGTTCCTGCTAGAATCATCAGCCCTCTCTTGCAGCCCATCCCTCTCTCCTGCCCCAGGGGCTGATTCCCACTTGGCTGAACCATGTCTGGCTGCCTCCAGCTAAGACCCCCCTGGGCTAGTGCAACTGGGGTTGCTGCAAACCATATCAGGAAAATTACTTCAGATTTGTACCAAGTTCATTTCTCCCTCAAGGCCATGGGACACTTTTTATCCTGAACTCCTTCTTTCCACATGCTGCTCTTTTTTAAACTGTTCTGGGCTGATGTCATCCATGCTGGTCCCAGCTAGAGCAGTAATCTTTGTGGAAACTTTGAACAAAATCCCCTCAACGTCTTTCAAATGGGAGAGTGGTAAAATAGATTTTTATAATTGTTAAAAATCTAATCAGTTCTTTTGGCAATGCTACAAGAAAATAGATAATGTTGAAAAATCAGCAGTAACACAGCACTGGGAGAGGGGTTTGAGTGGGGGGCAGGTTGTACTGTGCTTGGTTGAAGGAATTAAAAAAAACACGTGACGTCTACCGTGTCCTGGGATGAGCTGTAACCCTTAAGACAAAGAAATTCAACTCATAAGCAGCATTGCTGTATAGTTTTACTGGATTTCACATAGGACAGCAGCTCTGTGATGGCTGTTTGGATCATTTTCATGAAGGAGTTTGTAAATGGAATAACAGTCAAGTACACTTCTACAAGAATGTCCAAACCACAAAAAAATACTCAAAATCCCAAGCATCAACCTCACTCTTTGAATCACTTAATGTTAGGCTGCAAGAAAATCCATGTGGACAACAGTAAACAGAATTTATGGGTGAGCTTGTCAGAAAACCTGGACGGTTTTTTTCTCTCATCTGTACAGTCTATGCTGGTATCACATGCTAACCTCTGTAAACATACTGACCTTGCAGCGCACACTGGTACTAGTTAAGTAACAGTCCCAGGGAAGACAAAACTAGCCTCATTCACGTAATCCACAGACAATTTTGTTCTTTAAAACAGCAAAATATAATGTGGACAAAGAAGAAAAAATCAGAACATTTGTGCCATAATTGAAGTCCACAATTAAAATAACAAGACAAAGGGCAAAATGTGATGCTGTTGCAGCACATGTCCTAGCAGCAGTGGAAATGGCACTCTCAGTTTTATGGTTGAATCCATAACAGCCAATTGTTTGTTGGAAGCACTATTATATAGAGGTTAAAATGTTCTGGTAATGCCTTTATGTCAGCATTTTCTGGCTATTAGAAATTTCATTGTGCTGCTCCAAGTTGGCAATATTTTGTATTTAAGTTCCACTACTATGAGTTTTGCTTGTGTTTCACTAAAGAGCAGTATAACACAGACCCTCAGGGGAAATTCTATTCCCCTTATTAAAAAAATTGTGGCTATTTTATTTTCCTTATCTCTGCCATCCATTTCCTTTTGTTTCTCAATGCATTGCTGCAAATCACTAAGACATTTCCTTGTCTGCTTTACTTTGGACCCTTTTAATGAAAGCTCCTACATAATCAAAGTCACGGGATTCATTTGATGAAGTGAACTGCTTTTGCTGAAGGGTCAGAGTTGTAGATTTAGAATTTCATAAAAGTAAAAGATCTAAAGGCAGGAGAAATGGACAACAGTTTTTACAAGATATCAGATAAACATCCAGTAACAGAGAATGAAATTCAGCTCTTACAAAGCAGAACAGCTCAGTGTGATCTGTTTTAACTACAACCAGGTGATTGGAGCCAGCCTGCCTGCAGAAAAGTGAACCTCGCTTCCTTTGCCTCATCAATCTGTTTTCTGTGATGTGATGTCATGGCCAGGAGGTACTTTGTCCTCACCAGTGCAGGGCTGAAAAGGAATGGTGTGACATAAGAGAGAGAAAGACATGAGAGCAAAAACATTCCCTTGTTCTCTTGCTTGTAGATACTACTTGGGCTGCTGCTCCACAGGCAGCAGTAGCTCAGACCCTGACCCTGAGAAACATTCATTGACTGTGTGCTTTCCTTCAGAGCACAAAGCTTGAACAGCCAAACTTTCTCAAGGAATAAAATGTTCTGGTAAATATCTGTGCAAAGAACATTTTTATGATATTGACAATGCAAATTATTTCAACCCTGTCAAAACAAAAGCCTGTGTTTGGTTTGTCCCCTTGTAGTGTTGCTGTTGCTGTTTGGACCAACCATTCAGGTTCCCCATGGTCCTCAGCTCTCATCTGAGTGCCAGACTCCTCATCAGGGTGCACATCAGCATGTGATCCATGACCAAACAGCTCCCAGAAAGCTCCCCCTTAAAGGGGCTACAAGAGCATTGGAAGAGACCTTCAGGAAGTGTCTTCATCCACCTCAGCATCAAGCGGGCTCAAGGCACATATCCCACTACAGGTTCAACATGCTGAAAAGCCTTGCTCTTGAAGAAATGAACTGGTTTATATTATATCCCCCCCCAAATTCCAAGTGCTCATAGAACCACCTTTTTGGCCCTAAGATCTAGGATGCTGTAATGGGACACAGTGCCTGCCTCTCAAGAAGAGGTAGCTGAGGGAGCAGGAGGCAAACAGTGGGGTTAGTATCAGTCTTACACCTTTTCATGTTAATTACAGTGTACTTATAGGCAGAGTTAAACATTCAGAGTGGGGTTCAGCTCACCTTAAGTAGGTCCTTCTTGTCTGTCAGCTGTAGGATGCACAGAGCTCCTTGTAGTCAATATAGTGCATGAACACAGGCACCAAGAGACAGTGGAGACCAGGAAGTTTCCTGATGTGGTTTCCCAGTGTGGCATCCAGCTGCAGGTCTGTTTGTATGGTCTCCACAAGTCCTGCACGGTTCCACCCAGCCGTGCAGACACCTCAAGACTCTTGATCATCTCTGATGGCACTAGCTGGTCATATTTAGGCAACTGACCCAAACTGTCTTGGCCACACTGGCTGATTCTCTGTTGCCTGTAATAAGAGTTTTGATAGCTAGTGTTCAGACATCTACATTTAACTGCCTGCATGTGGGTGGCTAAATCCTGCACTGAGCTCTAGGGTCACTCTATCAGGAAAAATACTGTCAGTTGCACAAATTTGCAAGAAGAATACTTGCAAATTCAAGAGTGAATGTCCTTACCCACAGGCAAAGAGCTAGCTGCTCCTGGGTATTGCTTAGCTTTTGTCCCCTAAATGACCTCTTTGATTCTGCTGTGGGTTTTTTCCCTACAAGTTATAGAAAAGAGGGTTTTAGTAAGGTTTTGAACCTCACGGTGCTCTGACTGGCTTAATCAGTTCCCTGTTCACCATGCCATGTCCTTCAAAACAATTATGCAGGGTTGTGAGAAGCATACATTTGGCATGAAATTAATTGAATCTGAGGCCAAGTTCTCCAAAAAAAGGTAGTTCCCTCCAAACATACCTTTGAGTCTTCATCATTCTTACCGTAATTTCTGGAATTTGGACTTCTCAAAATTTGCCATGACTAACTTACATTTACACTAAGAAGTGCATAAGTCAAGCAATTGCAATTTTCTCCTCCATGGCAGATTGAGGATGTAAAGCAGTGAATGAGCTGCTAACATCTCATTACATACTACGATGTCATTACGTGGAAAAAAAAGCACAACAGGAATGCTTGAGGCAAGATTTTTAGTCATTGAGATCCAAGGACTTGGTATCAACTACTGACTCAAATTGAAACATTTAGGATGAAATTCAGCGCCTTGATGCCAGCAACTCTTGACTCCTCCTTTCTTTAATGTACTTAAACCCTGTTGAGGTAATGGGAGGGGCTTGGTTGGGAACTTCAGAGCTGTTGTGATTCAATTGCAACCTTGGCAAACTTTTACATTTTAACAGGTCCTCCAGTAACATGCTCCAAAACCCCATAGGAGACCGCTAAACTTTGTAGGGCCTGCCTTAGATGAAAATGGACAGGTAGTTAATGGGATGGTTTGTTCTTTTTTGGAATCACACACACTTTGGCACACACTAAAGTTCTTCCCTTATAAAGCTACAATACTGTAAATTCTGCAAACCCTGGACAACTAGGAAGAAATCTGAGCACACTGAGACACCGTATAACCTGAGCTAGTGTGTGCTTGCTTCAACTCCGTTGGGGGGAAAGAACTGGAGAGCAGGGATTAGATGGAACCAAGGCTGTCTGTATTCTGAGTGACAGTGCAAGGATGAGCCCAGCTCCACACCGCAAACTGCCCTGGCTGCTGGAACATTTGTCCTCCTTCTTTTGTCTGTGTTCTCTTGAAGCTTTATGTGAGGCAGAAAATGTGGATGTCTGGGTCTCTCGTGGGAGCTGCTGAGGCAGCTCAGGTGGATAAAATCCCTAAACCAGTTAATATCCCACAGGGTGAAACAATCCGCTCCTGCTCTAAGCTACTCTGTATCCTTAGATTGCCCCACTTTCTCCTGGGAGGAAGAGCTACTGTAGTCCTCGGGACTGTGGCCAGAACTCTCGAGTTATTCCAGCAATGGAAGAGAGAGAGAAAAAAACTGAGCCACAGCCTAAGCACAGTAAAACACAGCACCAAGGGAACAGGAACAGATTTGTTGCACTATAATCCTTTTGGCAGGAACAGCTTGGGATGCTGCATCCATGGTTGCATGGGTCTTCATAGCCACAGGGATGGACTTCTGCTTTTTCTCAGGGAAGCTTCTCTGGGTGTGTGTTGCTGGCCCTGAAGGGTGGCCAGCCCCTGTGTGGACAGCAAGGACTGCCATCACACCCAACAGCCTCCTGGGTCCTTTGCAGTTGAGCAGAAGAGAAATATTTACTTGCTCCTTGTCACAAAGGATTCAGGCAGGGAATGACATGGAGAAAATACACACCCTGACTCCTGTTTGGGCAGGGGACCTATGGAGGGGGTGTGAGTGCAGTTTATGGAGTGACTTGCAGATACAAGGCGCTCCAATTTTGGAAGGAGCTGCCTTTCCTTTGCAGCCTTGCATGGCCAGGGGTTCTGTGCACTTTGCTTGCACAGAAGCCAAAGTCTGGGAAGGGATATGGAGGTGTGTGTCCCAGGGCACCAAGCCTTGTCCTGTGAGAGAGCTCTGCAGCTGGGGTGGTACTATCACAGCTATGATGGCTGCTTTCCTCATCTCACCACACACTGTTCACAGCACCACAAAAGCCCAGAAATGGTTAAAATAGAGAAACATTTCTTGCCAGTACAACACATTTTTGAGAAAAGGAGACAGGCAAATCACAGACAGATCTTCAGCACTTTCCCTCTTTACCTTTCCTTCATGCATATGCAAGATTTATTGTTATGAAGGGAGAAATCACAGAGATCTCCCTCTGCCACAGAAAGAGCATGTATGAAGTGAAGTCTAAATTCACAGTGTAATCAGAATTAATTTTCAGAACAGTATCTTGTTACTGGCTAAAACAAACAGCGTAGTTACCACCAGGGGAACTCCAAGATCCCAGGAGGGCAGATCATGAAAAATTAGTTATCTGGGGGGAGAAAAAAAGAAGGAAAAAGAAATTTCTTTCTATAGAAAATTGCCTTAGATGGAAGCAAAAAGGAGTGAAGTGAGAGAAGGTCGATTACCCTCCCAATTCAGCAATTAATGCCAGGAGGAGAAGGAGAAGAAGATGTGCTGTGCTGTTGTCCATGGGTGCTCTGATGGCGGCCATGGAGCGGGGGCCGTCTCTGTCCTGTCCCTGTCCTGTCTCTGTCCTGTCCCTGTGCTGTCCTGTCCCTGCCCCTGTACCTGTCTCTGTCCCTGTGCTGTCCTNTTCGGAGAAAATTGCTGAAAATTACAGTATTCAGCTTTTGGTGACAGTATATCAAAGCCCAGCTTCTGCCTTTATGATATTTAAATCCCTGCCGCTTCCCCAGAAAAACAGCATCGGCACAATAGAAACATTATGTGCTGGGTGGGGAGGGGGAGCGCCACTGAAACGGGACTCGCTTCGCGCTGGGATGCGGAGCGGGACTTGGAGGGCCTGATGGTTCCACGGCACGGATGAACAAAGCGTCCGCCTGCAGCGGCAGGGTCCCGGGGAGGCAACTCGAGTCCATCTCCTCTCTCACGGCTGGAAGCACACACACGCTGTCTCTCACACACACACACTGAGCCTCACACACACATACATTTACACTCACACACACACACTCACACACACACACACTCACTCACACACACACTCACACTCCCACACACTAACACGCGCCCCCCTTCCCTCCCAAGGCCCAGTCACTGCACAGGGCAGGAGCACTGGAGATGCAGCAGCATTAACTGACACCTCAGTAAGAGGATTAAAGCTCCATAGAGCCAGGGATTTATGCCTTCTCCTTGTTAAAAAACATTGCTTGCCCTCATGGGATTGGCACCCTGTTCACTGACTGTACCAAGTGCACCTCCAAAATTATTATCTTCCTCAGCCAGTGGCTCCCAGGGGGCCAGAAGGGAACAAAAGAGGACCCAAATCCCTGAACATCAGTCAGGGAGGGTGGAGATGGGGTGTGTGGCAGAAATCCCCACCATGCCANCCCTGTCCCTGTCCCTGCCAGCCTGCACTTTTGAACCAAGCCGTTCAGTCAGGCCCTGCGGACCCACGGGAAGACGGGAACAGGATGACTGGACCTTTGATGTTGCCAGGGTGTAATAGCGAGAGGAGACGAGGGAGCCTNAGCACACACACGCTGTCTCTCACACACACACACTGAGCCTCACACACACATACATTTACACTCACACACACACACTCACACACACACACACTCACTCACACACACACTCACACTCCCACACACTAACACGCGCCCCCCTTCCCTCCCAAGGCCCAGTCACTGCACAGGGCAGGAGCACTGGAGATGCAGCAGCATTAACTGACACCTCAGTAAGAGGATTAAAGCTCCATAGAGCCAGGGATTTATGCCTTCTCCTTGTTAAAAAACATTGCTTGCCCTCATGGGATTGGCACCCTGTTCACTGACTGTACCAAGTGCACCTCCAAAATTATTATCTTCCTCAGCCAGTGGCTCCCAGGGGGCCAGAAGGGAACAAAAGAGGACCCAAATCCCTGAACATCAGTCAGGGAGGGTGGAGATGGGGTGTGTGGCAGAAATCCCCACCATGCCAGAAGGAGGTGAGCTGCAGGGGGACAAGGAAACTCCAGGGTGTGCCTGGGGGAGTGCAGAGCCCCAGTAAAGGTCTTGTGCCCCTGAAGGGAGCTGTCACGGCAGCCCCCGAGCAGGTTTCACATACATCCCCTGCTCATGGCTGGGAACCAGCTGAAAGGAAGGAGAAGTGTCAAAACTCCTTGCTGGAATCAAGTCACAGCGGAGTCCCGTGGAAACCCTGAGCCAAGTGGCTGGCCAGAGGTGTGCCTTGGAGCAGCAGAGCCAAGGGGCCAAGGGGAAGGCAATTTGACAGCAGGCTGGAGCTGCCTGTGCTGCCCACATGTAATTCTACCTGCAGGGATGGAGCGAGTTAGGAAATGTTAGCTGGTAAATAAGTTATCCTTAAAGAACCATGCAAACCTTAGCAGATCTCTACAAGACTCTGTGCAGGAGGCAGCTATCTCCCCCTTTCCAGATGGCTGGAAGAGGTTGGAGTGCTCTCATGGTTGTCCTCAGGAGAGCTTATACACACTGAGGAGATCTCTGCCAGGAGCATGGCTCGTTCAGCATTTGCTGCTGCAGGCTCAGCCCATGAAACCATCTATTATCTTTAAGGCACCCTTTGCTGAGAAACGACATCAAAGGCCTTTGTGTTCATGAACCTAAACTGGCTCTTTATGAGAAGGACAACGGCATTTGAGCCTTGTGCAGACAGATTTGCTTTGCTGCCTCCCTCCTGCCCCTAAGCTCCCAGGTTGGTGACACCTTTCATTCCCAGGATATGTATGGAGGAGCAGGGGATATTAAGGAATTAGGCTGGAAGCCAAAAGCACTGCCCACTCTGTGCGCAAATCCTGCAATGGCCTCCTGGCAGAAATGAAAGTTTCTTTCATTAGGAAAGACACTGAGGTTACACCAGAGGTACATTTGGCCCCAGGATCAAAGGCCAGGCATGTATTTGAACACTTCATTGTGTTTTACAGGTACAGCTACAAGTCACAGAGACAGAGAAAGGTGTGCCTTGTCCCCTCTGAGATTCACAACAGGTTAACCCCTCCTGTCACTTGAAAGAGGACAAACACACCCAAGTGCTCCTGATACAAAAGTTGTGAGGAAGCTCAACACCAAAAGCCCTGCTCAAAGCATAACTTTGCAAAGCAGGCACAGCATAAATTCCTCAGTCCTTCAGCCAAAGGAATCCAAAGGGGGATAAAATGACAGAGAAGTCTCCCAATGGGAAGGGCTGTGCCCAACTGCTGGCTTGAGGAACCATTAAGAAATACAAAAGTATCCCCCACTGCATTTCATCATCCCTGTATATTCAAGGGAAGCTGTATTTCTATGACTGTTTGCATCAGAAAAATATTTTTTTCCTCTGAATTGTCTGTGAAAACAGCAGAAGGCAGCCAATCTGGCTCCATTTCCAGTCACTTGAAAGGATGACAAGTCGTCTTCAAGACTACCAAGAAGGTATTTCCAGGAGATGTTTGTGACAGCCCAGCTGATGATCCATGGCTGGCACACTGCCCTGTGAGGATTACAGCACAGGGAGGCTTCAGCTTGGGGGCCTTACCTGGAATATGGTTTGGGAAGAGTATGTCTCGAGCTGGAGCATATCTTAGAAATCTTATTGGAGAAAGATTTGTGTCTAACAGCACTGCCTATTCTCTTAAAATCAATAAAACATAATGTAACAAGAAGAGCAAATCTGATGCTCATGAGGAAAGGGCAGAGAAGGGGCATTTCTTCTGCACTGGTTCAGTGCAGCAGCCCATCTCCTGTGGTGAGATCTCTTCCCTGCTCTCCTGAAGAACCTGGTGCTCACAGAGTGCCCAGGGAACAGGGTGAGCACAGAACCAGCAGGGACGGATGGATGGAACCTCTGAACACTCCCCTGACATCCAGCAGTCCATAGCAAAGGTGTTTCTGACCATGATTCAAGTTTTTTTGCTGCCATGGCCAGATTTTTATTCTCTTGATTTGCCTTTTGGAACCCATGCAATTTTAGCACCCAGAAGTTCTTTTGGCAAGGGGTTTCACAGTTTCACTAGGTCTTATTGTTTCTATGAGATGAGGCTGATGCACAAACAATAACATGCCCTAACATTATCACCAGGACAAAGCCACAGTGTATTTTGCCTTTCCTAGAAGGTCCACTAAGTTTAGGATTTAAATATCTAACATCACTTGCATTTAAAATTTGACTTCTGTATGGCAGGATTTCATTTTTTAAATTCTTATTGGGATTTTATAGATTAAATTTATGGGGAGAGAGCAGAAGGTGGAAGAGGTGTTAAGTTATGCAGCAACAGGAGCATGTATGAGGGATTTATGATTGCATTTGCCTTTGCACTTTTCATGTGCCCAGAGGCTAGACCAGTAAGGGTTGGCCTGCATATCTGTACATCCTGCAGGCAGCTAGAAAAGAGACAGAAAACATTTTTCAAGAATTAAGTCCTCTTTTTTTTTTTCTGTACAGAGGGAGAAGAGCCAATCTTCCACATGTCTGTCATGTCCAAGTGCATGTTAGAGCACACTGAGCACGTTGGCTGGAATTGTTCTAGAAGGTCTAAGCATTGTTCTGTGATTTCTTCTCTTTCCAAGCATCTTTGTTTCACTGATTTCTGGCCAGAAACACAACCTGGAGTGCCCAAGGGCTGTGGCAAAGCCAGCTTTCTTGACATTTCCAACCTAACCAGAAGTGCAGGAAATATACTAAGAAACCTTGTTTTTGTAGAGTCCCAGAAGGCTTGCATATGTCAAATATGCTTATCCAGACCAAACCCAGCCTTCCTGAAACTCACCCCTCACTAACATTAATGTTTTTTCCATGTCAACTTGAGTAGTGTGAGATTTTTGGCAATCAGGGAGTAGTAAAGATTTGTTTACTGCTGTTTTGGAATGGATGTTGGTTTGTTTATTGCAATTCATGTCAAAGGAATATTTCATAACAAGTAATATATTTCAGCCTATTCATTCTTTTCATGATTTTCACTTACTGTAGGGTTTTTATTTCAAAAACTTTTGTTGTTCAGCAGTGTCCAAATACATAAAGCAAAAGGAGGTAAAGAAAAAAAGGTGATTTTGTAAGATGTTATCCCTTTCTTGATAATTTCAAAGGTAAAATCTCAGACTCATGCACAGAAGTTCAAAAACAAGCGAGGGCTGATAAACTGTCATGTTTTCAAGTATCAAGATTTTACAGAAATGGTGACTTAATCTAAAACCTTTTATTGGTTCTATCACTTATCCTTGTTTCTTGGCTCATCTACCTTAAGTGAATATTTTAAATCATGTTTCCAGTGTAAATATTCATGGCAAGAAAGCTGAAATGAGTTTTCCATTACCACTTAGCTTTCATCAGGCTTAAATTTTGCTTCTGGAAGCTTCGATTGTGCAAAACTGCACCAAAAAATACCTTTAAAGGGTTTTCAATGCCTGACATTAATTTCCTTAAATATGTAAATATTAACCAAATATTTTTGTAGGATTGTCTGTTTTGAGGCAGTAGGAGGTTGAATAAGTATTAAGCCCCCAGGTAAGATTCCTTGTCTAATGCAAAATAAAGCCACATGGGCCCACTGTTAATACAGAAGGCATAATTTTTCAAAAAAAGAGAAGTTTGTTATGCATTCCTTTTAACATGAAGACTTCTAAAGTCAGCAAAGTTTGTGTCCTTGGTAAAATACCCAGAATTGGAAGATCTGCTGAGAGCTGCAGAACTCATCTCAGAAATGCAGCTGTGTCCCATTGTCATTATCTGATTTAGAATGCAAGATATACCCTGCATTGGAAGATACAATCTACATTTCCCAGTGTGTTAATAACTTGACCCCCTCCAAAGGTCCTGCTGTGTGTATTGAAGCTGTCTATTAATTCCCTTGTGGACTGCTGGTTTTGGTATTTAATCTCCAGGAAGAATTTAAGAAGGTCAAAGTCCCCTTCTTTGAGGAATGCCATACAAGTAATAAAACAAAGTGCATTTGCTCCTCAAAGAGCTAGAAGTCTGGGAGCTGTGTTGACAAGAGACCTTTGGACTATTTATACTGCTATTAGAAGAAGGGGGAAGGGCAGGGAGATAGTTACTGTAGTTTAATAAGTATGGGAAGATGGTTAATACACATGGATTTCCAGCCCCACTGTGACATTTGATTTATGTTCAATATAGTGAAGAGGTCAAGATCTCTTTTCACACCACTGCAATCCCATGGACCCCCTTGGTCTGTGCGTGGTGGCTAGAATTCGGATTATGCTGGATTTCTTGGAGCAAGGAAGTTTAGAATGTAATAAAAACTCATCAAAGTTCCCACAGAGGGATCTGCTCACAGAGTTTCTGTGTAGGTACGACGTCAGCACAAAGCATCACTAAGCCCAAAGACCAAACAGAAAAAATCCCTAAAAGGTGCACTTGACAGCACTGGCTCAATCTTAAATCCCATCTTTAAGCAGACCTTCCACTGTCTGCAGAGGACTTCCAAGACAGCAGCATTAGGGTTTCCCCACTGCTGAGAGAAAAAAATCAAAACCCACACCAAAATATTCAAAGACTAGAATTTACCAGGTCATAAGAGGTTCCTTGGTCAGAGACTCACTGGGTACTTCATGCCATTGTCTCAAAACAACCATGGAGATACAGCCAAAATTTCCAAAGGTCATTTCAAAGCATGCATCTGTTGCAGTGACTCTGGGCACATCTGAGGTTGCTGCAGGGTTCTTGGGCTCATACGATGCCCATGCACAACTCATGCCACACAGACAAGGGCCCAGAGGGTTGTTGATGTAATACATGGTATTACCTCAGATCTTTGAATAGGGTACTAGACTTTCTAGCTCTGCTTTCCAAGAAAAACAAACTAAGTACGATAGCACTGTTTATTCATGTGTTTGTTGATCCATCTGTCTCTTCAAGCCTGATGGCCAGTTCCTATTAGGTTTTGGCAGTAGAAGACATTTCAAGGCATCACATTCCTGCAAGCTGATTTAAATGCATGTGGTACAGAGAGCCTAGAAATACCTCCACAAAATAAAAGCTGCTACATAACCTTAACCTATTCAACTCCAGGAAATGCACAAGGAAAGGACACCAAAACTGAGGCTTTGGTTGGTTCAGTGGCTTGTGAAGCTACTTCCCATGAAAGAGCCCTGGAGGCCAGGGAGAGCACTAGTGAGCAGCCTTGTGAAAGTATTCTGCAAATTCTCCCACAAAAGGTGCACTGACATTTTCCCGATAATCTGGGAAGAAAACACCCTTTCAGCCCAGCTTTCACAGGGAGATGAAAGTTAAGGCTGTGAATACGAATTCTCCACAACAGATGCAACTGCAGCGGCACAGGCTGTGCTCCCTGGAGCTGCAGGACAGTGTCCCCCTGCAGCTCAGCAGAGCAGCATCCTCCCCCTGCCGTGCCCTCAGACACGCTGGGAGCTGTCTCTGCACGGCACCTTCGCAGCCCAGGTGTGGGCAGATAATGGCTCCGACTTCCCTTTTACTGCTGCTCTTATTTTATCTGCCCTGAGATACCATCAGTGACAAGGCAAGTGTGAGGAGATTTCTTTGACAGTCCTCTCATGACATCTGATTACAAACGGCCTGGGCTTATCCAACGCCTCCCCTGGCTGATAACTTCAAAGGGACTGGCTCTCCCTTCTCTTGCTTCAGCTGCCCAAATAGCTCCTCTTCCAGGGCTCTGATTTTGGCCAGGCTTTTCATAAAATGCATCAGTGTCACTGTGTTCACAGGGCTGGATCTGAGGAGGAATCTGGGCTTCTGGCCTGACAAGCCTAAACTTGGATGGGCAAATCTGCTGAAAATTGAGGGTTTATGAACTTTTCAAATGATTTTTTTGTGTTCATACAATTCAAAAATTTGATTGAGGTCATGAACTTTTCCTCTCCTCCTCCTGTCATTTGAAACTAAGTTTTTTTTCCAAGAGTGATTAGTTCCATTAAAAGAGTATTTTCCAAACTAAATGGGAGTTCTGTGCTACTGCATGTCCAGACAAGAGATGTGGCGAATCATGAGATGGATGAAAACTTTGGAATGAAAAGCCCATCACTATGATTACAAAATGTGGATAAAATCCTGGCCCAGTGAAGTTAGCAGTAAAATATTATTGCCCTCTGTAAGACCAGGTTTTCATCAGCTACTTTTTTGTTTCATTGGAGTTTTTCTTCTCTTCTCCTCCTCTTGGGATCTGTGTTTTCCTTCAGCCCACTCAAAGGCTTTTTTTTCCTCCTTATTTTTGAATAGCTTTCATATTTTTTTTATCCACAACTGTTTCTTAGATTGCTTCCCTTTGATAGAACTCATTCTCAGCCTGCTTAGAGTTCAACTAAGATGTTTCAGGAGCCTAAGACAAAATAAATTAGCCTCTGGAAACTGCATTCTTTCCACAATTTTCTGTGGCTTTCACTGCCATGCCAGCAAAAACTTGATACCTTACATATATTTTGAAAGGAGCTTGGTTTGCAGGGTAAGTTTCCCACTGCCAGAACAAGCCAGGGTAGCTACAAGGCACAATGCACACGGATGGCAGGAGGCAGCATCAGGGATATTTTTTGTCCCACTAAGTTGGCTTTGCATGGCAGTGAGAAGCTATGACCACTGAAACCACCCAGAGCCAGTGTGGTCCCAAAGGTTGGCGCCACTGGAACTGTTCCCAACAACTAAAATTCAGTCAGTGTAAGAGTTGTTACACTCATGTAAACCAGGCGTGCGATTTCTGCATCCTCCCCCTGATTCAGGAGTTGAATCTCTTATTTTCTGCCGGCTATCGCTCAGTAGAACTGAGACCCGCTGGTGACAGTGCATAGCTGCACTACCAAGGCACATGAAAGCACAACCCATGTCCTTGATAGTTTGACAACTAAGTTTAGCTGTTAATGTCTTAGTTTAACAGCTGAAAAATAACTTTGTAGTGCTACCAGTTATATTTCCTACTGCCAGAGCGCTTTTAGTGTTTGAGGCCTCAGTTACACCTTCTGACATGAAATCAACCTTCAAAAGATGCTGTAAAAAAAAAAAAAAAAACCAAACTATTGCAAAAGGAGTTATTTTGTGCATCAACTTTGCTTCCAAAAATTATTTTATGTGAATGGCTGCTGCCTATAATTCCTTGTGAGTATTCAGACTTCGGAAAGACAGTATTTTTTAGCTGATAGTGACAGCCTGAGAAGTTCCTGGGGTGGTAGTCAAAGAACCTGAAATCCTCTGTGCATCACACATTAGGAAAACAATCCCAGCACTTCTCCAAATCAAAAGGACACCTCTAACTGTGTTCACCCCTTCCTGTCCCCCTGAAGGTGGTGGGGGGCCTCCAGGTCCTGCACACTGGCTTCTGCAGTAGAGAGGGATATTCTGAGCAGCACAGCCCCACCAACCACGCTTGTCAGGTGATGAATGTGGTGTGCTCTAAGCTCCTCTCTGCTTGGGCCTGTTTCAAGTACCCAGGTTATCAGGGCGCTGCCATTATAAATGTAAACTGCAAATGGAACATCAAACAACAGCCCTGTCCTGCACAGCGTCACTGCCATGGCTTGGACAAGGAGGAGCTGCCTGATCATTTCCAGCTCGCAAAGTGCTGGGGAAGGGCTGGGGAGTGACCAGGATAAAGAGCAGCATTCACAACAGCCTCAAACCCCTTCTGCAGGAGGGCTAAGGTCACGCTTTACTCCTACACCCAGCTTTGTTATATTAAGTATAATTCTCTTTACTTTATGAAAACAGGTTAAGAAGAAGAACTGGAGATATTTGGATTAATGTACAAGAACAGGGGGATTAAGAGGCCCTGTCACTTAAGGTGATCCCTTTAAGGCTCTGCCCTTTCACCCCTGGAGCTTGGCTTTAATTCCTGCTCAGACTGATGTGACTAAACCCCTTCTAATCTGACAGCTGATAGAGGTCAGAAGTTAAATGTGTCCAGGCAGCAAGAGACACCATTCTCATGGTCTCTGTCTTCAGGAGTCACTCTGACAGCCTCAGGACCCCTCACAGCAATGAGAGGGGCTCTGTGGCTTTTTTGGCACCTTGTGGTAGCTGCTGACTCTCCAAACTGGATTCTTGCAAATCTTATCCTTCATGGTTTTGTCCCCCCTGCCCTTCATAATTCCCTGGCCCCTTGAGGTTGCTGCAGGGCAAGTAACATCCTCACCACAGGGCTCACCCTGGCCCCCAGGGTGATGTTTCGGTATTTTCCACATAAGGCTGTGTGTTGTGGCAGGCACCATTTGCTGGTCCAACTGCAGCACTCATTGTGGATGGAAAGCAACAAGGCTGTGCCCTGCGAGCAGGCTTGGGGATCATCCCACACTGCCCCACAGTCAGAGGTGCAGCTGCCATAGGTCCTATGACAGAGAAGATGAGTAGATTGCTTCAGAGATTGTCCACCCACTTCATTTAGACAACTCTGTTGGAAGGGGTTGTGTGTGTAAGTGTCTGTCTCACATGCTGATGGTGAATGGGGCTGACACGGGGTTGCCTCAGTCCCCTTAACCAGCTGTTGACTGGCCCTGAGGCCAGTGAGATGGATCTGCTTCTTGTTACAGAGGCTTGCAAAACCTAAACCAAACCAGAGCATGTTGTTATCTAGAAGTGAATATCATGTCCTAAGGAGGATGCTGAAGATGGTTTATGAGCTGTGAGATCTTCCAGCTTGAACAGTAAACCACCATCAAAATCCATGCCTCAGCAGTACTGAGGTTAGTGATAGCCAGGGCTGGGGGCTGAGCAGACTAACTTGAATAAATGTCTTATTTCTGAGCTGTATGAACAAAGGAATTGTGACTCTCTGAGGCTGTGTTTTACCCTGCAAACAATTCCTCTGGGCTAGGCTTGGGACCTTGCTGGGATCTGTTTTCTCTCTAACATCTTGTACTTATTCTGCTTCAGAAGAGGACTTTGAAATGCAGCAAGACTGAGCAAGCAGCTTTTTCAGGCCAAACATGACTAGATAAAATTCGCAGTGCTTATGCTGAAAAAGCAGAAGAGCTTTGTTCCATCTCAGGTAGTTAAAAGATATTTCAGGGTCAGAGTCATGCAGGGGTTTCTTTTTGCTTCTTCTGTGACTGGGCATAGCAGCAGCAGGGATAGGGAGTGTGGGGAGCTAAAGGAACAAAAGCAGGGAGGAGCAGAAGCCCAGGCCCCACATCCCTCAGAAGTCCTCTTCTACTGGTCTGTTCCTACTTTTCTGCTTGTGACTGCTTTCCCCTTTCTTCCTCCTCTTTTCTGCTTCCTGGGTTCTCACAGCCTTTGCAGTTAACAGCCATACATTTGTCCCTTCCTCCAGAGCCATGGAACTGGTGTGTGCCTTCAAGAAGCCCACCACAGGCTCCTTTTGCAGCTGCTCAGGGGCCAAAGCCCTGCTTGCAGCCCTGTCTGGCAGGCTTAAGTTGCTTTTCCTGAGCATCATCCACAGGAGCTGGATGACCCTGCATGCCTGGCCTGGCTCAGGGCCAGTGCAGGGTTTGCCCTCCCCCACATTGTACCACAAATGCTGCAGCCCCAGAGAGGACTCCTTGGGTACTCCTGTGGTCCAAAACTCAGCACATGTATGAGGATCTGTCCACAAAAAGAAAGCTTGGATCAGTGCTTCAATATTGAAAGAACAAGGAACATAGGAAGACAGATGCCATTTCTCAGCCACCCAGATGTGGAGAGTGAAGTCACTGTAGTCAGGGTGGGTTTGCCTTACTCTACCTCCATGCTCAGCAGCTCCTCTCAGCACATGGTCTAGATTAAGCCCCATTCTCTTTTAAGCCATTAAATCATCGTGAGCTCTCAAGTCCCCCAGTGGGCTCATCTTGGAAAATCTTGCAATAGCTCCAAGTTCTGCCAAATCATTCAGATCTTAGCTTTCAACTTGTCTTTCACCCCAGAGGTCTGGCTTCCCCATTGGTAGAAGGATAAAGGTCTTGCACAAAGGCCTCGGGAGAGATGTGCGTGGGCTCGCTGATGCTGATCTGAAGCAAAGACGGAGTTCGTGTGGGGGTGTGCTTATGTAAAACTCAGAGCTCCAGTTCACCTCAGGGGCCACCCACAGACTCCAGAATTAATTATTTGCTTGTACATTTTCCCTACAAATAAGATTCATTTGTGGGGGGGAAGGGGGAACACTGACTTTGGGGATGATGAACTTTGCTGTTCAGACAGATGTTTAGTTTGTACTTAAATAGGGTCCAAATCCACTTTTGAATGGTTTCACAGAGGTGAGCTGATGATCCGGACATGACCTGATCTCTTAGCTCATCTGTGCTGTATGGAGAAAGTGCTCTTCTCAGGAGTGTGTTAAGGATTCCTGACCCTGCCATCAGTTTTATGTTCTTAGATTCAGCAAGTCTTGATGACTTTTTAGTCCTCCAGCAGACTAAGTGCCAGGATTGCACCGTGTGGCTGTGACCGGCTCACTAAGGTACATGTGATGAGTCCAGTGTCTGTCAGCCACCTTGGCAAGTAACCCATGGAGCCAGTTAGCACTGGGCTTGGTTTGTGTGTGTCACACAACCAAATTGTCACCACAGGTGACAATTTTGTCTCAGTAGAGGAGCTCAGGGAGCTAAGACATGCAAGTGGAAGACTTAACAGCACATGCACAGCCATCCCTGCCTTGTCCTTGATCTCTGCACCCAGGTAACTGTGCTAGGGTTACTGCTTGTTATGCCTTTTCTCATGGTGATCTGTCAGTCTTATGTATTCCCTGCAAGGCTTATTTTAGTGTCACAAAAGTGTTCTTAAATTCAATAGCAGATGTACCATATTTTTCAAACAGATTCTTTAAGACCAACTTCATTGTCCAGCAAGCTGTGGGTACAGACTTTCAAGTCCATGTTAAACAAACAGCTGCTGATCCAGACAGAAGCTAGGCAGAAATTAATAAAACCTTCCCAAGACTAAACAGTGAAATGCTGCATAGTGTGTATGTCATCTAATAAATACACCTGTTGAATGAAGGGGTAAGCAAAGAGAAGAAGGGAAATGTTGCCTGAGACCTCCCCAGGGCTGGCTGCCAGTTGCTGTTTGAGCAGCACATGGAGCTGTGAGAGCTGTATTTGTTGGGAAGGGAAGGGAAGGGAAGAATGTGTGGGAGAGAGGCTCCTGCCGCTCAAGCACAACCTGTGCTAACCTAGGTCTTGCTCCAAGAGCCCAGTCCCTTAAACTCACCCAAACACTCTGAGCACAAGGAGCCCCTGTGACTTTGCAGCCCAAATTCCCTGGACTCTGGCCAGGGATTAGGTCAGTAAATAAAAACATTGCATTTTCTCAAGTCTTGGCAAAGAAGATGAAAACAAAGGCCTAGCATTTTGCATGCAAGGATGAGCTGACTTTTTTCACATTCCTGCTGTCACCACATCCTTACTGTGTCTGTAGAGAGGAAGTCAGCGGATGAGGAGCTCTGCCACCCCGATTTCATGGGGTTGAATGCCTCCATAGCCAACAGCATTCTCACAGGTAACAGAACAGCATTCCAGCCTGATGCCACAAAGGAGCTAAGAATGAATGCATAGACCATGCTGTAAAAAGAGGGGAAAAATACTCTTAAATACTTTGAATCTCTGACGTTGTTCAGGACACATTGTCAGGGTCTGTGAAAAGTTAAATATTGAGGTGCCTCTCTAGACAAACTTGCTATCACATACATGTCTTATCTGGTCCTTTATCCTCATGCTAGATCACTTCTCAGCCTTTCTGCCATTGCAATGTCCCGAAATCTGAGTCCCTCACACAGCACATGCTAAGGAGAGAGTGTCCAGACCTAGCTTTATACAATACTGCATAAAGAAGATTAAACTGTATTTTGTACACATGCACATTTTCCTGTCAAAGAATATTCCTAAAGTGCTTCGAGATCCATGGATGAAAAGATCTGTTAATAACAATAATTTATTACTGCAAAGTTACTGTTAAAAGTCTGTCGGCTTTTCCTTTGTAATTACATACATAGGAGCTTCCTGCAATGTTACAGAACATCTCCCCAGGCTGATATTTGGCAAACCATGTCCCAGTTCTGAGCCATTTAATTTTTAAAAATTTTAATTATTATTTTTCTGAAAGCTTGTGTTACCCAGTTGAAACCTGAAAAGTGAAGAAACAGAACCAAAACAACTATACCTGAACTGTAAATCTGCACCCTGGTGATTTACAATGAAATGACTGTCTGGATTAGCTAACTATTGTTCTAGCTACACTCCACATCACCACTGATTGGGACAGAAAAAATAAATGGAAGATTAGAAGTGATATTTTCTTTTCTATGAGGGCATGGAAAATCAGGGTAGCTTAGCACCCTTTCTCAACTACAGCTTTTCCCCTGGAGCAAATATGAATCATCTGGACAGGAGCACAAATAAATCTTCCCGTAAACATACTTGTGTCTGCAAGGTTTTCATTTAGTTTGTCTTTGCCAACCAGTCAGAGTGTGAAAATACAGTAGCTGTTCAGTGAGGTGTGGTATGATCACTTTTTAACTACAAGAAATTAATTTGTAAAAAATGGTTTTAAAGAAAGAAATAGGGCTTGCTCTTTCTGTCAATATGACAGGTTCTACACAGGCAGTGTGATGGAGATGCTTCCTGTGTGCTGCTTTTCAGTGCTCCCTGTGTCTTGGGCCATCAGTGCACTCAGTTCATTGCTCACAAGTTCTTCTCCTGAGCAGCTTGTCTTGGATAGGCAGTTTCTGCAAGATGAGGATGAGGATTCTCAAATGCCTGCGACACATCAGTGGCCACAGCAGTTCATTCTTGCACTTTGTCTGTCCTGTAGGGAAGTACATCCAACTGATCCAGCCACCCAGGCCACCTTCCAGCAACTCTGGCCTGACTTTGAAGAGACATTAGGCAGGAGATGGAAGATACTGTTCCAGGCCCTCAGACAACTAGAAGCAATTAAGTAGGATTAAACAGGGACAAAACAGGAATGGGAGAATTGTTTGTGTTGCTTTTACCAGCACTGGAGTGGAATCTGATTGTAATTGTGTCCTATTTACTGTCCTAATCAGAACAGAGATGAACATCCAGATAAAATAAAGCATTTTTAAATAAACAGTTTCTGATTAAAAATAGCAGGGTGGGGGATGGAGAAGCAGGGCCTGCTTGCAGCACTGTGTGTAACTTGCTGATGATGAGTGCCTGGACTTGCTCTGCAGAGTGTCTGATCTTAGCTTAATGACAGTGCCCTCATCCTCAGCCATGCAGGTACAGAGCAGTTGAGAATGGGTCCTCTTGTGCCATCTCAACAGCTCACACAGACTAGTAAAGAGCATGATAACCTCGCTCCAAACCACTCCTTAAATTTGTTATCCACACTTGGTGTGCCTCTGCCCATGGCAGGAGGGCTGGAACTAGATTATCTTTAAGATCTCTTCCAACACAAACCATACTGTGTACCTATGATTTGATGACTTTGCAAAACCATCCCGATACTTAATTAATTTCTGGGAACACTCACCAGGACCATATGATTGGTCCCTTTCTGAAATAATGTTTTCTCTGCAGTACATTTAAACAACTGGACCTTGGTAGTGGAGAAAAATCAAGAGACTTTTGTGAGAGTTTCCAAAAAGCAGCTTAAAAATGACATCTCCTTCTTAACCAGGAAAAGCAGAGGGAGCATCAGTCAGTACTATGAGGTACAGGTAATGAAACAAACCTCGGAGGCATTTTCTTCTATATGAAGAAAATCCAGGATAAGGAGAATAAAGTATGCAATAAAATAACAAATGCATAGTGTTACTGAAGCCTCCATACAGACTTTTAATAAAACAAACCCTTCTGCATTCATGTTCAAAAATAGGTCAGATATTGTAATACACTATGACACTGCCTTGTGCAATGTTTGCCCAGATTTCATATCTGAAAGCAGAAAACTTACTGTAGGGTTCAAAATGATGCAAAATTCTTGACATCATTCTGGAAAGCCAGAGGTCAAAATTACATTGAAACAGAAAGTGGTGGCCACTTTAGCAACCATCATTCAGAATGGTATCAGTACAGAGATGAAGAGAAGTCTGATTTCATTGCAATGTATTGTAGGATGCAATATTTCTCCATAATGATCATTTGCAATATTATTACAAGATCAGATGCTCTTGGACTGTAATTTTGGAGGTGTGAAAGGAATGACCTAATGATTTTTGTTTCAAATCAATAATTATTTAAGTTGTTGGTATGCTTGGAATAATCCAACAGAAAATGGAGCAATTATGTCAACAACAACAAAGCTAATGACTGTAGGAGTCAGCAAAAGCAGAGAAGCCAAATGAGAGGGAAAACTGAAAATTCTATATTTTGGAAAAGTGACATGGTCAACATCAAGGCTCTGGGCTAACAATGTCTGCTGAAACCAGGAGTCTACTATTAATCTGCCAGTAAACTGTAGCTAAAGCAGTGATGGTGCCAGAAGAAAAACCTCTGGCACAATGGGTACAGCGCTGCATTTCTGTATAGGATGGAAATAACCCAAACTGAGGCTGGTTCTAGCTATAAAATAAAAAAATAAATTTAAAGAAATACACTCATTCTACTAGACTCTGGGCAGCTGGGATGCTACAGTGACCCTTGAAGCAGTCTGATTTCTACCAGAACATGGACCAAAAATCCTGGTATTTCAGCTGAAGGAAGGGTGCTTTTAAAGGCATTGAACTTACAACAAAGCTGCCAAAATGGCAATAAAAGTTCAACAGCATAAACAAACTGAGCATGTACAGAGCTTGATCAAGAACATCACCTTGAAAATTCAAACATCTATTCTCCCTTTTCCTGAATTCTCCCTAGGAGTGAAGAAAAATCAGGCAAAAAACAACTGAGAAAAACAGGGTGACACACATTGATTTACATTAGTTTATCATTTATATATCCAGACTACATTCTTCAGCAAAAAGGCAAAATTTCTTCTAATCAATCCAAGTATGTAATTGGAAATACCTCAGTCATAAACTGAAAATAATCATGTTTTATACATCAGTAAAATCAAAGCTGGACACATTTTGCTATAAAATATCTGAAGATAACCTGTAACTTCTAAAGACTCGTGTAATCTCACAAAAAAGAAGAGTGATCTGGATTTAGAAGCACTCCAGAAAATATTAAACTAAGTCTCAGTTCATTTAGCAGATGAGCCACATCTCAGTTTGAAACAGAACGTATTAAACAACTGAGAATGTCATAATGTTATGCTTCATCTGTATCAACTGGCAGAAATTGTACTTCTATTTCCAGTAATCTGTGTGAATGCTGAAAGAATATTTTCAAGACTCAAATTTATCCATTCTCTGCAGAGGTTCAATATTAAAGAGCAAATATCAGAAAATGTTACTTTAGTTTTCTCAAAAAAAATTCAGGAGAAGTATGTTTGTTTGACATCAGAGCATTAGCATATATTCTGCAAAATTACCATGCAAGAATGAGTGATCAAAAAGAGAGTAAAATATCAACCTTTTATTTATACTTCTATTAGGATTAAAACCAACCTGCAAGTACAAACTAATCCTAAGTTTTTATTTTATTTTTCATATCAAAGCAAGAAAAGAAAACCAAAGGAAAGGCAGAATGAAATAAAACCTTGTTGATTTCTGGATGTATGTCCTCCCCAGGCTTCCCAAATCCCGCAGTCCTGCACAGGGAGACCCCAGACCTTTGATTCAGCTGTGATTATGATTCCCCACACTGGGACGTTCATGCAGACCATCAGGGCCGAAGTTCAAAACACATCTTTGCATGGATGAACCTGCTCACAAGCAAGGCAAAGCGGCTAGAGAGGCTCTCTCTCACATTCCATCTGGAAAAATAAGCTCTACAGTTCATCTCAGTAATTATTTTAGTACTCAAGACAATTACATTACACTAGAAAGCATCCAGAGAAGGAATGATAAACTAATAAGGATATTCTTTTGGTGGGAACCACTCCACAGTAATTAATTCCTGGTCTGTGTTTGACCAGTGTTACTTTGTGCATAAATTGAATCTTAAAAGAGAATTTGCCTGAAAGCACACAGGTCCCTTAGCACGCAGATCCCACTAAGCTCATTTCCTATCCAAGTGCAGTGCTCAGTTTAAAAGTTAATTCCTTCCCTACAGAGGTTATGGGCTACAGCACTAGTCCCTCCTTTTACAAGGGGGAATACTGCTGTGCTGGGAATATTTCCATGGCCAAATTAAATTCTGGAAGTACTTACTCCCAGCCCAGAGCCCAGTTCTGCAACTTTTCCTTACCTTTCTTTATGGTCTGACCTCACCACAGCAGAGTGGAGCTCATGGTTGAGAACAAAGCATGGGGCCCAGCGCTGCCCTCAGAGATACTTAAACAAATCTGCCTTCTTGAGCAGGTACTCAGGTACTACTGAAGGTGTAGTTGGATCTCACTCTTTGTAGTCTACCAAAGTAGACTAAAAATTATGTACATAAAGAGAGTCTTTTACCTCAGTGTGTCTATTCTTTCTTTTTTTTTTTAACCTTCTGTCTTTCCAAGGCCTCAAGAAAGTCTATTCAGAGTAACATTAAAAAAAAAAAATTAAAGGGAGAAGACAGAAAACCTCAGATATTTTTCTTTGGATTGAACAAGTTTGTCTATCCCTTCATGCTCATGTTAAAGTACTAAAAACTGATGCTAAAAGAAAGTAAGGCTTTCTTAGCTTTCTTTTAGAGAAAGAATGAGAGTATATTTAGGAGAAACAAGGGGTTCTATAAACAGATTAAATGATGTGCACTTTGTTTGAGAGCTTTCAACTCAGTACGCAAATTAAATATTTCCAGAAATTCTGCTGGGCCTACGTAACAGACAAGTATTGTGGGCTCTTAAAATGACCTTTCAAATTTAAAAAACACAAAGGTCTGTATACATAATATAAAATGTGCATTGATAAACATAAAGTACTTTGTTGACTGCGGTTGAAAACTGACTATTGAAGGAATCTCACAGGGACACAGAATGAGAGCTTGTTTGGGTTTTTGTTGTTGTTGTTGGTTTTTTTTTTTTTTTTTTACTTCTCTAGCAAGGTCATGGTTTTACAGACATCTCATGTGGAAAGTGGAAACTCGTACCTCATCACAGGGGCAAGCAGATGCAGTGCAGCTCTCTGGCACACTGGCTGGCCAGCTCTGCCACAATCTCACAGATGCATCTGCAGAGGAATGAGCATTCTCTTCCAACAACTTCATTCGCAGTGTTACAGGGTTGTTGGACTTACCTCATGCAGACTCTGCAGAAAAGATGCAGCCCACTCCACCTTCAGTTCTTGCAGCCCTTGGGCAGCCCAGTCCATCAGCCTACATTGTTCAAACCCTGGCACTCATCCTAGATAGGCTAAAGAAATGATCAGATTTTTTCAGTGTCCCAGCTTCTCCTGGTAGAAGCAGAGACAGATTTTTGTATGCACAAAATCCCCACTTTGGGGGACAGGTCTGGCCCTTCACCACCTGAAAGCAGAATGACTCAGGAGTCACACAGATAAAGAAGGACACCCTGTGTGACACCCCCAGCGCTGATCCTTCCCCACGCTTTGAGGCCCTTTTCATTTAGTCCTTTGCCTGAAAAGTAAAGGTTTATCTTTCTTCACACAGTTTAGGGATTCTTCCTGATGGTTTCTCTGATGAGCCTTATGTTTTGCAAAATGCACTACATTTGAACTCACATTTCTTTCCTTGTCTACAGCCACCTTTCCCCTCCTCCTCTATGCCCCCAGTGTGCTGATACCACTTTGATGAAAGAAGTGCAAGCACAGCCCTATCACTTTGTTCTACTGTAACATCATAATCCAGGCTCTGACTCACTGTCATACTCAGGTAATGTCTTCTCCCAAAGAAGAAACCCTCTTGGTAAGCAGTGCCTTTGAGTGCAGGGTTTTGAATAAGGCAACACAGTGAGTGCTTTACGAGTAGTTTGCCTTGCTGTGTCTCCATGTCACTGTCTTTGAATGACCACTTTCATAAAACACATTGATGTCTGCCCAAGAAAAACATTGCAGGTAAGGGAGGAAGAATCACTGACAATTTTCCTGCAGTTCTGGGAGGAGCAAGGAGCTATCTGAAGTGGTTTATGTCCTAAGGTGGGAGTTGGTTTCCCTCTGTGACAGTAAAAATGCACATTCAATGAGATCAATCGTCAAACTCATGGTTTTATTATTGAATTACAGACCCTGAAGTACTCAAAATAAAAACTGATTAGATCAAAACCTACTTGCTTTGTACATCACCATGGCAATTCCACTTTGTCCATCTAGTTATTTACAATGATGATGGCCTCTGCAATAAGCCTTGAAATAGATACAAAGATACAAGCGAGTCAAAATAAATTACAGAAAATGAGTGTCTTAACTGTCAGCAAGTCCGCCATCCTCTGCCCCAGAATACCATCTAAACTCCAGGAAGATAAAAGGTATGGCCTCAAGAATGAGCACATAAGCAGAATTCAAATGCTTTCATAAATGCAATCCACAAAATCCCCAGTCGCTGTGTGGATACCTAAGGATATTTTTGCTTTAAAGTTCTCCAGGTACCCAGAGTGCACCCTAAACCATCAATTATTAGAGCCAAAAAGTCCTCCGAATCTGATCCCAGAGATGTTACAAAGCAATGTTACTCTAGGTAGTCTCTGCTCCATGAGCAGCTGTTACATGTACACCTTTCTCTGCAGACCTGTCCCTGAGGTGACAACACCAGAGCTCCAGGTCACATTGAGTAGCAAGGTTTCCCTCACCCAGTTCTCTCCCTTATCCTCAGCCCGTGGCCAAGATCAGCAGCCAGCCAAAATGGATCCCTACCTGCCTGACAAAACACAAGCATGCTGGAAGGCAGCCTCCTCCTCCTTCAGCTCCGTGGGGAGCAGGAGTGTTAGCCTTGTTTCACATGAACTCCAGTGAAGAATATCTCTCTATCTCTCCTTTTTCCAATGACTTTAAATGTTGTCATCACAGCTTTACCCAGGGATGTAGCTGGTAGGAAAGATCCTCCCAACAGATATCCCTGTGCATGCAAAAAGGAATCAGGAAGAACAAAGCCTTGAATTTTCGAACAAGCAATGTTATTTGGCACTGTAAACATGAGAACTGCTAGATCCCATCCAGAATATATATGGTGGGTTCTATTCCCTGAAACATATCTTCCTCAGGCTGTGCTCCATCACATTCACAGAACTTTCCCCAAAGCCCAGATTTCTGTGTTTGTACGGATGTACGCAGTTCCGGGCAGGGTTGCTCTTGGGACACATGCCCACATAGGCAGGCAAACAAGGATCTTCACAATCAAAGAAAAGCATTCACAGTTTGTCTGCCTTTATTTTACTGTTTATAAATACCCAGCTAGGAATTAGGGGAAGACCACTGTGTGGTTTAAGTAGCCAGTCTGCTACCACAAAAGATGAATAGTGAATAGCTGAAGTGAATGTTTCCCAGAAAACTCGTAGTCTGAAAATGGTTTGCCTGTGTTATTTGGCAAATGCTTACAAATAATGAACAAGAAGTAAAGCCATCACCAGAGGATAGATTAAACTAATAAGGTGTTTTTCAGGTTTAAATATTTATCATGCACTGTATATAAAAGCATATATGTATATGTGGGGGAATTTACACACTTCACATTCTTGTGATGCACTGACAGCAGTGTATTGGCTATCAGATGGTCATGAACAAGGCTGATGGAAGTGCATGAAATTATTGTCCGTGGGTGCTGGATTGCAACGTGGCTATGTCAGCTACATTTTACTTTCTTGTTTCATCTGTCTCACGTGCTATAAGCAGGTTATGAGCATGACCAGTATTCATATTAGAAATGTGATGGCTATGCATCAGCAAAGCACACAGGTGTGAAAATGGGCAAAACCTGACAAACCTCTTCACAGTGCTCTTTGTGATACTGATGATACCAGAACGGTATCAGGTGAGAGCTGAGACAGAGTCATTTTATGAGCACTGCCATGGAAATTTCCTGGCCAGAGACTGTCAGAGATGTTATCTGTAAGGAACTCTGCCTCTCATCTTACAGATATTCTCCTCCTGCTGCGGTGATTTACCAGCCCTAAAATTTGGCAGATCACATACATAACATATGACAACAAATTGTCATAACAATTTCTTCAGTGGTACTATGCATATTACAAGATCTCTGTTTGCAAAATCCTTTGTGACAGCCCTTGGTGAGAAGCCATCACAGGGTCAACCAGAAATAATACAAAAATATTTCTTTTCCTATTAAGACATACTTACTAGGTTACCAAACTCTGATAAATTCTGGCATAACTGGGCAAAAACTAGCTTTTTTTTTCCAACTGCCAACCAGAAAGAAGAATTTGGGGCTAATTTTTCTTTTTCATTTTTAAATATAGACTGGTTTCAAAACAAAAATATATTATTATGATTTCCAGACATTCCCACCACTTTTCATCAAAATAACTTATCAAGTTTGACCCAAATTGATTCAATTACTCTAAAACTGCTGTGAATTTACATATTACTAAAAATATTATGCTCAGCTCCATCCAAAACATGCATAACACTTGTAAGAACTGGTGGGGAAAACTGTGACTAGGATACAGAAATATTTGAACATCCAATGCAAATAAAGTGTAGATGTAATGTACTCACTATTACAGAAATATCTTGGCATGTTTCCACCTGGAGCCAGAAAGATGATTAACTGGCCACATGCACTAATTATTTGAGGTTAATATTTGCATCAGTACTGTGTAAATTGGGTGCTGTTCTGCTCACAAAAAAAAACCCTGAACCAACCCACTCAACTGAAGCCAGAAGACTGGATCTTCTGTGCCTGATAAAGCTTGAGATAGGTACAACAACAAGAGCCTCTGGGATTTCCAAGCACAGGTTTGGACAAGCCTAAAGTAGCCAACAGCTCAGTAAGGGAAAGCCCTTGCTCTGCTGGCTCCAACAGCACCCAGAGGACTTCTGCAGAGCAGGAGTCACTTGCACACAGACCTCTACCATTTCTGTTCCCCTGGAAACGCCTCTGACAATCTTCTCACCAAATTTCAGAGCTTTCTCTGCTCTGAAACTGAGTGGCTAATATGTCTACTAAGGCAACTTTAAGCTTCAAGGCCTCCAATACCTGGTCTTGTGGCATAACTTAACCTTTGGTTAGAACCCTGTGCCATGAGGAGTGCTGCTAAGCAAACAAGGACATCGTTTTCTCCCACATGTTCCTTTCAATGTGTGTCTTCAGACAGAATCTGAATTTGAATCCTTCCCTCTGATGATAAAGACATGTTTGATCTTCATCCATACTTGGGGTAGTCTGAGCAGGATCAGGACTGAGGTTTTGCTGAAAGGTGCTTGTTGTCCTGCTTCTTCTAGATATACTGAGCAAAAATGATGTTAAAGCTTAGTTGAATGTTTGTCTTCAGTGCAAACTATAAATCCACTTCCAGCTACAGGAGCAACCAGAGGCTCTAGGTACTCTTGATGCATACTGAATCTTTTTGTGTGTTCCTGTCAGATGTGGCCAAACCTTATCTGTTCTCTGTTTATGATTTGTGCATTTTAAAACAAAGGAGGAAACAACCAAGAAAATCCTTACACATTTTTGTAGTTTGGCAGCCATGTTATAAACAATAGAAAATTATTTTGGTTTTTTTATTGTTTTTGTTTGGGTTGGGGGTTTGGAGAACTGTGGGGAGGTTGGGAGGGGTTATTTGCTTTTCATATTTATTTAGAGCTGGCTTTCCTGTGTTTTTCAGGCAGCAAAATTAGATCAGTAGCAGCTTTGTCAAACTTTTTTTTTTTTTTTTTTTTTTTTATTCACTTTCTTTCAGAGTCTGTCAAGTTCCCCTGAAGGGCTGAGACCTTCTAGTGGTCCTCAGCAATGCTGCGCCTGCAAGGAGGTTCACGAATCAGGGCAACATTTTGGGAAACGATGCATGTAAGGGGTGAATGGGGGGAAAAAAAAGAAAGAAAGAAAAAAAAAAAAAGCGCAGAGGTCAAACGCAGACTTTCATAGTTGTTTGTTTAAACCTGGCACGAGGGGAAAGCATTCCGCTGAGCTGGCCTTGGGGCCGGGCTGCCCGCGAGATGGTGCTAGAAAGCCACGGATGTGCCCGGAGCGCCCCTCTGCGCTCTGCCGTGAGCAGGACACGGCACGCTGGGGACACCAAGCGCTGTAATCCTCTCTGTCATATTTTAATAGAACCACTTCAGTTTCATTCCCACCTGAAATGCGGGATCATTGTGAAGGCATGCACTTAGTACAAAACAATTGTCACTTAAGTGGAGTTAAAATGTAGGATGCTGCTTTCTCATGGGTACAAGAGGAGATATGACCTCCCATATCTAAATATTACTTACTTAATTCTGGCTTTCTTTCTCAAATTTTTTTTTCCCTTGCACTGTTTTCAATTGGTTGCAGAAAGTAATCACTCTTGCTAGTGGACACAACCAGCTGGATTCAGATCTAGACTATGATCCAGCATTACTTTTTCTAATGAAAGAGTTTCCCTGATACTACATGATTGACAGTGAGATCAATTTTTGTCCCTGCTTGATTGTTTCACAGTCACAGGGAAAAGACAGACAAGACAAGCTATAAGTGAGGAATCTAGCCCCTAAAACTGCAATCTTGAGTAGCCTGGAAAAGCTTTCTGGATAGAAAGCAGTCGCCACAGGTCAGACCAATTTCTGTAGCTTCACACAAAGGCCAGCTGAGGTCAGATCATCTGTAATAAGCATGTATTTCCATGCTGGAGCACTGGGTCCTGACACAGCTCCGTTCCAAACACATGGCCAATATTTGCTATTTCAGATAATTTATTAAAGCTTGGCCAATCATAATAGGAAATTTATGCATGTGAAGATCTCTATATTTTGCCAAAAGTAGCTCATGCATGAAAAATATTACATAAACTTTCTGAACATATATCAAAATAAATATTACAAACTACAGGAAATATGCTAATATGACTCCCATTAAAGTTTCAGGATTTATTTAGCATTACTCTGATGATTATAAAAGTGTCTCCTCTCATATCCTTCAACTGAAGGAACAGCTTTGCCTTGGTCATTTTCTCCCCTTAAAAATATGTCAGATTATTCTTATATCTAGCAGAACTCCTAAAGGCACAGTGCAAAGTCTAGACACCTGCACATGCCCAGACCAAGTACACTGCTGAGCTGGATCCCCCCCCAGGTCAGAAAAACCTTCTGAGCCAATTTTCCAGTGCTGATTGATGCTGCTCCTGCACAACTATGCATAACTGAGCCTTCCAGCCACCATCTGCAGCAGTCACCGTGTGTCTGCAAGCTGTGCCAGCCCTTCAAAGGCAGGTGTCAACACTCTTCACTGGGCACGACAACAGCAGGGCTTGAACTTCCACTGTATGTGGCAAAGAGGGATGAAGTCACATATTTGCTTCACTTGCTGTCTGTCAAGCTGCCCTTGCTATGTTTCTGACTATACTCACTTCACAGCACCAGAGTGGCTGCGGTATCATGACATGCTTTCAGGGTTCATGGTCTTTTATTCTGCCTTTTATGCTGCAGCATGGACATGGCAGGGCTTCACCTCACCAACAAAGTCACCTACATTCAGCTGTGAACAGAATTGCACCCAAAGAACCTGACAGAATATTCTTTCACTTCAAGGGGTTTGAGATTTTGCCCCAAGCTGATGAAAATGTCATGATATCCACAGATAGAAATATCATCCAAAACAAATAGTCATGGTTCACTCAAAGTCAACAAAAAAGTGTTTGAAACGTTCTGAGTCTTAAGTCTACCCTGACAAGAAAATTTTCACAGTTCCATCAATCTTTCACAAGAAGTAATACAGAGATAGTGAGAGCTGAAAGATCAGAAATGAAAATGATGACAGAGGTAAAAAAAAAAGAAGAGCAATGGGAAACACTGGAACTGGGCAACTCAATGAAACAGAAAAGTTACCCATTTAAGAATTCTGTTAAAATGAACAAAAGAGTTTTTGTAACACATTATCTCCGGCATTTAATGCCTCATTATTGCATTGAAGCCCAGCATATATCCAGTTTCCAAGAGGGCTTAGATATGGATAAACAAGATCCATATGAAGGCACAGATCATTGGAAGGAGGGGGTGAATCCCTTTTTTTTTAAACAAATTCTCATGTGATTCAAAGTATTCCATAACTGTGTGTTGTTGGACATCCTGAACTTCCCATAAATAACTAATTATTTGGCATGGAAACACTTTCCTGTTGCCCCCATGGCCATTTTCTTGGAAAGAAAGAGTGCAGAAGTAAGGAGTGAAGAAGCCTGCTTCCAAGTGATGCAGAACTGGTCAAGCTGACTTTTTGGGATCCATCTCAGTGAGATCCTATGGAAAATAACCTTGAGGAATCGCAGCTCAACACAGGCAAATGCTCAGCTAGAACTGGCTACTGCTGTGAAAGATAATGGAAGTGTTTTTATAAACACATTAAAAACAAAAGGAAGGCCAAGGGAAATCCACATCCTTTATTGGAGTGATGGGGGACATCGTCACTAAGGCTTGAGGAAAGGGCTGAAGTACTTAATGTTCCCTTTGCCTCAATCATTAACAGAAAGACTGTTTGTTCTCAGGGCAACAAACCCCCTGAGGTGGTGGATAGAGACAGGGAGCAGAACAGATCCCCTGCAATCAGGAGAAAACAGTTAGTGACCTGATGAGCCGCTTAGACTCTCACAAGTCTATGAGGCTGGATGGGATTCCCCTGAAGGTGCTGAAGGGGCTGGTTGAAGAGCAGAAGAGCTTGCCAAGCCACTCTTTATCATTTATCATCAGTCCTGGTTAACTGTGGAGGTTCCAAACAATTGGAGATTAGCCAGCATGATGCTCATGTACCAGAAGGGTTGGAAGGAGGATCTGGGGAATACAGGCCCATCAGCCTGACCTTGGTGCAAGGGAAGGTTATGGAACAGGTTATCTTGAGTGCTATCACATGGCACATCCAGGACAACCAGGGTTTAGAAAAAGCAGATCCTGCTTGACTGTTCTGATCTCCTTTTATGACCAGGTGATCTGGTCATAAAAGGGCTAATGGACAGGGAAAAGGCTGTGGATGCATCTTCCGGGACTTCTGTAAGGCTTTTGATACTGTCTCCCACAGCATCCTCCTAGAGAAGCTAGAGGCAGTCTCCAGCTTAGACAGTGCACTCTTTCCTGGATCAAAAACTGTCCGGGTGGCCCAGGAGTGTTGGTGATTAGTGCCACATCCAGCTGGCAGCTGGTCACCAGTGGTGTTCCCCTAACCTTGGTATTGGGGCCAGTCTTGCTTAATCAATGATCTGGACAAGGAGATCGAGGGCACCCTCAGTCAGTTTGTGAATGATACTTAGTTGGGTGGGAGTGTTGATTTGCTGGAGGGCAGGAAGGCTCTGCAGAGGGCTCTGGACAGGCTGGATCCATGGAGTGAGGCCAATGGTATGAGGTTCAACAAGGCCGAGTGCCAGACCCTGCACAACAACCCCTGCAGGATACAGGCTGGGGGAAGAGTGGCTGAGAAGTGTCCCAGTAGAAAAAGACCTGGGGATGCTGTTTGACAGATGGCTTAACTGGAGCTGCCAGTGTGTGCAGACAGCCAAATGTCCTCCTGGCTTGTGTTAGAAACACAGCATGGCCAGCAGGACTAGGGAAGTGATTGTCCCTCTGTGCTTAGCACTGGTGAGATGCCCAAGTGCTGCGCCCAATTTGGGCCTCTCATTTCAGGTAGGACACTGAGGAGTCCAGAGAAGGGCAATGAAGCTGGTGAAAGGTCTAGAGAGTGACTCATATGAGGAATGGCTGAGGGAGCTGGGGGTGTCTGGCCTGGAGAAAAGGAGGCTCAGGGGTGATTTTTTCACTCTCTACAGTTGCCTGAGAGGAGGTTGTAGCCAGGTGGGGGAGTTGGCCTCTTCTCCCAGGCAACCAGTGGCAGGGTGAGAGGACATGGCCTTGAGATGGGTCAAAGTAGGTTTAAATTGGGCATTAGGAGGATTTTTTTCACTGAAAGGATTGTTAAGCATTGGAACAGGCTGCCCATATAGGCAGTGAAGTCACTGTCCCTGAAGGTGTTCAAAAAACAACTGGACATTACACTCAGTGCCATGGTCTATTTGACAAGGTGGTGATCAGCCCAAAGTTGGACACAAGGTTATCAGAGGCCTTTTCCAACATTAGTGATTCTATGATTTTATGATCCCATTGTCTGCAGTCTTTTGTGGGCAGGAGGTTACCACAGAAAATTCTAATGTGCACAAAGGACCCAGCATAGAAAGTTTAAATATTTCCCCCAAGGTCACGTATCAAATCAAGGAGAAAACCCTGGGCCCCAGGTGTGTATTTTTGCCAGTGCTGCTTGCCTCCTGACATGGAAACAGCTAAAAAAAAAAAAAAAAAAAAGAGGGTGGGGCCCTGTGGGGATTTTTCTTCATACATGCGATCAGATATTCCTTTTGTCCTTCTCAGCCCGCTTCAGACCGCACGTTAAACACCGTTCTGTCCAGTGTCTGCCCCGAGAAGGGCTCGGCCAGCAGGGAAAGGCTCTCCTGGCCTCAGATCCGCCGCTGGGAAAGGGCCGGGCAGAACCGAGCAGCGCCCAGGATCCTCACGCAGAATGCGAAGGGAGCGTGATCCCTGATGGATGCGGGGACAGCGTGGTGGCACTCACAGAATGCAGAGGGAGCGCAGAGCTGGGCATGGAGAAATCGGCCTGGTCAGGGCTGAGGTGCTGCCAAAGCAGCAGCCAGGGCTGCCTCCCTCCAGTGCCCGGCACCAGCTTAGAGAACGCCAAGTTTCCTAACGCAGGCAGGCGGTAATGGGGTGGTTTTCCAGCCTTTGACAGCTTAAGGCACACAAACTTCACAGCAGTGGTCTCATCTCACAGCAATCCAGACTAGATTATTTTTAAATAAAAGCAAAATTTTGACAAATATTTGCTGACTCCAGCAGTTAGGGAATGTAAAAAAAACCCCAAGCTATTGCAGAATATGGGGTAATTTGCAAGCTTTAGTGTTGCAAGAACATAATAGAGAAGTGCTGTTATTTAAAGAGGAAGGAAAGTCATATAAATTGTTTTAGATGTTTAGATGTCTTTAAATAAAACAACTAATTTCCCTGTCTGGGGATTTTCACTTTAGAGTCACACCAGACAGAAAGATTTTTGCAGGTATGTATTAGATTATCAGACATTGAGGTTTCTTTTAGCCCTCAAATAAATTAATTCATGTTAGAGATTTGTAAGATTTCTAAGATGCAAGATTTCTAAGATGTAAGATATCTAATTTTTTAATGAAAGCATTGTCAGTGTTTAGTCTTGTAAATGCTTGTATATAGAAGAGATATACATGCATCCTTGCAAAACCAGTTCCCAAATCCAGATTCCCTGGCTGGCGAGCTCACCTATGCAGAAAATGTCAATATGGTATTCCCACAAGGGCCAGCATGAAAATCACCAGTGTCCCAACTTCCCAATCTCAGCTCTTCTCCACTTTAATTCCAAACAAACATCTCAATGGTAAATGTATTATTTTCACTCAGTCTTCAATAGAAATAACAATTTGTGCTCAAATGATAAAAAAAACCTGACCACTTTCCCCCAGATCACAGGAAATGACAGTGTAAAACCTTCATCAAGGCAAAGTTTGTGAAAACTTACATGGATTTAAGACCTGCTTCTAAAATCAGCTGCTAATGATGGATTTAGAGGTCCCTAAACCAACATAGTTACAAAAAATATTAATAGTGAAAAAAAAAAATCAGAAATCTGCAAATGACTGAGGACACTTTTCAGTGGAAATCGCTACAAGCTAAAGCTTTGCTAAGGTGCCAGTGATAAGTGGTTTGTGTACAAATTTTATCAAGATGCATGTTCCAGGTTTGTAAAAGACAGGACCAATGGCTTGGACCTGAAGGAAATGACGCTGTACACTGATGATTATTTTTATACGTCTTGTTGTTTCATGTTTGAAACATGAAAGCACTTATCTTTATGTAGTTTCCTCTATCTGTATCAACTAGTTGTAAACTCTGTTTGATTTTCCAGATCCTTTTACAGTCCAATGTTATTTAAAAATGACTGCAGTGTACAGAGAGCAGAGCACCCAAAGGGCAATTTTAAATTTGCAGGCTGAAGGAAGCTGTATCATAGTCAGGCAGGGAGGAACTTACTAGCCAGATTTTTATAAACTGATAAAAATTGAGAGAGAAGGTAGCTGATCTTCTTCTTGCTGTATGATTTCTCTTCACCTGGAACAGGAATCTTTGCCAACAACAAAGCAAAGCTGTTTTCAGAAAACAGCTCTGCTCAGCCTTCCTGATCCTGTCTGGAGGGAGGCAGCAGGATATGTTGCACACGTGTTTAAGCCCTTGCATTGTTGTCAAGGAAGTGATATGAACTTCTGGGAAATCCATAGTTCCTCTTTAATATGTCAACAGGTTAACAGTATTGTGCAGGCTGTATTTGGCTGTGCAAGCAAGGTGATGTTTATTTGGTTGGATAATGATAACACCTGGATAAGTTCTGATTCCTTCTGGAAATATCATCTATCCATATGAGTGTAAGCACAGGTGTTGACTTAGTTCATCCTTACCGGCATGCTTTTGTTACAGGACACCAATTCATCCAGCAAATTCCACTTGTAGGTGTGGAATGTCTTCATCTTTGCTCAAAACCCACTGTACCGTACCTTTCCTTCATAGCACAGTTTGAGTTTGAGAACAAGTGCTCTTTTTAAATTTTGTCTGTAGGAGACTGAGATGGGGCGGTCTGGGATGGCGGGGATGAGAGATCTCTAGAGTCCAATGCAGTTCTTGAAATGTGGTTTATTGCATAGGTTGTGGGTATTAGAGCTTTGCTTCAGCTGCCAGACACAGCTGAAGCATGCCCCAAGAGACAGAAAGGTGGGGAGAGAAGAGCTAAGAGAGAAGTTAGCTAAGAGAAGAGAGCTATGAGTGCTAGGTCCCTGTTACAATACATTATATCTGTTTCTGTGTTGAGTATTCTGATTTACACTAACCAACCGGTACAAGACACGAATCCTATGGAATTTACATACAGCCTATAAGAACTACAATATTACCATATGTGTTACATTTTAAACCCTAAAAGCTAATTCCTAGACGCTTTTTTCTTCCCTGCAACTTTGGTGAGATTCCTCCAACCTTTGGACCCTCGACATCCCCCTATTTGCCGAAGGTATTGTTCAATCAGGAGAGATGCTTCTTCAGCTGGCTAAGCCATTGTCTTTTTCAGTTGTTTAGTAACTAATGGCTTGGCATCTCAGACCTCAAAGTTCTCCTTCACTTCAACTTCACTTATAGGTTTTATATTTTCAAAATCTTTCGCTAAGAAATCATATTTATGGGGTTTTCCTAATTCATCTTCCCCAACACCTGTCCTCAACAAATGCTGGAGAAGTCTTTGAAAATTCAGAAGTCTGAAATGATGCAACTTTTTTTCTCCTGTTCTCTGCCTGTGAAGGGCCACTTGGCTGCAGCAGGGTTTTGAGGTGGGCCTCCAGGAAGTGTCCCTGGGTGCTGCCCTCCTTCCCAGCACCCACACATAGAATGGGTGGCCCACAGTGAATGTCTAGGACCTGCTACAGGGCAGGTGCAGGTCAGGGACTGTGGGCCACTAGTGAGAGAGGTCAGAATAACTTCTTATCCTTCTTTTTTGTCCTCTCCTAGGACATGTGCTCTAAAAACCCATTAAATCACAGCACAAGAAAGTACTGCCACCCTGTGAGATGCCAGCACAGCTCAGGCTTTCTGCAATTAGAAGGAATAATTAGATTATTTTTCATTGCCACATGAGGGAGAGTCTGGGCCAGCTCGGTGGTCTTACCAACAAGAATTGGATCAGTATTCAAAAGGACTTGAAAAAAATTTTTTTTGGTCACAAAGTCCTCAGAAACAGCTGGAATTGGCAAAGGAAAGATATTTTCTCATACCTTAAGGTTATTTGCCAAATGTTGAAGGAAGGATCCTGTATAATATTCAGTCTCTAGGCTTTCTCCTGTGCCTTTCAGAATGAACACACCACATCCAAGGTTTTGATCTCTTCGGGCAAAACCGTGATAATCAACATTTGTGTTTTGAGAGATTTCAGTGATAAATGGGTTAGGGTTTGGGGGTTGAGGCTCCCTGCACTGGAAGCTGGCTTGGAATGTAATGGAAACCTCTGCACCTCTTGGGCACTTTTTTTTGGCTCCTTATTTTCAAGGGCCACTTCCTTCAGTTTATTTATTTTTATGCCAGCTTTTGTGGCTTTGTCCCTTGCACTCCACCCTGAGTGATCTCACTAGAAATTCCAGGTATGTCTCAACATAAAGTTCGCGAATTCTCCCAAGTCTCCAAGAAACCTTCTCCCTGCCCTACTTCCTCAATTACTTTCCATTTGGTTATAAAATGTGGTTCTGTCAGTGTTCTTTCCAGTGTTGACCCCAGCACCAGAAACATGCTGTGGCCAGTCTGATCTCAGCCTACAAGAGCAAATATCTGCTTCCTCCTGTGCTGTGCAGAGAGAACCAACCGGGGCTGAGTCACACCTGGTGAAACTCTGGGTGGTGTTATTATAGGGGAAAAGTCATTTGGAGGAAAGTGAGACCAAAAACTCAAGGGAGAAGTAGAAATGCTGCGTAACAGCAGAAATGCAGAGAGTAGAAAGTGCCAGTTGGATTTGCACAGCAGTATGGTGAATCAGGCATCAGGGCTGTGCCTGGAAACCTCTCAGTGCCACCCAGCCACCAGCACCAGTGAGAACACAGAGATGCACTTGGGTACCCCGTGGGGAAGCAGATGAAGGAAGAGACTGGAACGAAAGAAGAGAGGATACAAAAGAAAATGGAATTGGGCTCTAAAATGGGATGGGAAGCAAGCCACAGTTTTCAGGGTGTCCATCCACAGTACATTGAGCCTGCAGGGCTGGGATTGGAAGCTCAGCAGCAGCGCAGCAGAAAGCTCTCCAGTTCCCTATCCTTGCCTGTTCACTCCCATATTCATTCAATTTTATTGTGATGTCATTTAAAAATCAGATCTAGTCCAAGGCGGGAGGGAGACACACTCTGCATGGGGATGGGGACAAGTGCCAGGAGCAGGGCCAAGAGCTCCTTGCCCAAGCTTCGAAGCAGGGGTGTGCTCACTTGACTCCACCTGTGTGAACCACACCAGGTGAGGTAGCCTGGAAGCATATAACAATGATTCTTTTATTGAAGTTTTTGTGTATTTCTTTTTTTCAACTTGTGACGCTAGGTCCTCCTGCTCCTACAGCACTAATATCTTGGGTCATCTATTAAGAGTTTTCTGTTTAAAAAAGTTCAGCTGTAGTGGATTAAATTTACATCACTGGTTAGTTGAGAAGTGTTTGCCATTTTCTAATTAATAGGTTAAAGGGTTTATTTTTGTATAGAGGATATTTATGTGCTTTGTGGTTCATCCTTCCTCTTTGAGTCACATTAATTCTTGCATCTGAAGTTTGCTCTGTATTTTGTGGCAGTAATGCACACAAAACGCTTATAACACCAACTTGCCAGGATATTTATATTTTTAATTTAAACCATGAAACACAAAGGAGACCATGCTGCGCTTGGGGCTCAAACCAAGCACTCGGTACCTCTTGGCAGGGCAGCTCTGATTCGTGTCCCTCGGCTGCCGCAGCCGCAGCTCAGCCGATGGCTGCCGGCAGAGCAGGGCATGACAAAGTGCCAGCCACAGCTGCCGCTGGCAGCACGTAACCCTGGGTGCTCCCTTGCACCTGTGCAGGCTCAGCCAGGGTTTGGAGCCGTGGCATTCCCAGGGAAGGCAGGGAGCGGGCGCAGCGCGAAGCCGCCCGCCCGCTGCCAGAGGGGCTTTCCTCTCGCCCCGCGGGGAATCCCGGGCTCCGGGTCACGGCTCTCGCAAAGACATCACTAGATGGCGATAGACGTTTTTAAACCGAGTCGGAGTTCCTGGAGGGCTTGCCGAGGCTGCGCTTCAGGCTTCATCCCAACCCTAAAGGGGCAGGACCTGCAGCCTGGGCTGCTGAGGTAGCTGGAGGGCTTCTCGTGTGCCGGCGAAGCAAAGCAAAGGTAATCACGTTCCATTACAGCTGCTGCTGCTCCTGAGCTGGACTGAGTAACCTGAGCTTGGTCAACGGACCAGAATAATAATGCTGAGGTGCCCAGAGTGGCATTTGCCGCGTCATTCGGGAATATCAGTCCTTGGGCTCGCTCCTAGGCTGCAGCACGCTGCCTTGTCAGCAGTCACCATCCCCACGCCACTGACCTGGGGCATCCCCATTCTGCACCCAGGCTTAGGCTGAATTCAATTCCATGGAAAAAGGGTGAGGAGAAAAAAGAGAAGAGAAGAGAAGAGAAGAGAAGAGAAGAGAAGAGAAGAGAAGAGAAGAGAAGAGAAGAGAAGAGAAGAGAGTCAAATTTAATTTTATATAAAATAAAGGCCATCTTCAGGGAAGTCTCTTGCCATTCTGGGTTAAACTACTCTCTGAGGAAGCTATGGGAAGTCTATCTCCTTATTATATGCTGTAAACATGATTAATTTGCTTTTCTGTATAAGTGAACCCTGTGATACATTGCTGTCCTGCAACCTGCAGAGAGTTTCAGTTCCAACTGAATTTAAAAAAATGGATTGAGCAAATAGCTGGTGTATTATGGCCCATGAGGCAAAACTGTAAAGTCACAAAGGGGTTAATTTTTGAAATAGCTTTGGAATATTACTGAAGTTGTTATATTACTGCTGCTTTCTGTGCTCTCCTATGGGAGCAGAAGTGGCATCTGTAAGTGATGACAGGTCACTGCTTCACAGCAGGGACAGCAGGACCTGTTGAGGCACTGGAACTTAACTCCTGCTCCTCCAGTCTCCATAGCACATCATCTTCAACATGATATTCATGGACCTGTAGGGACATATTTTGACAGCCTTCATATGTGCCCTTTCACCAGATTTCCCGAGGAAGCTGAGGAAATAACTGACCCCTTCAAGAACAGATTGTCTCTTCCTGGGAGTCAAGGTAGAATGTAGGGACAGGCAGGGTCTGATGGCCTCTGCAGCATGGAAATGAGTCCTCTCAGTGCCAGGGTGAAACCAAGGACAAAAGCAATTTCCTGGGGCTTCATGTTCATGTACCACCTTCTAATTGCCCTGTCTGTTTTATACACCCTGAATCCCCACATCACATAGGAGGGTCTGGATGAAATTGGACCCAGTGAGCTAGATAAAAAGAAGAGACCAGGGTTTAGATGAGAGACTTTTGGTTTCTAAGTGCCAAGTCTCAGCCAGAGAGTGTATCTACATAGACTTCCAAGTTTTCATCTTCTCAGTGACCTTATGAGCAGGAAAGTGCAGATGGATACCAAGGTATTGGGAGCAGAAGTGACCCACCAGTGTCCTGAGAACCTGCTTCAGAGGAGGTAGTTGCAGCAGTTGCTGAACCACCCTTTCAGCCACGGCCGGGCCATTCTCAGGAGAAAGAGTGTTTTGGTGGCACTGAGAACAGAGAAGATAATTACCCCTGCAAAAGTGGCTCAACCACTGCAAGGCTCAGTAGGCAGTGGGGCCCTGCAGGGCCCTGGGGAAATCCGTGAGCATCTGCTGTACTGGGGCAGACAGCCTGGCATGTGCTCCTATTACCAGGCTGGTATCAGCATGGCTTTTTTTTTTTTATCAGGATGGTGCTCACAGGTGACAGCCCAAATAGTTGCTCTGTTTTTCCCCAGAAGTGGAAACCCAAACCACATACTCCCCCACCCTCAGTCACTGTTCATAAGCCAGGTGGTTTTTTTAGAAAACATGTTGTAGGACTGTTTGAGAGAATTTTATGGGTTTTTCTAGTACTGTTTCTCACCTCTTGTGGTAATCCAGGTGTGCTAGTACCCACCAAGCATCTAACTGAGACATGGTTAAGTGTTGGAAATCCTGGAATATGGCAGAAGCCATTAAAAGCACATTTCTCTGTTTCTAAGGTGGTTTATGAAAAGAGAATGCAACCATGTTGTGTCCTCCCCAATCTGCTCCTCAAACTGGTAATGGGAGCTGAAATGCAGGAGCAACCTGAGAGGGGAGCGAGAAGAAGCACAGCCCAGTGGTGAGAGGGCTGGGTGCAGCAGAGGAGCCCTTGGTGGGGATCACTGAGGAGACAGAGGGCAAAACCCTCAGGGCACATCTGGTGCGGGTGCAAGGGCAGAATGTTACCTTGAGAGGCAGGGGCTGGTGCACCAAAAACTCACACACTGTCTGGAATGGGTTCTTGGCCCTTGCCAGGGCCAAGGATGCTGCTAGGTGCTTCCCATGGTTCTAGAGGGTTGTCTGAGGGAAGGCTGGAATTGCATCACCTGTTTTTCATACCAGTGGAAACCACTCACAAACCCCTGCTAACCCTGCCAGGACTCATGCTGACCTAGCAAAGAGTGTTCTGCCAAAAGCAGGGGCTTGGGATCAAAGGCCCCCTGCTTGGTGCCAAGGCAAGATCCTGAGAATTCCTCCCTGAAGGACATGTGTACCTGGGAAAAAGGGAACAGGAAACTCCGCCAAGCTCCAGAGATGTATTTTTGCCATTCACAGTTGATGTCAGTCACTCAGATAATCCCAGCCAAACTGGAGGCAAATAACCTGTCTCTCACTGGCAAAAATAACTGCAGTGACACCAGCCTCCTCCCTTCAGGCTCCACTGAAAGCTCAGGCCAATCCAGGAAGTTTTAGGTTTTTTTTTTTCTCCTTTGGTAGTTCAAAGGAGTGAACGTAATTCTCTTTCTCCCGTCACTACCATTTTCGTGTGTGCTGGAGCTTCTGGTTTCCAGTTACCACTGAAAGCAGAAGTGAAAAACAGAAAGAAAAGCTTTTCTCAGGCATATTTTAAGTTCAAGCAAAGTCAGGAGGTTTTAGAAACAAAACAGGGGCACTATGAGGTAATTTGGTTTATGCTTAGCTAAAGGCAAATCAAACTTTGACACTTGCCTATCCTGTGAACTAGCCACAAATTCTCTTCCCTCTTGATACCTGCTCTGTATGGGCATCCACAGCCCAGTCCCAGTTTTGCCTAGCAGAAGGTGTTTATGAATAATAATATTCTGCTCTTCAGTCCAAATTTCTGTCTGAAGGTCTCAAAAGAACTGCAAAATTTAAATTTTGCCAAAGCAAGAGCTGAGTAACAACAGAGTCACTCTTTTCTACAGATTAGTACAGCATGGTCTCCTTTCTGTTTCGCAGATTTGTGTTAGCTACCCAGAGATGCCACGGCAGAGAGAAAAACAATGCTGAAGTGCCTTAGCTAGAGGCACAGCTGTGCAGTTCACCCAGATGTCCTCCCAGTTGTCCTCCTACTACGGACCAAAGATGCATGAGGGGACCAAGTCTTGAGACAGCCTCTTGTAACTTCAGTCACTCAAATATCATGAGAAGTGTTGGAATAGATCCCAAAGAAATCAAAAAGGCTCTGATTTTTCTGTTGCTCTAAATCAGCCCTGTGTACAATGCTGACATGTGGTGAAGACGGCCTGGACCCAGAAACCAAAGAAGAACAAAGAGGTTTCACACACACGGACAACAAAAAAAAAAAAAAAACACCAACAAACTGATCAGGATGGAGACATGATACCCAGACCCATTTATCTGTCTGTACACTTCTTATGAGGGAGGATGACATGTTTCTGTGCAGAGCAAACATGTTTGGCAAGAGGAATGACACCAAGAGAAGATTTGAAAGTGCAAAGATCATCTAAGAGCAGTGAAAGCCTGTGGGTTTTCTTTGTTAGACCAAATGACTGTTCATACTGGTCGGCACAACTACAGCACACTCACAACAAAGAAGTTTAGGTGATGTCCAGTGGAGTTTTTTGGCCACAGAAAGGAGTGTGAAGCCCTGACTGCAAAGTGAAAATAAAGAGATATTTCAGTACTTCATGCTGTAATGACATTTTGGTAATGTGAGAACTTAAAAGACATTCACAACATGAAATCTCTGTGGCTGAAAGACTAAACTTCAGGGGCTGCATCTGTCCTAGCTGATCCGAGTTGATACTTCAAGTTTAAAAAAAAAAAAAAGGAAACTTTGAAGCTTAGATCTGGACAGGAAATTATTCTTGCAGCCTCTGACATATCATCACAGGAACTTTCCACTCAGCTCCAAGTCTCAGTTGCTGAAAAACTTAATTTGCTGTGCCTACTCTTATTAGACAGAAAGAGAATAGTAAGAGGAGTAGGATATACAAGAAGTCTAGGGGGCAAGACTAGAAAGCAAGACTGCATAAAGGAGAAAGGAAGTAGTCATGCTGATAAGGACAGCTATTAGGGAAATGTTACAGTAAATGAGAGAATTGTGCCCGTTTCCATTAAGAAATATGGTGATGAAAGAAAGAAGNTTCCTCCCACAGTTTGCCCTAAACGAGGACAAAAAGGAAGAAAGAGGGAGAGAAAGAGAAAGAAAGAATGAAAGAAAGAACATAAAAAAGAAAGAATGAAAGAACGAGAAAGAAAAAAGAAAGAAAAAGAAAGAAAAAAGAAAGAAAGAAAGAAAGAAAGAAAAAAGAAAGAAAGAAAGAAAGAAAGAAAGAAAGAAAGAAAGAAAGAAAGAAAGAAAGAAAGAAAGAAAGAAAGAAAGAAAGAAAGAAAGAATCATACATAAATGTGGTCAGCTGAGGTAATAAAACGGAGGAGTATCTTGATCTTCCAGTGAAAAGCATGAAATCAGCTAGTACAGAGATAACTGCAGCAGAAATCTGACTTAAAGTTGTAGGGTCAAGATTGAACAAGGAAGAGAATAATAGTACAGGGGAAGGGATGGAAAGATTTCCTCACTTTGGGAGTGGGAAAGAAAGTTATTTTGATGTGTGTAAAAATCAAGTTGTTGCACTGGTCATAAAGAAGTTCTAGCAAGGCAGTGTTAGGAATCTGTTATAAAATTCTTTAGGGTAAATTTGCTTTGTGATGGTACTCTCCTGAGAACAGGCAACAATGACAGTTTTGGAGACCAGCAGTTTTTTGGTTTTTTTTTTCTCTTGTGTACTGGATGTGCCAAGGTGCAGGGCCACAACGTGACACCCATTCCTTCTGCAGACAGACATGTCCCTGCCACATTTCACCCCTTCTTCTAGGGGGAAGCTGTTGTATGCCCAAGAGGTGTCTATTTGGCTTCATGACAGACGCTCACAGACCATGTAGGAGAGAAAAAGCACAGAGCCCTTGGTAGCCAGGGCAGCAGAAAATGGGCTGTGGGCTGGCAGGGCAATTCCCTATCCTGGTCTAAGTGATAGCAAGCTTACAGGCCGTACACTATCCAAACTTCCAGCAAGCAGAACATGCAGAAGCTGTTCAGAGGAGCACCTCTTGAGACAAATGAGGAGGTGTGGAAAGATTCCAACCCTATTGAGATGAGTTGGTAGCTGAGTGAGAGTTTCAGATGTAAGCGGGAACCTACCGGGGCAAGGAAACAGCTCTGAGCAGACGAGTTCATGCCTTGGGCACCTCATAGTGCAAAGGGAAAGTGAGAGTGGTCATGAGGCATGTAAAGTCAGTCAAAGGATATTAAAACAAACTGCAAAGTATGGGTTAAATGAAGTGGAGAAAGAACTCCCTGGTGGGTACTCTTCCTCTTTTGTGCAAGACTTGCTGTGTGATGCAGCAGGGCTGGGGGTGTTGCACAAAACCAGTACTACTGCACAGATATTTTCCCTGACAGTATTTTTACTACATCCTCTTAGATTCTCTGTAGTTCTAGATTTCCTCCAGTTTCTAGGGAAGTCTGGGCATAAAGAAAAATAGACAGCCTTTATACATGATCTAGGGCTGGCATCAGCTGATCAGGTGCTGAACATCAGTTCCTATGTCCTATTTAGGATCTAGCTGCAGACACCTTCCTCCTTTGAGCTCTCAGGAAATCCCCTGGCTGTAAGGGTTGAAAATAAAACTAGCCTAGATTTACCAGAGTACAGAAAGGCACTTGAAAATATAGCAGGAAAAGAACCTTTTCTCTGCATTCAGCTAAGGCTGAAAGCAAACTTTCCTTACTGCCACCTAATTTCTGCATTCATCTCATTCACAAGAAAGCATCAGCCTGAACGTGACTTTTCCAGGAAAATTGTCAAAAAGGTGCGAAATGGAAGCAGCCCCTTGCTGAGGGGTCACCTCTCTTTCTTCCTTCATGTAGGCTCACATTGTCCAAGAAACATAGGTGGTCAGGGTGGGCATGTCACAGGGAAGGTGGGCAGGGGAATACTAACATTTTGGAGCCTATGAGTGCTCACTCCAGCTGTTGCAAGTTCATCAAAACCATTGAGGCATCAAGCAGCAGCCTGGGATAGAAGGCAAAGCCTGGGTCTCATTGCTCTATACAGAAGGATGTCAGCAGACGGGATCTGGGACTCCGAAAACATGGAGACATGAGAGAGATGAAGCCATTGACAGGAATGGGGCTCCTAGGGTGATCAGCATCGTGCTGAGAGCATAGAGTGGACCTGAGACAAGCAACTCCTGAGTCCTTCCCACTGCCCATCAGCAGAGGCAGGAGAGGATCCTCTGCTGATCCTGCCCCAGCCCAGGGGTGCTCACAGTGCCCACCCTGCCCAGCCCTGCTCAGTGCAGATCTTCCTGCATTCCTGTGTCTCAGCAGAAATCCACATAGCTCGTGCCCATGAGGCAAGTTTTTACAGCTGGGATCCTCAGCCATGGCATTTGGGTCTTCTTGTATTTCTGAAGTACTTCATCCACTGCTCTCCATCCCTTCTGCTCCAGGGGCAGGGCAGAGGAGCTGAAGGAGTTTCTGTGAGGAATCCTTTAACTTTTCTTATGCAACAAATTAGACAAAATGATAATTATTCCTTTCATCTTTTACAGTTCTGAACCATTTATTGTCTCTATCTGATGCATCTACCCAGTTCATTTTGCTCCACACTAGAGCCTTCTCTTCTGTCCAAGCTGCAGCAAGGGCTGATCCCCAGGACATCTCCACCAACCCTCAGGGACTCCCCGAAACCTCACTGTAGAAAGCACCTCAGGGGCTGGGGAACCACACTGGGGGAAGGCACAAGACAGGGAATCTGCCATTGCTGAAATACCCAGCCCGAACTGGGGAGAACTACATTCCCCCTGCAGTCCTGAGGGCCAGAGCTTTCCTCTCAGTGAGGGAGACCTTTTACCAAGCAGGACAAATGCAGAAAGACCTCCTGTTCCTGGCAGCAAATCTGTACAGTCAGTGGTGTGACACAGGAAGTCAGCGACACACCAGGAGTGAGCCTGAGGGAGCTGTGGAGGTTGTGAATAATCCTGCATGCATCACCCAGGGATGGAAAGCTGTGTGAAGCTCATCACTAGCAGCAGCATACCTCCTTAAGGGTATGTGGCTGCCTGTTGACCAAGCAGACATGAAACAGGTGGGCTCTGTATGGGGTTTCTGAGGTGCATGCTCAGGACTATGCTGCTAGCTGCTGGGAAGGAGGTAATTGTGAGGATACTGCTGTAAATGAGGGACTCAGGGCTCGTGTGGCTGGGGGACAGGAGGCAGCTCAGCTGCCATGGCTGGGCTGGGGCAGGAGCAGGAGCAGGCTCACTGAAAGCAGGCAGCTTGTCTCTTTTCTGCCTAGATAGCGCCATACAGACTGGTAGGATGTGGGCAGGTGCAAGGCAAGGGACAGGAAAGAATCACCCTAGCAAAGGTATGTGTCTTAGGGTACCTGAGGTAGCACAAACCACACTGTTCCTTTTTTTAGAGAAGATGAGAGCTTTAAGGTGAGAAACACCAGCCTACTCAGCATGGCACAGAGAGAGACCTGCTAGCTAGTGTCCTGAAAAGTGAGCAGTGCTAATTAAAGGCCTGGAAAGGTCTTATTTCAAATAAAAAAGAAACTTATGTGGATATTATGAGTAAATGCACCAGGAAAATAAACAGACTCAGACTACATCCTGTGTCTCTGGTCAGCTTCTGCATCCCCATTTCCTTTTGGTGCATGCATCACCCGACGGTTTGACTCACACGTTGGCACTGGAACAGCTTTGGATGTACTGTCTCGTGTCCTGAGAGGAAATGAGGTGGAGATACTGACATTGCTTGCAAAGTGGAAACAATCTTTAATCATTTGACTCTGTATTGCAGCCGTGTGCTGGTGTCCCCTCAAGAGACACGCTGGGAGCCCCACTCAGCACCAGCTGGTGGGAAGCACAGGACCTGATCCTAAAACTATTGGCTTCCCAAAGTATCTGACATCCAAACCAGCCCAGCGCTGTCAGGGCAGCTGTCTTAGGGCAAGCACAGATCACTTCTGCTGTTCAGCAAATTTCGGTACACAGTGCATCTGTGTCAAGTATTGTACCTATACCAAAGGCTTGTATCCTTCCAGGCTTTCTGCCTGCCTCCTCTCCCAGGAAAAGCCTGCAGGGGCTGGCAGGAGAGAGGGAAGTGTCTTTCATACCATAGAGTTATGATGTGGGCTTTACTACTCCTAAAGGCACTGAGGTCCTGGCTGTCCCTCTCCCAGTGGTTTTAGGGGGGGAGGGGACAGAAGGTGACAGAGTCAGGCAGAAGAAAGCATGGAGGGACAATGCCAAGCATGCCAAAAGTTTCCTGAATGGGAGAAACAAGTCTCCTTATGTAGCATCATCCAGGCACAATGAAAAACCTGGGACAATTGCAGGGACAGAGAATAAAAAACACTGTGTCTTGAGAAGGTGAAATTTATAAAATCCATTCCTGAGATCTTGCAAGATCAGATAGGAAACTGAGGTGATCAAGCACAGAAGAGGAAGGATCTCAATGCTCTGGGACATCAGACTGAGGCAAGGTTGCAGGCAAATGCTGAAGGGAAGCAAGGTTTGCCTTTTTGTGCCTGCTTTTTTTGTGTGTCAGCCTCTACTCTGTCTCCAAAACATGGGTCAGTGGGCAACAGGGTGCAGGGTGGCCCAGCTTTTTTCTGCTTCCCCCTCAGGGTTCATGTCCACATGGATCAGGAAGTATCTCTAGTCCAAGCCCACATGGGGCAGGCTGCAAAGTAGCACACATTTGGGCTATTCCATTCAAGCTTTGAAAATATATCCCCATGTCTGTAAATACAAAGATTTCCAAACTTAAAGCAACCTGATAAATTAGACTTGAATTTGTGTCTGCAATCTTATGCACCCAGTTGTTTGTTTGTATTTTCAAAACTCTGGTCCGAAACTGTTATGTCACTGTCGGTGCATGACTTCAGCTGAATAATCCCTCAGGGGACTTGGGAGAGGATGAGTCATCCTCAGCAGGCCCATATTTATTAGCAGGACATCCCTGGTGTCTAACCTCTGCCTCATTTCTTAATCTTTCAAGGGCAAAGGTGTTCATGCTGGGACAACATTTACAAATACAACACCAAGAGTGTCATTTCAGAGAAGATGATCCGTCTTCATGGCTTCTGGTACTAATTACTCCTATGAGAAGCTTGACTCTGACATGATGACTTTTCCTATAGCAGCCCTATCCAGTTCAGTAAAACACTTCCTAAATATGAGAAGAGCCTTACTGATCAAAAAGGCAAAATGAAGTCCTGTAACCAGCACTACTGCAAAATCTAGTATAGTATCTACTGACATGCAAAGGCTGGTCATGCAAAACATTAGAGTCTAAGGGAAGGCAAAATTCCAGCATACAACAGCTGGAGTTAGCTGAAGTTTACAAAGAGCTAAAGTTTGGAAGGAGCACTGTGTTTCTTTGCATAAATACAGATTTTTTTCTTCTTTCCCCAGGTAGCTAAATGGTGAAAGGTTTCTATTGCTGTCCATCTCCAGCAGCCTTCTTCACATGCTGGTTTGGTTTTCCATGTGTCCTAAAAAGTGGTCTGCAGGAAAAAAAATAAAAGTGGCTCTTGCCCAAGACCTGCCTACGGAGGGGTTTGCTGGGTGGTCCCTCCTGTCCTCTGGTATGCCAGAACAAGGGGTGTACAGCAACAGGCACATGCACTAATTCTGACTTCAGGGATCTGAATGTGCAATGCTGCCCCAGCAATCACCTGATAAATTAGCTTTGGAAGTCATTCCCCCTTCACCATGGAAGAGGGAATGCTTCTAGCCCCATTTACAAATTTCATGGGTGCAGAAAGAACTACCACACCTCTTTTTGAGATATGTGTGCTCAGAGACACACCTTGAGGCCTCATCCTTCCAGGTTAATTTCTGATTTCTTATCAAATCTGCACTTACCCACACACACGACAGAGAAGGCCAAGAGAAGATGCCACAGTTAATACTAAAGTCTTGCTGCAAGGCTGGAATGTACAACCTAACTGGGGTACTGCTTGCATAAAACAGTGCAGAAAGGGAGACAGATCTTCCCAAACATTTTTTACATTATTTGGTTTATTTCCCTTCCTGGAAATGTTGCTCTTTTGGCAAAATGAGTCACTGATATGTTGTAGCCAAAGATGTTTTCATATTTCTAAGGAAGAACCAACTTAACCTCAAAGGGTACTTGCTGCTTGCTTTAAAATATCCTTTCTTATGCAGAAAATGGTCTGATTTTCCCTGAAGACAACCCAGTGTGTACTTGGAAATGCCATGGTGTTTGGCCAACTCTGCCTGAGACAGTGATATCTGGTCTTCTGTTCTTTCAAAACCACCTACACTCAAACCCACAAGAATGCAGCATACATGTCCCTCCTCAGAGGGCCTGTAGGGTGGACAGGCAGCCAGTTAGACCAGTCATCACATGGGGTCTTTAGACCACTTTTCAAACACATCCCTTCATGGAAGCCTTTGCTGGCTTCTTGCCATCTCTGTATGCCAGAAAGTACAGCCATGGTCCTCACAATACCCAGCCCCAGCGTCCCAGTGCTCCCAGGGATCTGGACTGTCCTTGGGCCAGCAGCATCTGGGGGATGGCAGCAAAATGTCACTGGGCTCCTGTCATCCTTGGGTCATGGCCATGGTTCTGGCTCTGCTCAGGACAACAGTTGGAACTGGCCACTTCCAGGCACTGTGGCAGGAGCTCAGTGGGAGAAGAAGCCAGGGGTCCCTAAACACCTCCACAAGTGCCATTTCTGGCAGATACCATCTGAGGGGCTGGTGGCCCAGTGAAGTGGCAGATCCATGTGCAAGCCTCCCACAAATTCCTCTGCATCTGTGCCAACGAGGCTGGTTGGCGCTGCAGGATGTGCAGTACAGACAGTGATTTCTGGGGACCAGACAGAGCTGCAGAGGGACAGCAAGCACTGCGAGATGGGAGGGAAGCTGCATGGGTGACGGGGACACCAGGTCAGGCTTGGAAACTGTCATTATGCACAAAATTAAGGAGAAACAGTTAATTTGTTGGAGGGGATCTTTGTCCCACTGGTGATTAAAGGCTCCTGAAGGTGCATCTGCAGGGATGGTGGGATACAGATGCAGGCTCTGTTCAGGGTCAGCATTATCATGAGCTTACCTGTACCAGGACCACATGCAGCAGCTCCTGTTCACTTGCAATTTGAACAGGCAAGAGAGGAGTTGACAAAGGGAAAAGACCTATGCTGGAAATTCACACGGGTTTTGTAAACTTCCTCTTTGGGCAAATTGGGTTTGTTTCTTTCTCTCTCTCTTTTTT
>WBMY01004027.1:977997-1003060 GCA_013397315.1 Donacobius atricapilla | reverse complement strand
TTTTCTTAAGAGGAACGTGTACTTGTTTCAGCTGGAATAGAATTATTTTTCTTCTTAGTAGCTGGTACTACTAAGTTCTTCTTAGTGCCATGTTTTAGATTTAAAATGAAATTCATGTTGATAACACACTGATGTTTTGGTTGTTGCCAAGTAGTGCTTACACAAAGTCAAGGACTTTCCAGTGTCTCATGCTCTGCCAGTGAGAAGGAGCACAAAAAGCTGGGAGAGAGCATAGCCAGGAGAGCTGACCCAAACTGGGTGAAGGGATGTTCCACACCACAGAAAATCATGCTTAGTATATAAACTGGGGGGAGTTGGTCAGGAGGTGTCAATTGCTGCTTAGGGATGGGCTGGGCATTGGCCAGCATGTGGTGAGCAATTGAATTGTACATCACTCATTTTTTCTTCATTTTATATTTTATGTTTTAAAAATTACAATTGTTATTATTCCCACATTTTATTTTGTTTCATTTGTTAAACTGTTCTTGTCTCAACCCACAAGTATTGTTTTATTTTCCCTTTTTTTTCCTGAATCCCTTGTGTTCTTTCTTTCCCTCCAGGGATGGGGAGGCGTTGAGCAAGCAGCTGCACAATACTTGGGTGCCAGCTGTGGTTAAACAATTAGGGAAGGGGGAGAATAATTGACCTTGGCTTACTGTGAGAGTTAGAGAAGAAGGCAACCCTTTGCACTGCCAGCAGCCTTGATAAGCCCCCGGGCTGAGCACTGATTGTTTGGCACTTCACCTCTGGAGGTTTGATGGACACCTTCCTGCCACCCTGTCCTCCGGGACCGCACATACAGCTCATGAAGTCCCTCCCTCCCTGCCTCCTCTCATTTCCACCTCTCCCCCTTTTTTTTGGCTGCATGACACCTCAGCATGTGACTTGCTATGAGCACCAGGAAGGATTTAAAGTTTGCAAATATCACTAATTATTTGAGTTTTTCATATTGACAAAGCTATGCTTAATGCTACAGACTGCAAGCAGGGCATGGTCCCTGTGTATGGACACTATGGTAGCATCCCTCCCCTGACAGGAAGAGGGTTCGCACTCAAGACCAGATTTGTGGGTGAGCGTGAGGCTGCCATTGCACGTAGCTTTGATGAGGATCAGATACAGCCATTTTCTCTTGCACACCTCACTCTGGGAGCATCCTTCCTCTCACACCTGTCTCTGGATCAACCCACCTGTCCCTGGACACGCTCAGGCTGCCCCTGCGGCCACGCTGCCTCCCAGCTCAGGTGCCACGGGCTGCTGCCTTACCAGGAGGTGTGGGTGCAGGTGAGCAAAGCTGTCAGAGCAGCTCGCCTCCTTCCTGGTGAGTCACCACGCCCCAGCATCTGTCAGCATGGCTGCGTCTGCTGACCGGCCTGAAGCAGCATGCGTGCGCCCACGGGACGATAATGAGCCACTCCCAAAGGCTGGCTGGATTTTTTTTGGGGCGTTGCTGAGTTCGGTCAGCGCACAATTTACAAAGACTTGTTTTCACCTTGCCCGAATTGTTAGCTTTGGATGGTAACAGTTTTAGAAATGGACCTTGCTGGGCCTTTCCTGTAAGAAAAGAAAAGGTGGCTTGGGCTCCAACCAGTGATTTCGTGCTCTTGTGCTGGGAATTTGCAAAGTCCCTGGGCAAGGAATGCAAAGCCAAGCATAGGAAGCAAAGAAAGCCTTCATGGTGTCTGAGCCTGCCATGGAAGCAGCTAGTACAGCCCCAAAGGAAGCTGTTCCCAGCTATGCAAATGCTCCTAGTTTTGGCCATGCACAGCGCCAGGCATCTCCCTACGTCCCAGTCCTTCCCAGACAATCAGCCTGGCCTTCCCAGCTGTGGCAGCGTCACACCTCCAGTGACTTCCTCAGCTGCTTCTTTGCCTCTGCCAATTAGCCAGAGCAACGCACTGTTTTCCCCAAGGTCCCAACAAAGGGACTAATGTTTGGCAGGGGCCTCCCTTCCCGTTCTCATCAGCTCTCCACATGGGGAGGGCTGGCAAACTGCTCTGTACTTCTACTGCAGCTTCTCTCAAACTTCCAAACATCAGGAAGCCTTGCTGAGGAGCGTCATGGTGATCTCAGTACCAGGGTCACAGGCTGAGATAAGAAATCTGCTAAACCCAGAAGAATAAAAGGCACATTTGGCTCCCTAATTTCATCAGTGTTGTGATTTACCCTCAGCAGGCAATCAAACCCTGCACAGCCACTTCCCCACTCCCTTCTGGTGGGATGAGGGAGAGGACTGAAATGGCACAAGTGAGAAAACTCATGGATTGAGATAAACACAGTCTAAAGGGTAAAACAAATGCTGTGCACACAATCGAAGCAAAGCAAGGCATTAATTTACCACTTTCCATGGGCTGAAAGGTGTTCAGCCATCTCCAGGACAGCAGGTTTCTATTATGTATATGACAGTGATGTGGGAAGACAAATACATCACTCAGAATGTTCCCCCTTCTTCCCTCAGCTTTGTACACTGAGCATGACATCGAATGGCCTGGAATATCCCTTGGGTCAGGAGGGGTCAGCTGTCCCAGCTGTGTCCGCTCCCAGCTCCTGGTGCACCCCCAGCCCCCTTGCTGGTGAGACTCTGAGAGAAGCAGAAAAGGCCTTGACACTGCAAGCCCCACTCAGCAATAACAGAAACATCCCTTGTTATCAACACTGTTCTCAGCACAAAGCTGAAACATGGCCCTGGACTGGTTACTCCGAAGAAAATTATTTCTACCCCAGGCAAAACCAGCACAACAATTATTGTGAGCAGGTGGTTTCCCCACGCATTTGAGTTTTCCTTAGCTGTTCAGCATTAGTCTCAGTATTCCCTCAAGAGTAAATGAAACTACAAACCAGAAATCAACACAAACAGAGGAAAACCATTTGCAAAAGTCAATGGCTCAGCACTGACTAGCCAAATCCTGGGGCTTGTGCTACAAGCACAGGCTTTTCCTACCATCCATTTTCATTCCCTCCTCCTCACCTCCAGCCTTGGTTGCTCTGAGCACACAGCTGCTCAGGCAACCAGATTAGAGGAGTAATCTTCCCCCTCCCAGGATATTTCTAACCCAGTTCATTTCCCTGACCTCATTCCCCAGGTGCTGGTATAAACAAGTGAACCTACACAATGCAGGGATCACTACTGAGGGATATGTTTGAGGGATGTGGGATGTTTTGGATGTGATGTGTTGCTCCAGAGAGAAATTCTTGCTATGCTGAAGCCTAAGGCTCACATGAGAAACAGTCCTCAGCTATGAGAAAGCTGACAGAACTGGAAGCAATGCTTGGTGTTCAGCATACCTGAACAGCTGCTTGTTGATTGTGTACCAGTCCTCTGAAGTGATATTTACTCTGGAGCCCTCATACTGTTTAGACATGTGGATGTGTATATAAAGAGCTATTGATTCACTCAGCCAAACCTTTTTACCTATGTCTGGCAATACATACACTGTAATTATTTTGGATAACCTGGTCACTTACTACTTTCTTAATAAGAAGATATATAACAGCCATAACTAAACCCAAATATGAAATAGTGAGCCTGTATTAAACAGTGTCTCCTTAAGCAGATTTCTACGCTAAAACATTTAACTAGGTGAGGGAAGGGAGAATGACATTATAGAAAAAAATAGAAGAAAAGTCAGTGTAACATATTTAAAGCAAAGGTAAAAGACCCCTAACAGCTTGCAATTTTGACATGGATCTCATTGTTGAAGTATACAGGCACTCAATAAGCATTTGCATAACCCCTAGCCCTTGTCTGGTGAGAATAAGCACCTTAATTTTATAGAAGGCAAACTGGGGGAGAGATTACAAACCCACCTCTGGTAACCTGAAAAGCTGCTTCCTACTAATTCTGTGAATCTCCTTAAAGATCAAAAGCTATCAGAAAAAGATCATAGAATTGAACACGGGTCTCTGAAACCAAAGGTGACCATCCAAACAATTACGTTGTTTTCTTTAAGTCAGCCACAGTGGAAGTGATCCCTGAAAATCCTGATCACTACAGTCTGTATAAATACTAAGAGGGCTCCCTCACACAGCTCTCCTCCAAGCAACTAGTTATCTAGAGATTCCGCACAAAGCACTAGAGCAAGTGGGTTATTCCCAAAAGCATTTTTTGCAGCCATTAACATCAGGACTGAAGTGCTTCATGTTGTACACAACTGCTGCGCAACATCCAGGTAGTCCATAAGGAACGTTGCGGTGTGAGGAGATTTTGCCAGAAATACTTACCGTCTATTACCAGAGTCCAAAATCCATCATCGCCTTCACCCTATCTCCCAATAAGTGGAATGATGCCTGTAGTGTGTCTGGGCCATGGTAGGAGGTGTTGGCCCAAATGCAGTTCCAGCCCCATGCTGGTTTTGAAGATGAAGGAAAAATGACCACATCTCAAGCCACTGAGCTAGATTTATTCATTTGACCATATCAGTATCAAACTAGAAATTATCTGTTTAAGATCATGTGTTAGAGAGGAGCAGCATTAAATAACAGACATGAAAAAGAGACTGTGCTTCAGAAAAGATTCAGTGTACAACATACACAGTATGCCATTTAACACAAATGCTTATAAAGAGTCATCCTTAAGCATCAGAAAGAGTTTTATAAAAGTTTACGTTCTCATCCCATGGGATGTACAGAACTATGCAGTTTACATAGTTTTACTATCATCCAAAACATCATGTTTCAAATGTATGAGGCACAGCAAGAACAATATAATTCCATTTCCATAGGAACATAAATACTGCTTGTCACTAATGACATGCTTTCCCAACTGTAGCACTCACAGCAATTATACATGTGTACAATTTTGAAGTATTAAAAAGCAAGAGTTTGGAGCCTGCCCACTATTACCAATAGGGAATAACATTTGATCTACCCTTGCAAACTATCATAGATACCCTTGCAGTAGCTGTAACACAGGAAGGAGTTGGAGTCACTGTCATACTTTGTCAGGGCCAACTTGCTGTGCAAATCCCAAAGCTAACTGATACTGCCAGTGAAAGATTCCCTTGACCCACAGAGAAGGGGACAGCATCCTCCTTAGCTCCCACTGCCCAGGGAAGATGCAAAGTGAAAACACATCTGCAAACAAGTGATAATCCGACTCCACAGACAGCTGATAGAAATTAGCTCAGCTTATGTTAGGCCCTGATTCTTATTAAGAATAGCTAGAGACTGACCAAGTCTTAAAGACAGAACAAGACTGAACCAGTCTTTGGTTAAATGGCAGGAAGGTCTTCTCTAAGGACAGCTCAGAGACACTGAATCTTACAGCCCACATACTCAGTTATATTATATTTTTTCCTGACAGTATTTGTAAGCATATATTATAAATTTTACAAAAGTGCAAGGCCAAGCACAGGATGATATCCTGGATTAAGACATTCCAAGCAGTGTTCTTTTTGCCATCTTCATGTTGGTCAACCACCAGACACAAACATCACTGCAAGGGATCAGCTTATCAGAGCCCCTAAGGGCTTAGCTTAATCATCTGTGCAATTTAACACTATTCACATTTGACAGCCTATAATGGCAATAGTTCTATGAACAAATTGGAAAGTCAAGTCTTAAAATCAAGTTTTAAGAGGTAGAGGTCCATTTCTGACCCATCAACATAAAATGTTACTGAGTCAGTCATATTCTAAGGCTGGTGGTCCCCTAACAATATTGAAGTAACCAGCTAGAGCTCCAAGGTCTATGTAGAGTGATCTCTGTCTCTTTAGCAGGTCTGACTCTTCCATGCTCCCATTACACAACGAGGAATCTGAAAAGAAAATAGAGAGGCCATGTCATTACCACACAAATAGCTGTATCAGTTCATTTTCATGTTTGTAGGTATTAGTGGAATATTTGGCCTGTTATTTGATCTTAAAACTCTGTGGTTTAGAAAATTTTTAAGCGCAACATAAGTCAAACCTCAAATAAAATAAAATCAAACAAACCAACCCAGAATTCTAGGACAAAGAAAGGGAAGCAATTTGCAACTGAAAACAGCAAGTGTGTTCAACTACTTAAAAAAAAAAGTCTCCAAAGCTAGGCAGAGCTTTCTCATCCTCTGAGCTATAGTGCTTAAGGAGAGTTTGGTGTAAGAAAAAACTAACTGTCATCTGAGAATTCTGCTTCCTCATAGGGAAACTTTCATCTAAACATATGACATCATCTTTGTCTGGGTGTGACAATAGAGAACGAATACAGGACCATCAGTTTCAGATTTTTTATTCCTTTTAAATCAAGGTCTAAAAAGACAGATCGGGTTTGCAATGGCAGAATTCCCCTGGATACTTGTATAATGACTGTCTTGGAATCTCAAGCACCTATAATAAAGTCCAAGTTTAATGGTCAAATATTCTTTTCATTCACAAAAGAACTGATTCAGATGGTCTGAGCTGGTCAAACGATTATGTACCCCCATGGCAAAATCCAGAAGGTACAATGCCATTCTAGATTTAAAAAGTGTGACTGATTTTTTCAGTAAATTTGTTGCAACAATTACGCATTACAGCGCCCAAAACTTTGTGCAGATATCTTTCGAAATATTTATCCCAATTAAGTAAACCACTTGTCTGGGAAGAGTCTTTCAATGCCTTTTGTCAGAACCCTCCTAATGCATTTGGTAAGTAGAAGAAAAGCATTTTGAAGCCTGTTGGCAGGTTGTTGGCACCAAATCTCACTTGGGCTTGAAAGGGCTTTTTCCTACCTAGTTCGTGTATTATCCTTCATTAAGCACTTATTAATGCACAAGGACAGTAGCATTCTATCCCACAGTCATTTTTGGTTTTAAAACAAAGGGCTTGTACTGCTGACACTCAGCAACATTGATTATGTTTTTGTGTGAGATTTTTCCTTAAAAAGGCAAGAAGTGTTGGTTTTGCTGGTGTTTGTTGGACTTTGTCGTTGTTTACAAATCAGGAGTGTCTATAAAACATCTCTAGTACAGTAGCAAATTGAGTCAATTTGGGACAACAATCTAAATATACTTCGTGAAGTGTCTTGAATGATTGCCACGGCTTTTCCAAGAGCCAGTCCTTCCGGAGCCCCGCAGAATTCAAGCTAAGTTCCTCCCCAGTGAAGTTAATGGGCGTTTTACAGATCACTTAATGACCTCGGGGTCTGATCTCATCTGGTTGGGATTTTCACCGGTCACTTTCCAGATGTGTTTTGAGTATCGTTGGTGCCTTAGCACTCATTCAAACCAAGATTTGACACGAAGTTAAGTCTCCAAAGTACAAGGCAAGCGAGCTTGATGCAATTACCTGTAATATTTTCTGGCAGCTGCAGATCCTTCCTCGCGAGCAGTCTTTTCCTTTCAAACAACGCCGAGTCCAGACTCTGGCACCGCGGCTGCTCTTCTGGGGGTGGGTGTAAGGCTTCGTGTTTCAGTAAGTCTGCTGCAGACAGCCTGTGGTTAGGATTCCTGTCCAGAGCTGCTTCTAGCAATTCTCTCATGGAAGTGCTGCAGTCCTCAGCAATATCCTCTAAGGGGGGAGCTTGCTTGTGTATCTGTTGAAATGAAAAAAGACCATGGAAACAGTTATTCCAAAAACAGTGGAAGAGGAAGTCACGGATAACCACATGAGTGGTCTGGGAATTCCCCAATTAAGACTCATCACCTCCCTAAGTAGGGCTGATCAAGTAGAGCAGAACATGCGACTACACAAAATCCTGCAACTACATAAAATCTAATTTTTAAAAATCAGATTTTATAATAAATTTAAAAACTCAAAGAAACTTCAAGTAAGCCTAAAATCCAGTGCAATGCAAATTCACCAGACTTCTGTAGCACACTGGAAGAATCTGAGAATCAAATCTGCCAAGGCTCCGGTTTTTATCTGCAACTTCTAAGGAAAACAGACAAGTAGAAGACAGATGGGCTTGTTTCAGTCAAGTCTCACACTGATCTAACCCTGTCCTTCCAGTAAACCAAGGCCTGTAAATTGAAACACAGATCACAGAGACATCTCCAGCTCAGTCTCGGTCTTCCCCTAAATGATCAAAACCCACTTATTCCCTCCCTCCCTCCCCTGAAGCAAAAAAGGATGATATCATCTCTTTGACAAATATTTTGATAGTTTTTATATGACTGGAGCTTTCCCAACAAGAATAGAGAAAACCCTTCAACTCATACTGAGCTGTCTCTGCTAAGGACACTCACAATATAGAGGTAGGACGGATATGCAGAACGAGGGTATCTGTTCACCCAGGGCGGGATGCCTGTTTGCATATGAATGATAGTAGCTCCCATGCTGTAGATGTCTGCTTTTGTTGTGTGGCCTCTGCAAAGGATAACTTCAGGGCTCATGTAAATCTGTGAAAAGTAGTTTAAAAAAGAGAAAAGATTACTTAACAGGGGAAAACAACAACCAAAGATGACTTAATGACATTTTGTGATCCTGGAAACCCCCCTCTGAAGGGATGCATCCCACTAGTACCTGCAAGCATCATTTGGGAAATAAGATTGTTCTGTTCTGCATATGAGTACGGCCAAGGAGACAGTACCTGGACAAACTCACATTCCAGGCTTGCCCTCCTCAGACAGACCACAGGTCAGTGGCTATGGGCCTTAGCTGAGCTGTGAGAGGCTGAGGTTCAAGCCATGGCTCTGACTTGTTCAGATAAGTAGCTGAAGCCTCATCCCTCCACAGCAAAAGCAGGTGCCTGAATTGCCAGTTTGTTCTGTGGGGCACTGCTGGGACTGCTCCATTCTGTTTGAACAATGGCTGGGCATGAGCTAAAGAGAGAGGGTGAACTGTACTGACAGCCCCCCAGATGGGGGTAGGAGTCCGCTCCTCAGACCCCTGTTGCACAGACTACTACACAATTCTTCTGAGCAGAACTGACAGATACATACCTTCCTGTCTTCTTTACTCTAATTACCTCCTCCTTAACAAGTAATCTGCACGTTGGAGCATTATGCTGAGAAAGGGGATGATGAGGAACAAGCCAGGTCTAGGCAATGCATAAATTAAAAGTCAGGTGCCCTTTCCACCAGATTACCCCCAGAGCAGCTATGGAGACAAGAATCCCTCTACTGACCTTTTTCCAAACCAAAAATTTTAATCTTTCTTGATGGAAACCAAAATAGTTTCCATCCAAACATTTCAGAGAAGAATTTGAATTCGCCAAGAGTCTGAAGAAGGATCTTGGAAGCTTCTGCCAGCAACAGGCAGCTCAGAGAGCAGCTGGAGGAGAACCAGACAGGCAGGATGCAGGAGGCACACCCTGCACAGCTCTGCCACCGCCACCGGCCCGAGGAGCAGGTTTCAACACCACATGGGCACAGCACACCAGGTTAGCAAGCTACCATATTTGCTTCTGGTTTCTACTTTTCCCTCACCCAATTTCCCTCTGAAGGATTCAAACGAAGTTTAATTAGTTCAAGTCGTCCTGACACAAAGAATCACATTAAAAGCCATTAACTGACACAGGGGCAGGAAGTTAAGTCATCACCACATGGTTTGACTGCTTATTACCACAGATTGAGAACGGCTGTAGGGCTCATGCAAATTCCAAGGAATATTTCCCAGTAAATTACATTCCATATCTGCAAATAGAACTTGTGATTGGAAGTGTGTGCAAAGCCTCAGCAGACGTCTGTAGCTGCTACTGTCTCATCCATTGCTTTTCTCAGGGCTAAGAGAGAATCAGTGTATCTGCACCCTTCACCTTTAAGTCTCATAAGAAGAAAAGAAGTTCTAATTTTGTAAAAAGAAGTCTTTGGCAAATACAGTGAAACTTGAGATTATGAAATCTACATAAGCAAAAAGCAGCTGCCTTCAAAAAAGAATGCTGGCACAAGATCCTGTCTGCAGTTTTAAGGTGAGAAAATGGTCAAGATGCACCTTGGCTGCACAGGGACAAAAATCAAATTTTAGCTCCAAAGCTCTGATTTCAGACTGGTCTAAGAGTCTGTTATCACCCAAGCAGACAGCTCAAGCCATGGATACCTTCCCATTCTCATTCCTTCTGACTGGAGGGCTGGCACTTGCCTGCCAGTCAGACCAGTGCCACAGCCCAGCTAAGAACCAGTCCTTTCTTCATGCTGCGCTAGTTTTAGTTTAGCATTCCTGAAAATGAATCATGCCTTCCACACTCAGTAAACTTTAGCAGACAACTTTTTACCCTCAAATGGTTGTAACTGAAGCTTACATATTTTTAACAAAGTGACAGAAGCATAACAGAAAGCGTAGCAACTGCCTAGAAGAGGTATTTCCTGTAGAGCAGTTTCATAACAACCACCGTTTAATGTTCTGCATGACTTGTACACAGAATCAAGAACACCAGTTTTTTTCACACTACACCATCTAAACAAAATTTAACTATCTTTCAATCCTGTTGCCCGGAATTGTAACTACTCATTTTTATAAACACAAAGATTCACTACATTCAGACTTTCTGTGCTATAGAAGTGAATAAAAATCCAAACTCCCAGAGAACATGCACGGGGCAAAGGTTACTCCACCTGCCACTTCCCTCAAGGACACAGGTACCTGCCAATACCAGATGTAAGAGAAACCGGCCAGCTCACAGGCACAATGCTGCATGGCAGTGACAGAGCCCAAACAGGGGTTGCACAATTACATGCAGGAACAGCAGGACAACTGCACCCTTTCTTAAGGCTGCATAATACAGGCTGCAAAACTCAAGAGTACCTTGGAAAGTTAAGATCTTACTTAAAAAAAAAAAAAATCAAGAAAACCAGACTACAGAGGGCATTCGTGGGTGACAGGATTAGGTACCATGAAGGGAAAGAAGTCTAAAATGAAGACTGTGAGCAGAAAAACCTATAGAAGAATCAGGACCATTATCCTGTAAGTCTCTCCCTGGTATCTGAAAATCTCCTTTCCCAGTGCTGTCTCTCCAACCCCACTTCTGGCTGTGATGCTGTGGCAGGATTGCTGCCTCCCTGAGACAGCAAATACCAAACATGGCCGTATTTCAGGGCTGGGGGGATTATCAGCTTTCTGAGGACAGAAGTGCAGGCGTTAAAGTGTGTGGAATCACTTTCCTCCTATTAAATGAAGAACTAAGTGTTTTTCACTTCGCAAAGTAGAAACACTGAAGTGTTTTCACTTTTCACTTGTTCTTACTAATACAACCTTGGCCTGTCCTCCAAGACCCAAAAGTGGATCCTCACCAGGCTGCTCCACAATCATGGAAATTTCCTGTTTACACACATTTCCATCATTTGGAAATACCCTACCAACTCATACCCAGCACTGTTCTTATTCTCACTAATAGCACACAAAACCCCAAACCAAAGTGAAAACCCCATAAAGCATCCCACATGAAATGCCAGAAAGCATGCTGCTTCCAGTTCAGCAAGCATTTTAAGCTCCTAACTCCCCTGGCTAGAAAGACATTGAAAGCAAATATTCAAGTGTTTTCTCAATTATCTTGAAAAAATAAGCAAACAAACCTGACCTTCTGTGAAATCTTAGCTTATCCTACCCTTCCAAAATGTGAAATAGTTTTTGTCAGTTACACAAGGATCTCCTCTTTACACGTGGAAGACTATTAAAAGGGTAAGTGCCAACATTTCAGCTAAAGCATTTCCTCTAAACAATCTCCTCCAGCAATAGAGACCACAAATGCCACATCTGCAGGAGCTGTCCGAGCCAATTGTTGCTGCTTGTTTGTTTGCTAAAACTCCAGCCCTGGAAAGACCTGCAGGAATGCAGCCCAAGTGGTGTGCAGAATCTCAGAGTCACTGAGAACATTGAAAAGAACCCCATCTCCATCATTGTAATGTCTAAGCAATTTTACCAGATAATCATGAACTGCACCATGCACAACCTCTGAAGAACCAAAGGGTTACATGTAGATGGGGAACAGAGGTTAGAAGGGCTAAGGGATGAAACCCAGACATCTGTAATTTCTGTGGTTTTGAAGGAAGAATCAAAGTATAGTGTTGAGCAGGTTACTCCAGTCCATAACGAGTATCTCACAAGAAATCTTTGCTAGAGGAAAGAACATATTCCTGTTTGAAGTGTCTCTGACCAGCTGCTAATACACTGCAAACAACCCTCCTCAGAGTACTGTTTCATTTCAGTGAATAATTGATACCAAATGGGACTGCAGAGAAAGCGACATGGCTTTCAAAGCACTCCATTCAGCAAGTTGAAAATAAAATATAATCGAGACTCTATTGACATTTGTAATTTTTTTATAGGTTTTGTAGTAACTATTTTATCCATGCTTCTAACTCTCCAGCTTCAAATTTGAGCCTAAACACCACAACCATAGGACTAATGCAATATAAGGGCTTTTGTCCCTTCAGCTTCTTACCTCTGTTCCTCTGAGGTCTTTGGGATAGTAAATGTCTTCAGTCATTTGAACACTTAGGCCAAAATCCACCAAAACAGCCTTAGTTGACATAAAGACAATGTTGCTTGCTAAAAGAAAAACAAAAATTACATCATTTAAGTGTCTGGCATGTTTGGTATTTATTTTACAACACTCCTGTTTCATTCAGATGCTAGCCTGAAAAGGGAAAGAGATTAGCACAACCACTCTCTACAGCCAATATCCTTCCAGCCAAATTAGGTCTGGCAATGATTTGGTTCCATTTTGAATCATATCATAAAAATCAAACTGGACTAGTTTATGTAAAAGAATCGATGTTTGGTCATTTTCTTAGGTTAAAATTTTAAGAACAAACAAACAAACAAGACAAAGAGAGAGAGAAAAAGGCTGAGGGTAAAGGAGGAAGGTAGAAGACTGGTAGGCACCACAGCCCAGCGCTCTGGAGATGTTTAATGCTCTCCAAGGCGGGGATCATGCTGTGCACCTCTGGCTATAAAACAGCAACACTTGCTCACCAAGAGGTTTTTCAAGAGGAACAATTTAAGTGAAGACAGAAACAGAGAGTAACCTCCACAGCAGCCACACCAGTCACCTGCCCTGGTCTCGACGGCAACTCAGCAAGACAACAGAGGACAGACAATAGTTGTAAAAGTAATAGAAGACTGAGCATTTCAAACTCCCTCTGAACTGCAGCAGTATCTAGGAGCTTAATTTACATTCCTTCATAAAACTCTAAGGCACAACTTTGTACTCAGAGGTTTTGCTTGCAGCTGTATTTCTGATCAAATATTTAAGAATGTAGTGCTCAGTGTGAGCCTTGAGAAATTCTTGTTTGCCGTTTCAAAAGATGTGGTAAAATGAAGTCTCCAAGTTACACAACAGAAACACATTTCTCTTACAGGAAACTGTGGGTCATTTTCTGTCTTGACAGTGCCTACCATGACCACCCAATGGGAGGACACTCTTGATATCAGCAGCGCTGATTCCTGAAGCAATGCTTCACACAGTTTCCTCCTTAACCAGCACTACAGGCTATGGAAATCTGTAATTTTAGGAACAACTTTGAAGATAGGGATTTTAGACACCCCATAAGAGATAGTGCAAAGGGCCACAGTGCAGCAGGATCTGCTGCCTGCCTGGGACCATACCCAGCCCCAGCTGCAGCTGAGGCTTCCCCCTCAAAACAGCCTGATGGTTTAACTGCTCTCCAACCAAGGGTTAAAATGAGTGGCAGCACTGAACACCTCCCCAGAACCAGAACGTCTTCCTCCCCATCCTTGCTCAGGGTATTTTTTCCTCTCAATTAATCCTTATTTCTGTATCAGCAGAACAGACTCAGTTGCAGCTCAAAAGCAACAGATAGAGTGAGGAAGAAATCAGGGGTTTTGGGAAACAGTCTTTTCTATTGATTCCCTCTGGGGAGGGAAAACACACACTGCTCCCTGCATGGAGGCTGCCTTGTCAGGCAGTGGGCATGGCTCCACCCCAGGCCTGGAGTACCCAGCTCACCCCTGGCACCAAACATGCAGGAGTGTGGTCAGGGCTCACCCCAGGCACCTCTGGGCAACCACATCTGCCCCAGGCAACCTCTGCCTCATCATCTGCCCTGCATCCACCAACACAGGAAAAGGCTGGAAAAAGTGAAACACACTCATATCCACCACATCCACAATGAGCTGGTTCTCCTATTCACTACCTAGATGTAGTAGGCTTTGGGCTGGTTTGGTTTTTAGATTGTTAATTTATGTCTTTGTTACTGCCAATTAAAATAAACCCATAGGAAAGACTCTTACTATAAATGAGAAAGAAAAATTAAGGGAAAAAATAAGCAGTTTTGTCGCTGTCAGGATCTCAAAGGCTTACAACTTAAGTACTGACCCATACTAAATTAAAAAACCCCAAGAACCAAAAAGGCAAAACAGATAAAAATTCAGCAATTCCTAATAATCATCTTCTGTGAACTACTGTAATGCTTCAGTCTTAATATTTCTACGTTAAACCCTCAAGTTTAGCTAAATAAACTCACAGAGATGCATCTATCTGCAGGCCAAGGTGGTACTGGGAGAAACATAATTTAATACTAATTTAAATGCAACACATTAAAATTGACTTTTAAAGCAATTTAATACTAGCATATTTAATTTAGACTTAACAACAATATGTTTGATTATTTATACATGTCAATATCCAGAGTTTTTTAAAAGCAAACATATATTAAAATTTGCTGCACTTGTTGAAAGAAAAAAACCAGCACAAATTATGTATTTACTTCCAAAGTGTCTCAAGCTGAGGAACAGCTGTGTAGAAATGTGAAACCTAAAAGAAGGTGCGAGTTGAAGATGAGCATGGAAACACTCAGAATGAATTTATATTGAAAGCAGGAAACTTCTGGCTGAACACAGACTGATAACTTCACTAGGTTTTTATTTAAATTGAGTTGCTCATGAATGGCATAGGATCTTCGACTTTCTAATTACCCTCTCTGCTGGAGTGAATTAATAAATAGTGTAAGTAACTATTACTTCCAGAACCTGACCTTGCCATTTATTAAGCATTATCCATCCCTCCCACTCAGAAATGTAAGGCTATGGGCTCCAGCTCAGTCCCAGGGACTCCACCAGGGCCCCAGCTCAGACAGGACCAGAAAATACCCCAAGGAGGCACACAGACGTACGTTTGATATCATGGTGGATAATCCTCTTCGAGTGGAGAAAGTCAAGTGCTTTTAGAATATGCTTTGTCACCCAAATTATTTCAAACTCTCTCATAGGACCACAGCTCTCCAGCTTTTCCATGACAGATCCTCCCTCTCCAGCTTCCATGAAGAGATGGATCGTCTCATCCCACAAAATAGCGCCATATAATTCAGCAATGTTTTCATGACGGAAACATGCCTGTATTTCAACATCTGATGGTTTGAACTGTTCCACTGGGACCTAGGACATTGAAACAAAACCACAGTTATCCATAACAAAAACAAGTTATCCATGTGGATGCTAATTATCCTATGGATTAACAGAAAAGAAGGAAGTATAGCACTTATATCCACTTGTTAAAATACTAAGCTTTACTTTGTTCCTGTGACTTTTCTTCCTTTGCAGCTGAGAGACATTCTGTTAAAAGTTGAGAGATATTTTGGAATCATGCCCAAATAAAAATGCAATCTTCCAGAAAAAGCAATGTAGCAAGAGTTATTCCTGTCAAAATCCAGTGATTACGCAAAAGCTTTATGCAAACTTCCTGGTGAAGGAGATAACATTCCCACTGCTTTTTCCATTAGCTTTGTGCACTCATCTGCACTACCAGAACTACACACCCACCTGACAGGTAGATCAGTGCTTGCAGTGCTCAGGCCCATTACTGACCTCAATTCAGTCCTTATCAGCACTGGTTTATGGTTTACAAGAAATGAAACCTGCTTTGAAGGGAGCGCCAGCAGCACGATATTCTTTAAAAAGTACGGATGGCAGATTGCTGAGACAATAAAAGCAGTGTTTGCTTACACACAGAAAAGCTACTACTGCTCTGTTTAGTTTTCTTCCCTTGGACTTGTGTCTGTGAACCGAATAAGAGGCTTATTTATTTAAATGAGAAATACTGTTTGTATTTTCAGGAACATTAGGATACTTTAATTCTGTAGTGGGTTATGCAGGAGCAGCTATCTGTCCCCATGTGGACACATTGGCTGCAGGGGAAAGATATACAGCTGCCTGCCCAAGTCTTTCACACACAGAATTAACACAGGTGCCTATTCATGAGCTGGGGGATATAGAGAAATGTCCCAACTGTGCTTTAACTGGCCCTGGAAATTTACTGCTCAATTCCAAGTAGTATGTTAAAAGGCATAGCTGAAAGAAAACGTTGGCTTGCATAAGAGTAGGGCAGTGGTTTTTTGAGGCATCTCACAACCTTAACTTTGGCAGTGCCGAAAACACAGTAAGACTGCACATGCTGAGTTCTCAGGGACTTTAATGGCACTGGAGTAAAGAAAACGGAAGTCTGAGCACCTCAGTTAAACGACAAAAGCCTAAAACTCCTGCAGCAGAAGGGTTTTGCTACCGCCTTCAGCAGGGACAGGATCTCACACTAATATTTTACCACAGCAGGACAAGTAGAAAATCCACTCTGCACCACAGCCCATGTGCCAGTTGCACACACTTCTAGATACTTTCAAATGCTGAAATATTTGCAGCTTTAGAGCCAAAAAATTTAAATAAGCTAACAGAAGTGTACATTTTCCCCACCTTGTTTAGGCCAACAAAACCAAGATGATCATCAGCCAACAGTGGAATTTGATGCAGATATATTTGAAAATATACTGTAAGTAGTAGGTTATACAATATTTGCTCAGAGATAAAACTACTGAACTAACATACCAGTTTGCATGCCATTCGTTTCTTGGTTTCTCTGTCTTGAGCTAAGTACACTTTCCCAAAAGCTCCCCGAGGAATAAAATCAGAACCAATATTCCTGTAAGTCAACTTCCATGGAAACAGGAGTACATCTGAGTCAATTTGATAGCGCCCGTTCTTGGGTGTGATCTGTGGAATTAAACAGATAATAAAAAACCACAGTGAAGTTAGAACTACTTCAAATCTAATTAATTTTATACATATAGTGGGGAAAAAAAATATCACTTATGTGTATGATGCAAATGATCTGCTCAGCAGTCTTTATTTAGTAACACCAAATGGGAACAGCATGTGAGGTGTGGCATTCATTCACAGCCCAGGCATCCACGTTTCTCTCCAGTGACTAACTTATGAAGTGTAAGTTGCAATTAATTGTCTTGAAACAACAACAACAGCAGCTGGGTTAATGAAATTACCCACCTCTTGTTATTAGATTTACCTGCACATGTTTGTCCTTCCTGCAATCTGTTAACTTGTTATGCCACATACCTGTTACTCACAGGTTATCTTATACAATGTGAGCAAGAGTTTCAGCATTTCCTAATATCACATGTACTGCTAGGAGTTTAATTTTCCAACTTGTATTAGAGTTTCTGCTGCTTAGTAAAAGGTCAAAGAATTCTGCCTTGATTTTACCAGCCACTTTCTTCTNAAAAAAAAAAAAAAAGGAGTGGGAGTAACATTGCTTCATCTAGGTGGGTAATGCTGGGAGCTTTGGTTCTTCTGTATCACCAACTAGGCAAGGAGGGGATTCAGGCCACCTAAGTCAGTATCTTGCTCTAAATCTTTCTCCCAAACAGCTCCCTCCCTCTGCACATGACAGAGAGAGACCAAATGCCTAACTACAGCCATGTGACTACTGCTTGATCTCTGATGTTGCTTCTTCAGTTTCTCAGCTATAAAATTAATAATATTCCCTATGAATATGCTTCTAATTATTTCAGCCAGTGTCTGGAATATAATTAATCTCCTTACTGCTACTTTATCAAAATTCTTGAAGAGATACAAAATCACATCAAGGATATTTATCATTTCATGTCTGTCACAGGGCCACAAATGCTCAACTCTTCAGCTACCCTTTTTGAGATAACAGCATATCAGGAAGATTATTTAGATTTCTATTTAAGCAGTAACATACAATCTTGCATTCTTGATCTACCTTCATGCTTTTCAATTGACTGCTAAAATTGTCATTCGTGATTGTACCAAATGAAATAAATTAATTCTTCTAAGTTCCTAAATCTGGGGAGGATAAGTTCTTAACCTTTAGTCAAGGGGACATGGGGGGCTGTCCTTTAATAAAAAGTATTCTGCTTAGGATAGAGAGAACAAGCCTTCCCTCTACTTATTAGAGCCAGGATAAAGTAATCTGTACATGTCTAACAATCTGTACACCTTGCTTGCCTACTTCTGCATTTCAAACGGTTGAGGCTAATCCATATGGGTTACACCTTATCCTGGAAAGGAAGAGATGCTGAGCAGAGTTGATTTGCAGAGCAAGACAACAACCACCACCACACTATTCATACTCTCTGGAGGCTTTTAGGAATAGTTCCTCGCCTGACTCTGTGAACATTTGTCTGTTGCTGCAATACATCTTTCAGTTCAGTTTTAACTAAAAGAAATCCAGCTTGTGCACTTCAAGACCCTTTGTGATGCAAGCCACGGTGCAGTCAGTGAGGGTCACCAGTCAATCAGAACCACCCCTGACCCTAACCAAAATGCTGTAGGTATTTACAGAGCAGTGCCCCTGCCGAAATGCATGCACAGGTAATGCCCTGCCTCCAACCCTCAGTTGCATAAAGGGAGCACGTGCACTTAATAGTACTTAGTTCATACCAGTTGTATGCATCTGCAGAACCAATATGCCAGCAAAACAATCATGAGCATGTAGAACAGTGTCTACCCTGAGTGTAGAAAATATTTAATATTATTAAGTGTCATTTCAATGTTACAGAGTTGAAAAGTGATTGTTTTGCAATACTACGATGCTCCCTCCAAATCAGAATAAAACAATATCCTGAGTAACCAGCAAGCCTCAAGCAACCAGTGTTCACATATAAAATATACTACGTGCAAGATATTTAAGATGATAGATGTAAAGCATCTTAAAAAAAATACAGCAGCAACACCAACATACTTGAATAGAATTCCATTGCAACACTGATTGTTCCCAGAGCAACTGGTCTTAAACAAAAGTTTAATGACACTAATATCCAGAGATGCTTGTAGAACATAAACCATTTTAGGGAAAAAATAAACATCTCAAAACAAGACACATATATACTTGAATTTATCGGTGTGAGATATTATGTAATATTGTAACTCTTAAATCACACTTGATAGTATGTGCTTTTTCTCTTCACATTATTACTGTTGACATTTTGTGCGGATAGAGCAAATTGAGGAACTACATCGTTACATCCTAGATCTTTATTCTGGGGAGTTTGCATAATGAGCATTTTACCACATGAACACAAGGTACTAGAAGATTCTTGCTGTTTCCCAGACCTGTAAACCATCATAATTCATAGAATCATAGATAGGCTTTGGTTGGAAGGGATCTTAAAGATAATCTAGTTGCAATTCCCCTACTATGGGAAGGTATGTCATCCCCTAGCTCAAGTTGCGCAGGGCCCCATCCAACCTGGCCTTGAACACTTCCAGGGATGGGACATCCACAATTTCTCTGTACAGTCTGTTCCAGAGCCTTACCACTCTCAGAGTAAAGAAATCTCTGCACTTTCAGTTTAAAATCATTCTTCCTTCTCCTATCACTACATGCCCTTCCAAAAAGTCACGCTCTCTTTTTAATACAAGTTGTGGATTTTATAAGCCCCATTTAAGTACTGAAAGGACAAAATGAGTCGCAGATTTTGCTTTTTGACTGCTTGTCTCAAGTTTGTATTCAATACTGGGAAATATTTTCTAACCTCCAGGGATACCAGGAGGTAACAGAGTGGATCCTTCTGAACAACAGACCTTTCTGCATAGCTGCCTGAGCCTGCAGGTGCTAGACTTGACTGGCTCAGAGACTCCTTCCAGCCCCAGGGTTGCACAGGAAACCACAGCCTGTCACTCTGGGAAATGATCGTTATTTAGAATCATTAAAAACTTCTAATACCTAAGGTCTGTGAAATGACAAGTGAAAGGAAAACAGACATACCATATTCAAGAGGATTCCAGATTCCTGTTGTCTGCATCCTTTAAATTGTTTTGCAGTGTTAGACACCTGATTTGCAAAAGCAAGCAGGTCTTCCACAGTCCCGTATTTGACAGAGGACATCAAAGAGACCTCTCTTTCACAAAACAGCAACGATTCTGCACGTTCATCCTCTTGATTTGCCTCTTCGCACATTGTAATTAAGTTGTCTTCATAGACTGCAATGTCTTCACCTGGATAATGGTTTTCCATGATGGCTATCACCTCAGACATATTTAGATCAGCTAGCAACAAGTCAATCTCCTCTTTGCTATCACTACCCGTGCTCATATACTCCATTACTGTCCACTTTGCAAAATCACTCCTGGGAAAAAAAAACCAAAAAGCATCAAACTTGAAAACACTTTTCACCTAAATTTGTTTTAACAAAGTAAGAATGAAAAGGAGTTATCAGAGGGATCAGCAGCTCATCATTATACAGTTAGAGTTAAAATGTATAACTTGTATTATGAACAAAATCATAATTAGGATCCTGGGTAAAGACAAAATGGAGAAATATTTGCTAGTGAAATTTATTTAGAAGTTATTAATTAACCTCCCCTGTCACTCACTGTCAGAATTTATTATGATAAAGCTTTCCCTAGGAGGAACAGGTACACTAAGAATACACCACTGTGATAAATATGCAAATATGAAGGCGTGCCCTCAGTACAAAGGAATTCATTGTTTGGAAAAGAACGACAAAGAGAGATATTAACATTTTCAATTAGTTTATGTCTAAGTTTGTATTGACAATTTATGTGATGCATTCAGAAAGAAGGAAAGGTCACAAAGCAAGGTCATTTCACTAGCAACATCTGTTAGTATCATTGTACAAAGTGCAACTGTTGCCACCTGAGATACAAAATCCTTTTCTTTTTTTTTTTTTTTTTTTTTTGCAAATAACTGGTCAGAAGTAGACCTGAACTGAATTTTTCATCCTGACTTTCAGAAGAAAGTCAGACACTGAGCCATCATAAAAGCAATGAGTTTTTGAAGTGGTTTCCAGCAGTTTGTTCTATTCCCACTAATCCTAACAGTAACTTTTTAGGTTACTATTGCAACTATTTTGCTGAAATGCAGTTACAGCAAGCCAGCTGGATTCAGCTTCCCAAAAAGTCCCTTTCTATTCCAGAGAGTGACATATTCAAGTTTAAAACGTATGCATGGTCAGTCATTAAAATACTGACACAAATAGTTTCCACCACATAAATGTCTAGAGCACTTACCTTGTATTTAACCTAATTACATCACTCAAAACCATTTAAGAACGTCTCAATAGAATCCCTGAAGTCATCACGTTTTTCTGAAGCCGTATTTACCACTGATGATAATTTCACAGTGTTCTGTGGCAGTCTATTAAAAAAAAAGCAAAACAAATAAAGCCATTGCATACCAGCTCAAGCAGAAGGACTGGTTTGTACTCATATAGATCATTTGCTTCATGGAAAGAAGAGCTAGTAATCACAAGGCTGAGATAACAGGGGATTTTTCTACAGAAAAAGATGACAACTCAAGAAAGAATCAAGCTACTGTATCATCCAGATTTCCAAGTAGTAGTGAAAAATAGTCTTTCCATGGTTAGGTCCCGAGTTTTATTCTCTCTGTCTCATGCCTGCTTAAGCAAAGAGCAGGACCTCCTTTTCCTTTACCAGAACTGACTACAGCATGCCCTCTTTAGAGAGCTCTCATTTCCCTTTTTTGTAATCCACTGCACCATCTATTTTAGGCAAAAGATAACAACTAGGCAAAAAGACACTTTAAAAAAAAAAAAAAAAAGCAGCAAACAAAACCTTATCTCAAGGACAAGCAGCAGACTCGGTCCCCTGAGGCCATGGAGCAATGCATTTACCCAGGTACAGTTTCTGGTTACGATCACTATCTTTCTTACCCGCACCACAAGGACGTAGAAGCTTTGTGGCACATATTTCTCAAGGGTTAGAGTATTTACGTCAGCTCTAATGTGCAGAAAACCAAGTAAAATGACGTGTCTGAGTTGGCAAAGAAGTCAAACCACGTGCTGAAAATTCAAAAGGCAGGACGGGACAGCAGATGCAGCATCAGAAGAAGCAAACAGAGTGCCTGTTCCTTTTCAAACTCAGACCCAAACCCTGTGAGTGATGGTGGCAGAGCAGTACTGTGCCCGTCCCCCACCCTGTTCCCCTAAGACAGGCACAGAGACTTTCACTCTACATCAATTCATCCAGCCCTAACCAACCCACACCCCCAGCATTAGGGCAGCCAGGTTGGAAACTTTGTGGTCACTAGCACTACTTGACTGGGGAGGCCCAGGTTTTGTATCCTGGGTGCTCAGAGAGGTCGCAAAAAGGAAAAGATGCTGTGGGTGTTTTCTAGCTCCTATCACCTCAACTTGCTCCATGACCAAACTATAGGCTATTGACAAAGCCTGAACGTAGTTACTTTTTAATAGAAATGAGATTTCTACTTTTCCCCAGAGCAAGACTTCTATTCGTTGCCTTTTTTTTTTTTTTTTTGTGTGTGTGTGGGGGGGGTTGGGTTTCAAAAGAAAATTAGTGAATTAGTGGGGTTCAAAAGAAAAGCAACAGATCTGTCATAAAAGGAACCAAGACACTTCATGTGTAAAGTCAGGTAAAGTTACAAACTAGTCCCGAGGGACTTTTTGAAGAAAAACATGAGCGTCTAGATGCTCTGGTCTTTTGTGGATAAAGACAAATACGTACCACAGTTAAACTAATCTACTCTCTGACAGCATTTTCACGCACAAAGCATCTGTACAAACTAGACCAAATGAAGTGCCAGCTTTGCTCTGTTCCTCAAAATGTTCCCAAACTAGAGCACAATACTAACAATACTCTTGGCAATTTCACTACCACCCAAAAAGCTCTGAATAACATGAAGAAGTGATTATAACTTGCATATTCTCAGTTCTGTGCTTTTAGTGCTTGAGAAAAGCTGCAAACCCTTCACCTTCACAACTACCTGAAAGAAAGAGGTAGTGAGGTGGGAGCTGGTCTATTATCTCAAATAACAAGTGATGGGACAAGAGGAAATGGCCTCAAGTTGTGCCAGGAGAGGTTGGATACAAGGAAAAATTTCTTCACTGAAAGCGTTGTCAAACACTGGAACAAGCTGCCCAGGGAAGTGGTGGAATCATCATCCCGGGAGAGGGATTTAAAAGACATATATATAGACCTGACACAGTTTAGTGGTGGGCTTGATACTGCTGGGTTGGACTTGATCATTTTACAGGTCTTTTCCAACCAAAATGATTTTATTTTTCCCTATATCAAGCAAATTCTAAGCACTAAATGTTTACACAATAAAAGCAGTGTCTAGACTATAAAAGCTGATTTTTTAAATTATGCAGCGATTTAGTATTATATTTCCCCTACAGGTAAAAAAAAAAAAAAAGGTCCATTTTCCAGTGGGGAATTAACTCTTCCTATTTATCCCTAAAATTCTGTACTAGTATCCGTGGTGGGCACTTATGCAGTGTTCTAAATCATCCTATATAATCTAGGTTCATGAAGAAATGACATCATTAACTGTACTTAGATTCTCAGCAAAAAACTGGGTTTACCTGCAGTGGAAAAATAAAACTGCATGCAAACACTTAATTCAGTTGCCAAAGCACAAGACTCTTTCTACAGTTTTGCCAATATTTCAACATCATCACATGAGTAATTTGTAAGCCAAAGGTTATTTCTCTATTCTCTGCATAGCTCTTCAACCCCTTTTGCCTAACAAGTGTACTGACAGAGACCATCCTTATATCCATCATATTAAAAAAAAGTAACTGGACACCACACTTCTGAGCCCCTGCAGGACTCCTTGTTGGGTCAAGGATCAACGATGGAAAAAAATGAACAAAATCCACAATAAATATAATATTTAAAAACCAAAACCACACAGACAAAAAACCTCAACACACCTTCCCCCCCGAAAAAAGCTAGCCACAAGCTGCATAGACTGGCTCAACACAACCGTACACCCATAATAAAGATCTCTCGTGCTGTTTTTAGAGAATAATCTGGTCTAAGTGACGTGACTGCCCACTAGAAATGAAAAAAGTCCTTATTTACTTTTAGGAAAACTTATCGGCAGANGGGGAACTCCCGGGGGCGGGGAAGGGCGCAGGGAGCGCCTCCCGCCGCTGGCCGAGGGCGGGGGACCGCGCCGGCCCCGGTTTCTATTTCGGTTTCCTGGCAGCAGCAAGTGCCGCGCTGTCCTAACCCGGCCTCAAGCCCGGCCAGCGATCGCCTCCTGTTCCAGCGGTGGCATCGCCCGGCGGCAATGGCTTGTCCCCGGCGGTGGCATCGGTAAAACCCCTTTACTACCACCTCGTGTTTCCGTGCGCACCTAGAGGGCGTCCACCAGCGTCCTGAGTTTAAACATTATCTGAATCAAACTTCAGGTGACACGCGGGTGGAATTTAGGACAACAATGTGAAGAATTTGTTAGTGGCAGCAGCACTAAAATACTCCGGGACACAGTAGTGTGAGCTGGATAGTTGCTAAAACTGGGCACGACTACTTTTTATTTCTTATCCATAAGGAAGTAATTCTTTCAAACCTGTGCTGCCCAATAGCTCCTCTTCAGTTAGTTCGTTTTTAAGGCGACAAGTAGCACCTTAAACAAAACCAGCTGCCACGGCACTAGGAGCTTATGAGTTGAACCTGTCTCAAGGTGTCAAGAGACACAAGATGGATTTTTGATTAATTATCTGCAGTGTAATGACTATTTGCTTACTGAAGTCAATGGCAAAACCATCATTATAAATTTTCGGGACAAACATTCACCTTAGGCTTTAGTGTTTATTACTAGTTCATGCAACTCCTTTACTGTTTATATTATCGGGATACCCTGACTCCCTCGTTTAAAAGGTTTATGTTTGCTACCTCTCCTGGGGCATTCAAAGTTGTCCAAAGTATGTGACAACTTACATTCTGAAATGTACAAGGGTTTAGACTCACTACAGGGTTTTATTTTCCTTACCATCATAACTATGTATATGGAACTCTGCTAGCAGGGTTAACCTTTGCTCATACATGGTTTCTTTTCCAATCTATACAGATGTTAAATACACTGGCAACCCTCCATAACAAAATAGGTGTCTTTTTTGTTGAGTTTGACCTTGTGCAATTGCATCACTCAGTGCATTTGCTAAAAAAAAAAA